>VDFB02270651.1:507230274-507346353 GCA_007258455.2 Sequoia sempervirens
TATTCTTACTTCTAAACTTCTCACTTCTCTAACATTCCAAATGATAGGAAATATGGGCTATGTTTGGAAGTCATTAAAATATATGGGATCTGCTAAATTAGACTCATCATCCTCTAGGCCTTAGACATCCTAATTTAACTTGAAAGCTTTAATTTGTTGTAATGAAAATCTAATTTGGTCTCTTCTCCTAACCTCACATTCACTATCACAATTAGCCCAATGATCCAATCAGGGTTAGGGCCCTTATTAGGCTACCCAACCTTATAGCCATAACCCACTCACAATACATAGAAACACAAATTAAAAAAGAAATAAATACAAATAATTTTATTCATACTTTAGAATATACTTTCATGTATATATTAAAAATCTGGCCTTGCACTCACAACCTTTATTTCTCTCACATTCTTTGCTCTCAACTCTCTGCATCATCTCTGCTAGAATCCTTTCTCCATTGGCTCTCATCCCTCTAAATCCTCTACTATTTTTCCTAGCAGCCATCTCTCTCCCTCAACTTCAAAATTTTCTCGATCTTGGTCTATGCCTTTCTTCTTAGTCAACCAAAAGACCCCTATGTTATATTCATTTCTCCCTTTTATAACTTTCCCACCAAACAAATGAATTTTTCAACTTACCATGAACTGAATCAACATAACAATTTAAAAAATAAATTGTTGTAGAAATATCAAAGTGTAGATGTAGACCAAAAGTACACAAGGTTTGGATGACCTCCAAATTCTTGCAAGGTGCAGATGTAGATCAAAATCTTGCAAATATAGTTCAAGCCAGAACTCCACAAGTGTAGACACAATTAGAAAATCCACAATCAACAACTTTAATCATAAATTTTTTCCTCAAATTCAGTTGTATGGTACTTTTCTACAATCCATGCAAGATGATACCATTAGTTTTCATGCTAATGTAATACGTAAAATTGTTCATCAAAACCAATTCGTTGCAATAGGGTGATCCCACAATACTAGCTTACAATTTTTGGCCAAACTGGACATTGAATTGATTTTTTTTAACTAAATCTTCACTTTTGGGCACCTATAGTTGCTAAACCATGAGGAATTTGAAGATTATGCAAACTAGTGATTTGTGACATTTTGTTTGTAGATTCTAAATATATATATTTTAAATTTTTTGGAATTAGATTGCATTTCTTTTTCCATCTCCTTCGAAAACCCGTTTTTAATAGTAAACACCATTTTCAAAGAGTGATGTTCGTCATAAACAACATAACTTTTTTTCTATGAAGGATAAAATTCTAATTTTTTCAAATTTGGATTTGTAACTACAATATCTAGCACGTTCATTTGGTTTCATAGTGTTTTATTGAATATTTTTTTCTTAATTAAGTTTTGAAGTCAAACCAATTACAATTTAGACATAGGCGGACCGTATACAACTTTTTTTGTATGTATCAAAATTCAATTATTATGTTTTACTATATCAAGGACATCAATACCTAGCATGAACATATTTTTCAGATTTTTTTTTATAATCTACTATTTTTCCACATGTGCAGAACAAAGAGCTTGATTTTCAGTGAAAATCCTATGTTTAATTAAACTAAAAAAATACATAATAAAACCAAAATATATTAAAATTATATTTGATGGATAGCTTGTTTCAAGGACTACCATCATCTAGTTGGGTCGGTGAAGTTTCCTCCATTTTCATCCTCAACCCGAGCTTCAAAAGGCAAAATTTTGTAGAAATTTGGTAGAAGAGGGGGAGAAGGGCAAAAAATGGGGGTTTGCTTGAACCCCCCTTCTAGCGAACTCCCCTTGACCCTTTCGAGCAAAGGGGGTTCGATCGAAGGGGGGTTCACTTGAACCCCCCTTCATCTTGACTTTCCCTTTGATTTTATTTTAAAAAAGTGCAAAAAATGGTCACATGACAAAAAGGGGTTTTGCTCAAAAGGGGGTTAGAGCAAACCCCTTTTGGGTTAGAGTGAACACCCCCTTCATGCAAAACCCCAAAAAATTGAAATTTTCTTCGTGGGATATTTTTTGCAATTTTACTTCCTCAATGAAATTGTAAACCAGATTTGTGGGATCACCCAACATTTAGGTTTAGTTCACTAAGTTTTCTCTATAAATTTTGATGGCCACAAAAACCCCACAAACATCTAGTTACACATAAAATTTCCACAAGATACTGATGAGGTCACAATTTCTTCTATTTCTAGATGCAAAAGTGTTTCTTGTAAAAGGAATATGACTAATAAAAATTTGCAATCAAATAGAAAGTGTAAGTTCCACTTATCGATAGTAAGTGGAAGTTTTGCACATTCCAATGATTAAGAATAGTTTGCAATTCATACCAAGTAATTTCATCACTACATCATGTTTACATCATCTTTTGAAAAGTCACCCTCATCCCTGTTGATGTCATGCTTATATCACATTGATGTCATCATCCTACTGGTGTCATCATTGAAACTATTCATTTGAATTGGTTCATTAGATACAAAGGTGTAGTTCACTTGAGACATTTTGTAAGTCTAGATGTAGATCAAAAACCTGCAAGGTTAGATGCAAACCAAGAACCCACAAATGTTTAGATGGATCTGAAATCTCTATAAGGTCAAATAATGTCACATTTTCCATAAACCACTTGGACACTGAATTCTTGCAAGGGAGAAAAACTCATTGAAATAGGTTTTAACCATAATGTGCACATCACTTGTAAATTCCCACAAATCTAGATGACTCAAGTTTTCTGCAAGATTCAAATACACAAAGAATCTTTGCATATGTACAATAGTGGGAAAACAACCTCAAACTAGACCAAACCAATCCTAATGGTTGTTAGAACCCTACATCCAGATGTGGCCATCTTGCACCTAGATAAAGCCCAATTATTTGCATAGTTATAAGTTAGTAATTTTTCATCCTTTCTCCACCAAATTGAGACTGGAGATACCCTTGTGGGCCTTCTGCCAGATGGATTCTTCACTTGGCTAAATTTATCTCAAAAAAATTCCATAATCGGACTAGCAAAAACCCATTGAAACACACTCAAAACTGAACTAGAAACAAAAGCTAACCTAAAAATGTTTTTGGTGATGTTGATTACTTGTGTACCTAGATACTCTTACATTAAACACACCGAGTAACATTTTTTTTAGGAAAGCTCACAAGTTGAGGTTAAGTAGAACTACCCTTCTAGGTTGTAAAAAACCTACAATAAACCCCAACATTGCAGTAGGTCCATTAGAAGCTTTATTTCTTTTGCCTCTTCCAAAATTTGGTTGGGACACAAACCATCCTCTTCCACCTTGTGTGTTTTTTATATCTTCCCTCTCATGGACCCATTTCCACCATAGCCCAATCCCATCCTCCAAAAACTTCTCCTCTCAACACTCATCTCATCACCTTCAACTCATCTCCTCCTTCTCATGGGATTTAACCAACCCAAGTCTGGCCTCCTCCACTAAAAGTCTCCTACAACCTCCTCTACACTCACCATCTTATATGTATACATCTCTCAAACATCATTTGTTGCACCATCATTTGTTTTATTGTCCTTTGATCCATCTTGTTGCACAAACACCCTCTATGTACTTTGCTATTCTACACTCTCCATCATCTTCAGGTCCTTAAAAGGACAATCCACAACTTTTGCTACATCTTCATATTTGTTCTCATCTACCTCAATTGCAACCTATTCTTCCTTCTCTACATTTATAGTCTCCTTTGCAATCAAATAATTATTTGAAAAATAATGGGACTCAATCTTATTTTCCTCTACTCCTCTTCTCTTCACTATTGCTCTACTCTCCATCAAAACAAATAAATTCTTATGCATCTTACTAATATTTTCTTTGTATCTCTTCTGTCTCCACAAAAGGAATGAAATTATTATATCTTTCCCCATGGACACCCTCATGCTCTTCCTCTTTTCCATATTCACACATACACACTTAGGCATTCATCAACTCATAAGTATCCTTCAATAGTTACAGGCCCTCTTTCAAACTTGCAACAAAAAATCACTCATGCCTATCATCTACCCAACACATATTTTTGGAAGACACACCTCTTTTTTGTGCAACTTCTACCGAACCTCAATCTTTGTTGGAGAACAACCCACTAGTTCACTTTTAATTACAATTGCAATACTCCTACAAAAAACTCTCTCTCACACACACCTATCCACAACCCAACATAAAATTCTAGAAGATTCCCTCTTCACTTCCTCTACCCACTTCCATCATGGAGGAAACCCTTGCACCTTCTACCCAACTTTAGTTTGTGTTGGAGTACAACCACCACACTTTTATCTCTCATACCTCTACAACACACTCAACTCATCACAATTCTCCTAGAAACTACTACTTTTATCATCTGACACACTTCATTGCATTCATTCCCTCAATCTCAATGCCTCTTAGAAAACTACATGCTCTTATAATAATTGATGTAGTCAAGGTTGGGGGGCCTGATCAAGCTACCCAACCGTGTAGCCACAACCCACTTACAATACATAGAAACATAAATTAAATAGGTAATAAAGATGAATAATTTTATTCATGCTTCATAACATATATTAATGTACATATTAAAAATTTAGCCTTGCACTCACAACCTTTATTTATCTCACATTATTCACTCTCAACTCTCTACATCATCTCCACTAAAATCCTTTCTCCGTTGGCTCTCATCCCTCTCAATCCTGTAATATTTTCCTTGGAAGCCTTCTCTCCCCCTCAACTTCTTTAAAAGCTTCTCGATCTTGATCTATGCCTTTCTTCTCAATTGGAAAAAAGACCCCTAGGGTATATTCATTTCTCCCTTTTATAATTTTCCCACCAAAATGTTGAACCATTCAACTTTCCATGAACTGAATTGGCATAGCAATTACAAAACTAAATCGTTGTGGAAACATCAAAGTACAAATAAAGACCAAAAGTTTACAAAGTTCAAATGAACTGTAAATTCCCACAAGGTGTAGATGTAGATAAAAATATTGTAAATGCATATGCAAGCCAAAACTCTACAAGTGTAGACACAAAAAAAACTCCATAATTGACAACTTCAACCATGAAATTCTTCCTCAGGTTCAATTGGACAATATTTCTTTACAATTTGTTTAGGATGATGTCATTAGATGTCGCATTAACATCATAAGAAAAATTATTCATGAAAAATGGTTTGTTGCATCATTTAGGTTCAATTCACTAAGTTTTCTCTATAAATTTTAATACCCACAAAAACCTTGCAAACATCCAATTACACATAAAACTTCTAAAAGATATTGATGAGGTCATAATTTTTGCAATGCCCAGATGCACAAGTGCTTCTTGCAAAAGGAAAATGACCAATGAAAGTTTGTAACTCAATAGAAAGTGGAAGTTTCACAAATCAATAGTAAGTAGAAGTTCTACACATTTTGGTGACCAGGAAAAGTTTATAATTTGTACCAAGTGACATCATCAAATACTTCATGTTTGTGTCATATTTTGGAAAGTCACTATCATCCCTATTGATGCCATGCTTATATAATGCTAATGTCATCACCTTGTTAATGTCATTGTCATAACTATTCATCTGAATCAGTTCATAAGACTTAAAGGTGTCGTTCACTTAAAACATTCGATAGGTCTAGACACATTAAAAACACACAAGGTTAGACATAGACAAAGAACCCACAAATATTCAAATGGATTTGAAATATTTGCAAGGTTAGATGATGTCATGTTTTTCGCAAACCACTTGGACACCAAATTCCCACAAGGCAAAGGAACTCATCATAAAAAGTTTGAAACATATGTGTAAATCACTTACAAATTCCTGCAAGTCCAAATGGCTCTGAGTTTTCCACAAGCATTCAAATGCACATAGAACTTTTGTAGATATCCTGTAGTAAGAAAATGAAATCAAACTAAACCAAACTAATCAAGATGGCCTTTAGAACCCCACATCTAGATGAGGCCCTTAATCCCACATCTAGATGAAGTCCAAATCTCTACATGGCTATAAGTTAGTCAATTTTCATCCTTTCTCCAAAAAATTAAAAGTGGAGATACCCATTTGGGCCTTCTATTAGATAGATTCTTCACTTGGATAAATTTATCTCAAAAAATTATCATAAGTAGACTAACAAAAACCCATTGAAACACACTCAAAATTGAATTGGAAATAAAAGCTAACTTGAAAATATTTTTAGTTGATGTTGATTGTTCGTGCAACCTAATGCTCCTACATCACCCAATAATCTTCTATTCTAGGGAGATAGTAGAATCTAAGCTTGATTTCTAAGTTATTTTTGACATAATATTTATTATCAAAGGGAAATATCATCTCAAATAAATTCATGGTATATTTTTCCAAATCCCTTTTAGTATTTAATGCATCAAAAAATTGTTTACATTGATTGTAAGCCAGTGTAATGAGAAAAGGGACTCTCAATTTCTTCCTTTATTTTCATAGTTTTTTGATTCACCTATTTGTCTACACACTTTAATTAAAATGAATTTATTGCTCACATTCCCAAGAAATTTATATGGGAACCCATCAAAACCTCAAATTATAATGTAGGTGAACTTTTGGAATCAAATGAAGTAGCAGTTCTCCCATATGTGTTGATCATCCAGATAACTTTTGAGGATATCCTCATGCTCATATCGCCTTGGAATTATTGGAATACATACATTGTGAATGTTGAACACATTTGTCATTGCACCAAAAGATCGAATTGTTAATACCTTATACAAATGCCAAAGATTATAAGAAGATCCATGGGAGGCAGTTAGTCCATGTCTTGAATCCAAAGGGAGACACTGGTGATTAGTCCAATGATCCCCCCCTGACCGTCACCCAAGGGGATTTGAACTTGTGACCCGATTCCAATACCATTTGTTGGAACACGTTTGTCATTGTAGAAAAAGATCAACTTGTTAATGCCCAATACAAATACCAAAGATAAACAAATCTACATGAGGCAGTTAGTCCATGTACCAAATTTGAAGGGAGATGTTGGCAATTAGTCCAATAATGAATGCATTAATCACCCTCCTAAAAAAGTTATAATAGTTCTCCAATTTAAATTGTGGGTAGTGATCATAAGTTTGGGACACCTCATTAAAATTTCCAATAGCAAGTAATATTAGCCAAGCCCTCATGTTGGAAATAATAAAAAAAAAATATGGAGACATAATTATTTTTATTAAGTTGGAATTGGGTGATTTATGTGTGAAGATTGTCATTGATTATGCCACCCCAATTAATGAATTATTCCCCATGAGTGATGACAAAGGTAAAATGATACATCCATTCCTTAAAAGTGTGGGCATCTTCATTGCTAATTGACTTGTGGAGGTGCATGATGATGTATAAGATATCATTGTTGAAGTGCGACCTATGCAAATTATTTGGTTCATGTGATTTTCCCTTCTTAGAGACTACCAACCAATGCCTTGCAATTGTGTTACAACATGTGATTTTATTATTGGTAAAATGTTTAATAAGACAATTTGGTATCAATGTCTACAAATACTCTTCCCTTTGGGGTAGCTTATGAAGTTTCATAAATGACTCCCCATCCAATTTAGTGATTACTTTGTTATTCATTGTTTTCACTTCTTGAGTCTAGGGAGTAGGGACTAGGTTTGTGAATTACACCACCACAAGATATCCAACTTCCTATAATAAACCATCATCTATCAATTAATATGTGATTGGAGACCAAATTTTATCACCCATTTTCCTCCATAAATCATCAAGATTTATGTGCCCTAATTTTGTGTCTCTAATTTTGGTTAGTGTGCTCTCCAAACCCAATAGATGTTCACAATTAAGATATTTTAATTTCAATTTTACCAAAATCAAATTACATAGGAGGCAAAATAAATATTTCAACATGTAGTGAAGAAAATATGGAGGAATTTTTATTTTTAGTAAACAATTTTGTGGTGGGCAAGTTTTCATGAAATTGGCTTAAATAACTAAAATTCCTCCCTCCACAAGCTATGAGATCAAGGAAAAAACTATGTTTTTATATTAAAAAAAAATCCACTCTCTACTTCCATAGTAATCCTTTCTATATAGCTTGTTGGATGAACTCTACAAATTCTCTCTCACAATTTTTTGTTTACTCTTGTCAATCATTTATTAAAATTCCTTCTTTGCACTTTACATTAGCATTATATAGGCTTGCATTTAATGTCCTTGAGCTTTATGGGTGCATTAATGGTGTCTTTAATCGTGGCACATATGTAGTGCCATCATGTTGGTGGTCCTTGGTTCTATTTTAAATGTAAGCTTTTCAACTCCTTTGTCAAAGGTTTGAGGGATTACAAATTCTTTCACTTTTACATTACAACTTCTCACATCATCGACAAACCACCTTTTGAATACTTCACTTAAATTGGTTGTGGTTATGAGTAGCACCAAACATCTTTGTGGAAAGTTCTTATTTTTTATTTTTCAAGCATAAGTACATACAAGTCGATGCATCTTTGTGATCAAACACGGATTTTCAAATTTCTTGATACTGCTTCATTTTTGGAGGTTCTAGATACTGTTTCAGATTTTGACATGGTTGTGGAAACCTTGTTGGGTATTGATAGGGCTATAAAAACCTCATCGAAATCCAACATGAGTTTGAAACCATGTGAAAGCATCAATTTTGAATTTTGGAAATCTTTCTCTTTAAAGGGGATCACTTCATTGGAATTTTGACACATATTCTAGAACCTAGACCAAACCTTGATGCAAACTTGAAGATTTTCAAAACTAAAGATTTTGTTAAAGTAGAGTCAAGCTTCGACAAGGTTGTGAAAACCATATTGGTTTTGGAGTAAATAAGAAATCACTTGATAATTAATTAATCAATAATTAATTATTAAACACCTTTTACTTTAATTACTTAACCTTGTTGGACTCAAGGAACACTGAGAGGGGGGGGGTGAATCAGTGTTTGACAAGATTTAAATTTAAATTTTGATCATAAACCATTCACAACATTTAAATTGAAATAGACATGCAAGCACATTAAAGAAACAATCAAAACACCATAACACCAAATTTTTTATGTGGAAACCCTATTAGGGGAAAAACCACGGTGGAGATTAATCTATAATTTATATACTCTGTTAAAAGTATGAAGAAAAGGGAATGCACATGCATTCAGGCACACTACCTAGAGCTCACTGCTCAAAATAAGGAAGGCTCACTGCCTTACAAAATGTTTGGATTATAATAAAATGTTGAACTGAGAAGATAACATCTACAAATGCCTGGTTTCAGTTCTGGTGAAGCACATGTACCAAATTTTGGACCTCTTGTTTGACTCTGCACTTAGCTCTACTTTGCTCTACCTTAATTCAAAACAATCCTCTTTTGCTCAAGCAAAATTCACTCAACTAATCTTCTGATATTCACACACACATCTTCTCTGCTCTATACACACACTCACACACATACATCAAAATGAATTACTCAAACTTATATATATATCCACTACCAAGATTTCAATCGCTCCAAATCGGCTTCAACAAAATATGAAATACAAAATATTCTTCGCATGTTAGCTCAAATCATGAGCAATCTTTGATGCGTACCCACACAAGTCAGCTAGACTATAGCTACGACCCAAAACAAAATTCTTTAACATAGAAACATTTAAACAATTACTCCTTATACATCCGTGACATGCTACATTCACCAAGTCGGCCACCAAGAACAAATAAACAAAAAATCATCCTATCGAATCTCTTAACTCGTACACCAATTAAAGCAACATCACAAAACTTATCAATAGGATAAAACATATGCTCAACAATCTATCCCGGGGATCCACAACTCAAAATGATGATCCAATGAAGCATACAAATCGACAAACTACTCGAATACCCTATTCTTCATGCTTTTTGCCGGTAATATTCTGTTCTCTACTTTGCCTGCCGGTATGAGCAAATTCTGATCTATGGACTGGAATAATGACTTCAGTTGCCATCAATGATAACACTAGAAGCCATATTCCAACAAACCTAAACTTAGGAATTGCTTTTTTATTATTATATTGAGTTGTATTTAGATCATGTTGTCTCATTGCATTAGATGATGACACTTATCTCAATTTAATAAAATCATCATCTAGGGTTTGATTTTTTACTTTTATAAGCATTCACCTTTCATTGTAATAATTCCTTCAGGTTATTGCATTAATATAATTTCTTAGGTTTTTGAGCATATCATCTTGCTTTGATCTCTCTTTTGTGATAGGATAATTTTTTGGAGGTGACTTTTAAGAGTTGTGGGGTTAAATCGTTAGCTCTAACATGGTTGTTAGGAATTTCTAGCGAAATAAGGAGTTAAATTACCAATTATGATGTAAATTTAAATGGAAAAATGAAGAAATAATTCACAGAGGCACAAGACATTTTTTTAACGCGGTTCACCCTTTGGGATACATCCACAAATAACAACAATCCAATTTTTATTAATCTTTTAGCGAAATACAAACTAAATAAACTTGCAACAATATGCTATAATGTGCGACATCAAAATGTGATCAAGATTCAAAATTCCTCACGCATTGTTGTGTGTTACACACCAAACCAACGATACACTTCCACCCATGACACAACATGTTTGATTTTCTTAGAACTGTGACTTTTTTCTTCTTCTGCAGATGACTTGTTGCGTGTAATCCAAATTCACATTGCATGACTATTGGTGTTTCAATCTGCAATAAAAGAAATCATTATTTTGGGCAGTTTATTAACTATTTTCAATATAAATTTATTTGCAAATTTCCTTTATAAAAATAATAGATTTTTGCTTTGGGGGCGCTACCTCTAGAGCCCCATTGTGGGATCCACCCCTCAGCCCTCCTTGGGGGGTGGTCCCCTCAGACCTTGTAGGAGGGGGTCCATCCCCTTGCACTAGCCCATTAATTAATTTGGGGGGAAACCGTGCTGGGAAATGAGACCAAAATATTAACCTAGAGCACAATTAGGCTACATAGGCCAACAATGGTATTAGAGCTCCAGATCTGTAGCCTCTTATTCAAATTTTGAGAGATCCATCCTTGAGCGAATTTTTGGTACATCTTGGAGCAAAATAGACCTCGCCATTGCATCCAAACCTAAGAATCAACTGCCATTTTGTGAAAATCCAAGACTTTGACTTTTAGGGCCCTTTAAGAATTTTTTTTTGAGGGTACGACATTTTGTATAGTAACATGAAATATGTACGCCATACAATTTTATACATTGTATTGTATCATGTAGTTACAACCACCATTACTTCACAAGTCTGGATGATTTTTTTGTGTACTATGCAATTTCCTAGTGGTACTGTGCAATTTTCCAATTAGTTTGCACAATAATTTGATTGTTAGTGCAATTTGACGACTATATGATTTTGACACCTAGTGTTTATTTTTGGTAAAATATTCCTCTAACCTCTCATCACCTCCTGTCACTCCACTGCTCACCACCATCAACTCCGATTGTCCCTACCCCACAACACCACTCTCTCTGCCTAGGGTCAATCTATGCCCTAGTGCCCTACCTCGATCATGTGGGTGATGAGGGGATAGGGCCCAATCCCTAAGTGCTTAGCACCGACCCCCTAGTTTTCCATAGGAACAGGGGTGTTTTTTTAGCCCCCCAAATCACTTTCTAGGGTAGATTGGGCAATTTTTATTAAATTGGATATATCTTGCACATACAGTCTCTATTTTTCGTGATCTGGTGCAAGAGCACCTTGCTCACATGATGCCCTTAATTGGAAAAACTGTAAAAATTGAACTTTCAAATGTAAAAGAATTGTAAAAAGGTCTTGGGAGGTCATAAATGATGTATTTGAAGTGTCAAATAGGTCTTAGGTGGTCAAAATATTGGAAAAAGCAATTTTTTGCAAAAATTGCTAAAGTTGTTAATGCAATGTTGTAAAATGCAACAAAAAGAAAAAATCAGGAAGTTGAAAGGTCAAAAGGTAGTTTTAGGAAGTTTCATTCGATGAGGGAAGTTGAAAAGGAAGTTAATGATTTGGAAACATCTTTAAAAAGCTTGTAGAAGGTGAGAAAAGATCATTCTTTGTATTCTTGAAACATTTTACTAAATAAAGTCCCTATTTCATGTATTTTCAGTGTTTATTATCTCTTGAACTAGTCCCTGTGCGGATTGTACTAGATATTATAAGCTTTATCATTGTTGTTTTTTCTTGGTGTAAGGTGTTAGAAAATAATTAAAGGAGTCTTGAAAGGGTTTCACCCGTTTTAGAGGCTAAATTTATGTGTTTTGACAAAAAAACCATTCAAGGGGTTGAGAGTCTTGTAAGAAGTATCACCCCATCCACCATTGTAGACTATTTAGAATGGTGGGATGGATTATTTTGAATGTAGTTAGAATTTTTTAAGTGATTTGTGTGTGGAAAGGGATAGGGAAGGCAAGGGTATGAAGTTATGATGCTGCTCCAAGGAGATTTTAGTGATTTGTATGCATTGATTGGTGCCTATAGTCTAGGGTTTGAAGATAAATCAGTTGCAGAGGTTTGGAAATGATTTCTAAAGCATAGGAAAACCTAATCAAACATGTCTAAATCATTGATAAAGTGGCAGGTGGTTTAGATTCCACTTTCCTAATAAACCCTCATGTGGTAAACTTATTTTGGTGCATAAAATAAGGGTTTGATTGATTAGCATTGATTTGTGCCTATATATTCCTAAAAATGGGTGAATCCCAAGTTTTGTAACATGAATTAAGATTGTTTGGAGTTATCAAGTGTTTTGGAGGTGATTTAAGGTGACCTCCTTTGTAATTTTGGCCAAATTAAGCCCATGTTGAAATGAGACAGTCATGTTTTCTATTGTTTTTCTTCAAACAAGTGTATTTGATGTTGAGGCATGTAATTGTATGTTATAAAGGGTCTCTAGAAATGTATATTGCCTAAAGTGAAACAATGAGGAACAACAAGTATACTTGCTTTTGTCATGAGGCAGTGCTACAAGGATTTTGGGTCTGTGATTGCAAAGAAGTGAATACTATGAATGTAGTGATATAATGATTGTTTTTGTATTGTAATTGATAAATTAATGTTGGTAAAGTTGTATCTAAGGTTTGGAAGAGGTCTAGGTACAATATTTGAGGAATTGGTATGTTTGAGCAAGGTGGTTCCTATGTGCAAGTGATGATCAGTCTGTAAGAATCAATGAATATGATAAAACAGTTTCATGTGAATATATGATTGGTTTCTTTCAATCAGGAACATGATGTTTAAAATGCCTTGGAAGCTTGTAGACAGTCTGGAAGTTAGAGTGTATGGTTAGTTGTTAATTTTCCTTGTGAAGTGAGAAGTATAACGGTAAACGTTGATCAAAATTAGTTGATATCAGAGTTTTCTAATTGGGTTTTGTTTTGCTTCAGTCAAAATATGATAATAAGAGGTGTGTTGAGATCTTGTGATATGTTTGAAGCAAGATTGGATGAATGGAGGTCGTTTTGCCTTATTTGAATCAAGTTACAATAAATGGTAGTAGTGAAAGATTGGTGGTTTAGAATTTCTAAAGGTATTTTTGATTGGGTTCAATCATTTTGAAGTTGATTAAGTTGTATTTAAGTTTGATAAAGACCTTGAAAGTTGATTTGGTGATATTGGTGTTTGATAGCCTAATGAATGGCTAGAGAATTTGATGAATTTTGTTGAAATGAGTAGTGAATTGTTGTACTAATCTTCTTAGTTGAGTTTGGGTCTTGAGTACCCTAGATGAATTGGTGTTTTTGGTAGATGCTCTTGCATCAATTGGTATCAGAGCTAGCTGATTTTGATAATTGGTTGAGTTGTTGTTGTTGAGTTATTGGTTGGTTGCAGGTGTTTGATCCATCTAGCTACAGAGAGGAAGGGTTCTGAGTTGTGTGTTGGCAGACAAGTTGAGGTCTGTGGTCACTATCCTCCAATGGAGATTAAGCTGGGTAGAAGGTGCAAGGAAGGAGAGTGAGAAATCTTCCAAGATCTACTATTGGGTAAGATGGATGGTTTGCTGAGTTGTTGAGTTGTGTGGAGAAGCAGTAAAGGAGACAGATACCTAATTGAAGAAGCACTTGAATTTGTAGCCTGAAGAGTACTCCATTGATGGGAGTAGATGAGAAGATGAAAATATGATGATAAGTTGGTCGGAGAAGGTCAAGGATGGATTGTGGAAAAAAAGGAAAGATTGCTTGGGAAAAAGCAAAGTGGAAGGACAGTCTTGTGTCCTTTGGTAAAGAAAGAGTTGGCGGAAAGTTGTGAGTGGCGAAAGGGAAATCCTGTGTCCTTTTGAAAGAGAAGATGATTGTGAACTTGATAGGCAGAAAAGAAAAAGGCAAAGACAAAGTGAAGATGGTGATGAAGACAAAGTTGAAGTTATTTTGTAGGTACAAACAAAGTTGATACAATATGTTTCCAAGGGACTTGGAAATTTTTTGTTGGTTGGTTGTATGGTGTAGGAGCACCTTGCTCATATGATGCCCTTAATTGGAAAAAATGTAAAAAATGAACTTTCAAATGTAAAAGCATTGTCAAAAGGTCTTAGGAGGTCATAAATGATGTATATGAAGTGTCAAATAGGTCTTAGCTGGTCAAAATATTGGAAAAAGCAAAAAATTGCAAAAATTGCTAAAGTTGTCAATGTAATGTTGTAAAATGCAACAAAAAGCAAAAATTAGGAAGTTGAAAGGTCAAGAGGTAGTTTTAGGAAGTTTCATTCGATGAGAGAAGTTGAAAAGGTAGTTAATGGTTTGGAAGCATCTTTAAAAAGCTTGTAGAAGGCGAGCAAAGATCATTCTTTTGTATTCTTGAAACATTTTACTAAATAAAGTCCTTGTTTCCTGTATTTTCAGTGTTTAATCTCTTGAACCAGTCCTTGTACGGACTGCACAACAAATTATAAGCTTTATAATTGTTGTGTTTTCTTGGTGTAAGGTGTTAGAAAATAATTAAAGGAGTCTTAAAAGGGTTTCATTAGTTTTAGAGGCTAAATCTATGTGTTTTGACAGAAAAACCAGTCAAGGGGTTAAGAGTCTTGTAAGAAGTATCACCCCATCCCACCATTGTAGACTATTTAGAATGGTGGGATGGATTATTTTGAATGTAGTTAGAATTTTTTAAGTGATTTGTGTGTGGAAAGGGATAGGGAAGGCAAGGGTATGAAGTTATGATGCTGCTCCAAGGAGATTTTAGTGATTTGTATGCATTGATTGGTACCTACAGTCTAGGGTTTGAAGATAAATTAGTTGCTGAGGTTTGGAAATGGTTTTCTAAAGCATAGGAATACCTAATCAAACATGTCTAAAGCAGTGATAAAGTGGCAGGTGGTTTGGAGTCCACTTTCCTAATAAACCCTCATGTGGTAAACTTATTTTGGTGCATAAAATAAGGGTTTGATTGATTAGCATTGATTTGTGCCTATCTATTCCTAAAAATGGGTGAATCCCAAGTTTTGTAATTGAATTAAGACTGTTTGGAGTTATCAAGTGTTTTGGTGGTGATTTAAGGTGACCTCCTTTGTAATTTTGGCCTAATTAAGCCCATGTTGAAACATGACAGTCATGTTTTCTATTGTTTTTCTTCAAACAAGTGTATTTGATGTTGAGGCATGTAATTTTATGTTATAAAGGGTCCCTAGAAACGTATATTTCCTAAAGTGAAACAATGAGGAACAATAGGTATATCCGCTTTTGTCATGAGGTAGTGCTACAAGGATTTTGGGTCTGTGATTGCAAACAAGTGTAATACTGTGAATGCAATGATCTAATGATTATTTCTATATTGTAACTAATAAATTAATGTTGGTAAAGTTGTATCTGAGGTTTGGAAGAGGTCTAGGTACAATATTTGAGGAATTGGTATGTTTGAGCAAGGTGGTTCCTATGTGCAAGTGATGATCAGTCTGTAAGAATCAATGAATATGATAAAACAGTTTCATGTGAATATATGATTGGTTTCTTTCAATCAGGAACATGATGTTTAAAATTCCTTGGAAGTCTGTAGATAGTCTGGAAGTTAGAGTGTATGGTTAGTTGTTAATTTGCCTTGTGAAGTGAGGAGTATAACAATAAATATTGATCAAAATTAGTTGATGTCATAGTTTGCTAATAGGGTTTTGTTTTGCTTCAGTCAAAATATGATAATAAGAGGTGTGTTGAGATCTTGTGATAGGTTTGAAGCAAGATTGGATGAATGGAGGTATTTTTTCCTTATTTGAATCAAGTTACAATAAATGGTAGTAGTGAAAGATTGGTGGTTTAGAATTTCTAAAGGTGTTTTTGATTAGGTTCAATCATTTTGAAGTTGATTAAGTTGTATTTAAGTCTGATAAAGATCTTGAAAGTTGATTTGGTGATATTGGTGTTTGATAGCCTAATGAATGGCCAGAGAATTTGATGGGTTTTGTTGAAATGAGTAGTGAATTGTTGTACTGATCTTTTCAGTTGAGTTTGGGTCTTGAGTACCCTAGATAAATTGGTGTTTTTGGTAGATTCTCTTGTATCATGATCCATATATCGTTAGAAAGATGATTTTGAGCTTAACTCAGTGTAGGTGATTTTTCTCTCAATTTATTCTATAGGCCTTTTGAAGTCAAATTAATCAATTTTTCACTCAAGAGGTCTTAAATTTTGACTTGGTTATCAAATTTTCACAATTCAAGCATCATCAGAAAGTTGATTTAGTCCTATACATAGTCTTAGGCCCCTTTTTCTACAAAATTAACCAAGTATTTGTTATTTCAATCAGATCTTGTTAGATGCATAAGACAATTAAGAGGGGGGTCAATCAATAATATATTAAAACATTCAATCCCAATTAACTTTCAAACCCTTATCAAACTTTTAACCTTTATTAAGCATTAACAAAATGTAGACATATGAAACAACAATGCAAACACAACCAAATACATAAGCACTAGATTTACATCAGAAACCCAAGAAGGGAAAAACCACGGTGAGGATTAGCTCACATATATATGAATAGAAACATTGAATACAATTAGGATCACTGCTAAAAGGACTCATTGTTTGGAAGAAAGAAGAATAAAAGAATACTATTATAAAGAGATTCACTATCTCAAGGAAACAAGATAGATCCACCATTGCAACTTTATGAATTATTCCATCCACAACCGTTGGCTCACTGCCTCCAGTAACTTTAAGCACACTGAAAATGTAGACACCTTCTACTCACTACATCCAAAAATCATAGGTATTAAGCTCACACTCAGATTACCACACTCGATCACATTCACATCTTTCACACCTTACACACTTGCCACACAAACTTCACCTTGAATTTATACAATCCATGGCCTAAACAATTTCAATTAGGTTAGGCTCAATGAAACATATGCACCTCAAACGTGTAACGCCAAAATAGGTCGGCACCAAACACTTTTGTAGTGGAAAGAAGTGAAGGAAGATCATGACAAGGGTTAACTAGGACCCAAATCTACACTGACACACTTCACCATGATTCCAAAAACAACAAACATCCTCCACAATTAGCACTAGCATGCCAATTTGTCCAAACTTGCACTAACACTAACAAGTGACCACATACATGCCTCTCTAGGTCTGAAAACATCTCATGGATCACACATCAATTCTCCACAACATCCAAGAATATTCAACACCATTGACACAACCACTTGAAACTGAAGAACACTTTCATTTTGTGCAACCAAACACATTAGCATAGACATACAACTCACTAAACATCCTTGCAAAACACCTCAACACCAAAAACCTCAAGGGAAGGAAGTTACAAACAATATAAGCATGTTCCCAAATTTGTAAGGAAAGAAACCTCAACATGGAGAAATGTGGAGAAATCTCATTTCTCCCAGACAACCATCTTCATAGACAAGCATTCTGTCAAACACATCTTCCTCTGCCGCATGATCCAGAACCCTTTGGATATAACACCTCTGAACACCTCTAATCATCATGTCCAAAACACACAAGCATATCTTCAACCATGAAGAAATGTGGAGCACAACACTAAACACACCTTTGCCACACTACACACTCTTTTATTCAAATTTTCTCAAAATAACTTGGAAACCAAGTGAACACTACCTCTTCAACACATCTACAACATCCACAACACTTCTCATCATGACTACACTAGAGGTTGATATCAAGAAAACATAGTACAACACATCCAATACTGCCAACAATCTCTAACAATCTCTATGACAACACCAACAACCTTCCAACAAATCCAATGCTAGGGGTTGACATAAATGTCAACACTAATGACAGTGTCAACAATCTCCTTGACCATTTTGGAGGTTGAAATCAATGAAAACACCAACAAGATTCCAACATATCTCAATTTTTTATTTTTTGGTTCTTTTCTTGGAAAACATGTAAACTGGTCAATTTTTTTGAATCAAAGGAGATTTTTATTATATTGAGGGGGTCTACTATTGTATCAATTCATTTATATAATTTTTTTTTATCAAATTATCATGGATCCAACACATATTTCCTCACTCATTCCATACAACTACTATGGTTGAAAAAATGGAGATATATCTGAAGAAACAAGGGCTATACAAAGTGACCATGGGTACAAAACTTGAACCTACAAGAGTTGAAGCAAAGAGAAAGTGGTTTAATAAGTGTAATGATACTTTTGGGACATTATGCATGTCTATGTCTCCTGATCTTATCTTTCATGTTGAATCTTGTGCACCACCCAATCAAATTTGGACTCAATTGAAGTCTTTGTTCAAGGAAGTTGGATATTTTGAGAGGATTTTAGTTGGAGAATGAGCTTATCAGTTTGAATCCTAGAAACTTTGACATCCAAGATTTATTCACCAAGCTTAAGTCTCTCAGATTGTAGCTGACATAGTTTGGTATCCAGAAAGATGACACTCAATTGATTCTTTCCATCCTTTCCAAGCTTGGTTATGATTATGTAGTTTTTGTGTCTACCTTTTATGCCACTAAGGATGCATTTGGTACTAAATTCACTATGCCTTCACTTGATGATTTTACCACATCACTCACTCGAGAGCAGGGAAGGTTGGTACATATGGGCTCATTGATTCTTCCAAATCACACACTCTTTGTAATGCCATGCCTAATGCATAAGGAAAAACTTGGTCAAACATTTTTTTTGAAACACAACCACACCACTAAAGATACATCACATGTCGCACTTGCACAACAAAGTACACACAAGCGTCACATGAAACACAATGATACAAGTATAAAAAAAAAAGGAGGCCTCACCATTACATAAGTGAGGTGAAAACAATGGAAGACTAACCACTCATGAGATAAATCCACCACAAAGAACAAGAGAGAGAACATCTCCTACACCAAGATCAATTACAATCCACGATCACGTTCTCTAAAAACATGACTCTATAATAGGAATTTGAGGGAATAATCAACCTCCAATCCACATATAGAATCACTTAACCGACCAAAATAAGGACAAAAATTCACTAAGAGATGCCAAACTAGGAGATACAAACTCTCCACTAATTGTAATGACCACAAGTCAAAATAGAAAAACCACACGCTTTCTAAGATGCCTCGTCACAATTTGACATCACCAAATGGAAATATACTACAACACAATACCTCAAGAGATATGAGGAATGTTGAGAACACTAACAAGGCAAACCAAGAAGGTTTAAACCTTCTCAAGAGTTCACAAGAGTAGGTGCATAATCTCCCCAACCCTAGGTTTTCCAGCTGGAAAAATTTAAAAGTCCTCAATGAAGACACTTAAGGAAAAGTTTCAAAGTTCATTAGACCCCTAGGACCATGATGAAATTTTTTTATTTACATGGTTTACCAATCCAAGCTCCCAAAACTAAGAGGAACTAACAAGTCCTAAAAGAGAAAAAACTTGACTAGGTTTTTGAAGACCTAGTCAACAAAAGTTATCGCCATTGGAAAAATATAGGACATAAAAATTATCCAAAAAGGGAAATACACTTAGAAAACCCTAGTTAAGAGGCTTTACATTCTATTTTTTATACCAGGAGCTAGGCCACTCTAACATAGATCCAGGCAACCTAACTAGAGATAAACAATTTTCAGCCTATCATCCCTCATAACTAGGTCACCCCACAATCAACCAAGATGCCCTAGTATGATACCAAGTCATCCCACTGATGAAAAGGATGCCCCAAAACCACTTACAAACATTTCAAAAGAGTTTGGGAACTCTTGAGCTGACCAGGCCGACCTGATACAATACGAGGCCGCCCAAACTGACTAGGAGACACCTAAGTTCATTTTAAACACAAAATAATTGTTCCTAAGTTAATTTTAAACATCTAAGGAATAAATAAAACAATTTACATTTACAATATGGTCTAGTACCAACATCGAAACATGTAATTAATGTTAAAACACTAACAATTACAAATTATTATAATTTGTCTCAAAAGAGAGGTTCACCTACAAATTATGCTATTAGTACATTATAAATATATATGGAGAGGACTCAAATGTACTTCCAACATCAAATTACATGAAACATAACTATATAAAAAGAAAAAATAAGGAATAAGGAAGAAGATACTGACATTGCTTTGCTCCTCAAACCTCTGAACCCTAATAGTGGTTTTCATGCCATCTTATCATGTGAAATCAACAAGGGTCACTTCCACCATGCTAGGAGATGCCACAAGGCCCAATCACACTCACACAAGACACATGGGAGAAGGATTACACACACACCAAACATGATCTACATACACATAACACATGTAACACAAGATCAAACAACACCACATGATGATTCAATACATAACCCATTGGCATGAACACAATGGCATAACTGAGTACTCTCATTGGGCACAATCACCAATAGAGTATGAAAATGATTCCTCATTTTCCTAATCACCAATGGAATAGTAAGCACTCACATTGGGTACATCCACTGATAAAGGAATACATAAAGCACCAAAAACATTGAATGGGGCATGAAAACCAATGCAATAATTTGACTCAATGCAAAATTTAAACATAATCTCAATTGATCTAAAATGAGAATTCAGAAAGGAGAATTCAAATCTCCAATCCGAATCATTCAAAATCACATTAAAGATTCAAAATTTCTAAGTTTTATTCAATACCAAAAACAAGGAATTTACCCAATTCACCAGTAAAATAGCTTGAAAATGAACTTTTTTCAAAAATCTCAAAACTGGAAAAAAGAAAGACACCCCTTGGGTCTAAATATGCCCAACAACCAATTTACACTATTAATTTTGAATTTTGAGCATTTCTTAAAATTTTTGGCATTAATATAACCTATGTGTGATGTCCCCACTCTAGTCAGTCACCTGATGCAGTGTGTTAGCCCTTTTCTTGGACCCTTGTGGGCTAACTGGATTGGTTAGAGGGTCAGTGGTACCTTCTGGAGAGTTCGGTCGATTTCATTTTCTGAGATCGTGGATAGGCTCATTGCAGGCCTTGGCAGTACAGGAGTTTCTTTGCTTCTGACGGCATTGAATTCTGTTGTGAATTGAGGGAAATAGGCTTACTTAAGTGATTTAAGTTAATTTTTAACTTAAAGTCTTTTTATAAAGTCAAATTGACTTTATAATTCTTATTTCACTTAAATTAAGTCTAAAGTGAATATTTTAATGTTATATCTTTATTCACTTAAAGGAGGCGCCAAAAATCAAAAGGGAAACTATAGAAAGTGATTTAAGTTTAGTTTCATAAATTTAAATGAGCTAAAGCCCTAAAATGTACGGCCTTCTTAGGGTTTCTCCTCTTTTGCTTTATAAGGGATTTGGGCAATGAGAAACTCATCTTTTTGAATATTTCAACTTTGCCTTGGAGGTTTTTTCCCTTGCTTTCAGCCTGTGACCAGGTTTGCAGCAAATCCACCATTGGAGAACGAAATCTCTTCAGTGTGAGCACTTGTGAAGTTGTGAAAGATCAGCTGAATTAGTGCAGATTTAGAGAGCTTCATTTCAGAAGTTCTGCAGTGCTTCAACAGATTTTTTGTAGTGTTCTTCATCAAAAACAGAGGGTTTATTAGTTGCTGTTCTTCCTTCACCATGGCAGACTTCATGGCTGTTTGGGCACACCTTCAGAGATGGTTTTTGGTGCTTTTTGTTTGAAAGGGCGTGGCACTTGCAAGGAAGGTTTTTTTTGGCTTTTGGAGAAACGTCTTCTTTCTGAGGATCTCTCTTCATGAACTTGGGCGCCCTAGCTATACTTCTCTCTGGCTTCAGTTTCAAAATAAACTTTGCAATCTGTAACTCTCTACTCCAGTTTTTGTCAGTTCTTCACTATGCTGGTCGGATTTCTTATTTAAAAAATCTGGAGGCTTTCGGGTATGTTTGTATGTTTTAAATCCATTGTTGATGATAATAAACACCTTCTACAATTCCAGTTTGATTAAATTTGCTCAAGTTTTCATTTTGTGAGCTTTTATATGATGCGCCCCTTCTCTTCTGTCTACAAAATTTCTCTAAAAAACTAAAAAACACAAATAGACTTAAAAAAAAAGACAGGGGTTTGAGCAGTGAGCTAGCAAGATTCATCACACTATGCTAGGAAAATTTTAAACATAAATGAATACAATTAATCCACCAATTAATTTCTCATTTTAAACAAATGAAAATACATTTCTTACTTCATTAATTACATACAAACCATCCAAAAACAAATTCCAAATGAAATGGAGAAGATACAAGGAACTTACCTCAAATTTTAATAAAATTTGAAATGCAAGAAACTCCATAGATACCACGAGGAAGAGAGATTCCATTCCCATGGACAAGAAATAGAATTCCCCATTCGTAATCCATTACCTCAAAATTCCCTAATTTGCCTCACAATTGCCTTCCCAATCAGAAAAACAAGAATTTGGGAGAGGAGAGGGGTTTTGCCTCACAATTTCTTAAGAAAAAAACAAAAGATAACAAAAGAAAACCATTCTTTCCTATTTCAACCATTTTTCCTTTTCAAAATAAAATAATAAAAAATATTTTCTTTCCAAATAATTGCATTAAATCCTTGATTTAAATACAATCCAATTTTCTATTCCATGCTTAATTTATGATTTAAGTCTATACAAGCATATTTTTCACATTACTTGAGGAAATCAAAATTTAAGCCAAATTAAAATTAATATAAACTATATTTCTATTCCTTTGATTGAAATTCCCACAAATAACGCCGAAATATCGAAAAATTAATTAAATTCATCCCCCAATATCATTTAGCATGTAATTTCACTATTAAATCCATATAAGCATTTAATCAAATTAAATTGCAAAAATAGGACATTTAACAAAACATCAACCACACATTCATGGGACATCCACAAAGGACATACCAATGGTCGTATCTGGGTCAAATAGGTAAAATAACAAGGGTTTCACACTCAAATCAAGGAAAAACAATAAATGGCCATTGTGACATCTCCTTATAACCATTGTCGAGGTATACTTAAGCTTGTGGAGCCAGGTGAAGAAATACCTAGTACTTGTAAGCACTCAACACACATGTCAAGTGTACATGCTCCATATGTATAAATAACCAAAGCATCACATAAATACCCAATAATGTACATCATATTTACCATTTCATTGCATTTAAACGATAAAATTTAATGATATCATTTAATTAAAATATGTATATTAATGCATATATTCATAAAACAGAGCATAATAATAATCACTCAACGATATAGAGTAGGGAGGGAATCTTCAAACAACCACAATTCAAGCTGTCTTCAAACAATTCTTCAACCTACAAAACCCTAACTAGGGTGGTTTCTCACACAACCTCCCAATTTCCCTTATACATCTGCAAACCTAGTTTCTTGAACATATCTCTTTGTGAAGGCCTCAATCCCACTTCCCAAATACCATTCTAGATACCCATTTGGCCCAACTTTGACATATCAAATTTATACATATACTTGTTTCAGACCATCATGCCTTAAAATTGACTGGTACGCTGGAGTTAGGCTCAATTAGGCCTCTTTTTCAAAGCAACTACAAGGTAGACCTTTCCCCAATTCCAAATCTCTATTCTCAGAATTGAACTAGATTACAAATGGTTGGAATCAACAACTTTTATTAAGAGAAACACACACAAGTACATTAAACCACCAAATGCTTATCTAGGCCTATTTAGGCTTGCCACAGGAGGGTTTATTGAAACTCAATACTCCAGGCCCTATTTCACCTTACTATCACTTCCAACACATCATCCTAAGTCTGCACATTCTTCACAAACTAACTCCCACACTTTATTCATGCTATTTCATCAAACTCCTATCCTTAGCCACCATTTTTGGCTCAAAACTTGATTGAAAACCACTAGGGCATCACTCCAAATTTAACAAATGACCTTCCCTGCCCCTGCAAAACACACAAACACAAATCCTACACCTAATTGATCCATTCCACCAAGTTAGATCATGATTCATTGGGTGGAATGACTTAAATCCTCATTTTACACCTTCAAACCCTCTAAAATAGGGTTCCCAACCCGCTGTTAGTAAAAAGGCTATAAAAACCTTGAAACTTTATGAAATTCAATCAAACAAAAGCCAAAGTACTCTTAGTTCATATCTCTACTAGTTCCAATGCACTTTTAATCAAGAACAATCTGTACAGAACCATACAGTCACTTGGAGTAGCAGATTACTAGTAAATTGCAGAGAAAAACACTATTTTATTATTGTTTTCAACTTCAAACAAGACTCAAGAACCCTGCCTCGAATTGTGTGAGGCCTTATTAAACTTTTCACACCAAAAATCAACTACCCAACTGACTCAAACTATCATTTAAACTCCCTGACCGTTGGACTTCCCCATTTTGCACTTTTTTGCAATTTGACAACTTTTTCAAGATTTTGCAACATTAATACTTGAATAAACCCAAATGACTCTTAATTACAACTCAAATTGTCTATTATGACCTTATTGCATGACTTTAGACTCAAACACCCTAAAAACCCATCAAATGACCATATTTACAAAAGTCGTTTTGGTGCCCCTGCACCACTCAAGCAAGCCCACATCATGCATGCATCCCAAGAACACCTCCAAATTTAAATAAATCCATCCCCTTTGAAGGGACTTGGCATTAAATCACACACGCACTTCAGTGCCACTTACATTAAGCATAATAATAAAATAACCATAGAGAAATCATGAATAAAGATAGAACAATAATGTCAAAATATGATCATCTAACATCTCAACATTTATAAAATACAATATCCCCACTAACATCACATGCTAGGAGTAGGTAGACACTACATCCTTCCCCACTAGAAATGAAGGTAAATATGATCACATGCCATATAACAATTTTTTAATCACACATCACCCAAGAGATAAGCAATATTACACATAATTCACCATTGAATAAAATACATAACCGATTTCCTTAGAACCATTATCATTTTCCAAAAAAAACCTTACTCATAAGATCTCAACATGAAAGAATATAGCATAAACAATATTATTTTTCACATGGTGATGTAGAAGCACCAACGCCTTCATTTTTAGTTTTCTTTTTGAATTTTATTTTGGTGTTTTTGCTTTGGTTTGAAATTTTGGTTTGTGTTTTACTTAGGAGGCATGGTTGTTTTGGAAAGGAAATTTGAACTTAACAAATGGATAGTCATACATCCATGTGGGAAGGAATATTGTATATGAAAATAAAATAAAACCTTAACATAGGGGCATATCCACACAATTGGAAGAAAACAGTTAGAGAAGGCAATTAAAAGAAATAAAGCAGCAACAGATAGTGGATGTTGGCGCAAGGAGGAGTAGTTGCTGGGAAAGGCATGGAAAGGAAAAAATATGGCATGAGAAATGGGCATTAACAGGGGAACCATTGATATAAGCTACAAGGGCGTGGACTTGCTGCATTATGATGTACAAGAAGAAAATGAATTGGGATTTGATATACCTTCCTCTACTATGCATACATTTTCTTAAATGGAGATAACTGATTGAAAGTCTTTTCTGTGTTTTCTTTGTCTCCAGTTTCAAGTCCAACATGGAGTTAGAAAATGTAAATGTAGTTGTTTTGTTGTGCATGTGTTGCTAATAATAAACAATGGATTCCAAGATTTAAACCATTTTCACTTCAAGCTCCAGTCTTTACTCTTTAAATTTTTATTTGTTGTAAGGGATAAGTGATTACAAAAAAATGGTAGTATGCCTGTGTCTGTGATCAGTGTTTAGTTTTTTTTTTTTAACTTCTTCCAGGACCTTGCTAGTTGTAGTATTTGAAAATAGTAAAAAAACAAAAGAAAGACAAATTTGAGTTTGGGTTTAACTGTTGTTATCACATGGATACAATAATTCACTTTTCCAAAGCATGATTAGCATTATCAATAACTCATATGAAACTAGATCCAGGCAAAACATCCATTTACACACACATTATAATATCTAAATCATAGGATAATCACACACAGGGAACATATAGGTCATGGAGACACAACGGTCTTGGAAATAGCCAAAAAAATTGTGTCAAAATAAATCATGTGGCATAATAGTGTTAGGGCTACACGAAATTGGTGAGCCCTTCCATAAATGTCCACACATGACCTACCTCTTATTTGTGTAAGGGTTTTAACCTTCAAGAGATAATCAAACACACTAGGAAGATAGAGTCATGGCTGTCAACATAGTCCACACATACCCACATCCTCAAGTTTCCCTACGTCTGCTTCCTTATATACACTCAACCAAGATCATTCTTCTTGGACCTGGTGAGGAATCACATCACAAGACCAACACTTGAAAATAAAAGAGATTCTAATTTAGCCATCATAAAAATAAAAAAACCAAAGAAATAATTTCTAATTCAACAATAAGATAAATAAATGTGATTGTAACACCAAATCAAGTGTAACCACAAGAGTTATGTGAAAATTAACTTCACAAATAGTGATAGTGTATTGAATTTTGGGATTGAAACCGTGTGGGATTTTTTCCATCAACGTTTTAGATCATACTCCTTGATCCATCATCAAGATGCAATGTAGATAGAGATACGAGTGAAAAAATTAGCAACAGACTTGGATAGATAAATAGGTGAGGGGTTGGGTTGGTCTAGTTGACACAAAACCCAAAAAATAGGAAACCAACCCAACCCCTCACCTATTTATCTATCCAAGTCTACTGCTAATTTTTTCACTCTTATCACTATCTACATTACATGTTGATGATGGATCATGGAGTATGATCCAAAACGTTGATGGAAAAAATCTCACACAGTTCCAATCTAGAAGTTCAATACACTATTACTATGGACTATGGAAACTTCATGATATTAATTCACAAATAGTGGCTAAACTAATACAATCAAGATAAAATAATAATTATTGGCCCACACAAGCAAAGTAAAGTCACCAATAATTCAAATAAAGTTCACAATCATTGAAATTGCACATCACATCACTATGTGACTAGAAACTAGCCACTAAATAAGGAAGGAGGGAAGTCACATCTTGCCTATCAACATAGTCCTTCATGTGTTTTTACAATATGAACACATAAATACCCACATGCATGACAATGTTCCTAGCGGAAAAGGCATGCCTAGGCCACATCCCCCTTGTGTGTACAATTGTGGCATGCACACCACAAAGCCCTACATGACATGACCATATGCCAAGTGGAAAACACACACAAGGATGTATGTTGCATGACAATGTGCCTCATGGAGAAGAAACATGTAGGATACATCCCGCATTTCAATATTCCTCATAGAGTAGACAGGCACATGCCACTCATCAAAGTTAGAGGTATACATGGCAAGGCACACTCATATGCTTATCGAACATAACCAATCTGGTGCAGGGGCACCATAGGTTTTCATGCCTCCAAGAGGGGTCAAAAGTTGAAATTTTGTTTTGCTTGAGTTAATTTCATGTAATAAGGTCTTCAAAGACCATTTCATGTGTGTTTGAGTCGATTTTGAGTCATTAGGGGTGAGTTAGTGGGTAGATGCAAAATATTGCAAGTTGCACAAATGTTGTCAATGCAACTTTTGCACTTTTTTTTGTTCATAATAGGGCATAATGGTGTTTAGTTGAGTCTCTAATTTGAAAATTAGTTGAGAACCATTTGGAAATGGTTGGAAAATGTTTTAAAATACCTCTTATGGTTGAGAGCAATGTTGGATGTTGAAATCTTGAAGTTGGAGCAATAAAATACCTTTGTTTTCTGCAAATTAGGATGTTACCTTGCTGTTATTTGATGTAGTACAGATCTGTATGATCCTATATTGACTCAAAATCAATTGTGTATGGTAAAACATTGAATCTTCTTTCATTTGGTACTGGTTGCATGTAAATCCATTGTGTTTTGAGCAAGTTGCATTGATTTTTCTCCAAACTAGTATAAACCCTAAGTAGGGTAACCAGTGGGTGTATAAAATGTGTAGAACTCCATTCCACCAGTGAAAAGTCTTCAAAATCAGTGGAATGGCTTGTGGTAGGATGATCTTTGATTTCCAAAATTTGTAGGAATAGGGGAGTTGGTGTGCACGCGTAGTAGAAGCATGAGGGTTTGATAACCTATATATTAGGCCTAGAAACCCTAACAGTTTGAAGTATTTGATTCTAGATTGTTGGAGGATGATCCTTGGGGTAAGAGTGGTTATTGGGGGTTTCATTTGATGTGTTGAAGCATTGGAACTAGGGAAGGAACCTTTTGAAGATCCCTTGAGACAAAGTCCTAGTGTCTAACTAGCCTATTTGCTAATTAGGCCTAGTTGCAAGCGGGACAATCAATTTTTGACCCTAACATTTCAAAGGAACCCTACCTAAATTCTTGATATGTGCTAGAAGGACTAAAAGGGTATTTGAATCTATTTTTACAATTTGGATATTAGGTTTTCTCTAGAGATTGTAGTTAGAAAAGCCATTTTGGAGGGCTACAAGGGTTATAGCCAATTTGTGAAGGAATGCTAAGTAGGTTGAGAGTCCAATTTTTTTGAGAGCCATTGTTGGTTTTCACATGTTTTTTCCACCTTGTATGAGGTGCTTCAAGTGTTGAGTAGAGGGTTTTGAGGCATTGATGCCTTATTTGGGTTTTGTGGCCTTTGAGGGGCATGTTCCATTTTGGAAGAGTCTTGAGTTTGGGAGGGCACCTACTAGGGTGGAGTCTAAGTTCATTTCCTTGATATGTTAAAACCATTGTATTTACCCCTGCTCTGCATCACTATCATAGCAAACACGAGGTCCTCTCTACAAGGGTGCAAGTGTCTCCACACCACTCAATACCAAGTAGGTATAACATAATATAAATTGCACCTTCATGTACATATACGTGGAATTGTGTTCTCAAGTGTAGCTTGCTACCATTAGCAACACACCATCATCAACTACACTATGTTAGAACATCAGTGTGGTGTGACATCATTTCCATGGGCACCATGTATGAACACAGGTAGATATGGAAATCATCACAACATGGTATGCTCAATATTCAATGGTGGAACAAGATATACATAAAATAATGGGTAAGTGCAAACCTGTCATTGGTAACTAGTACCATTGTCGATGTTAACATCAAGAAAAATGAGGAATCATCTTACACTATGAACAACTCAATGGTCTATTACATAGGGGAAGTAGGTGGTTTATCTTGCTAAGAAAGGGTATGGGCAGTAGGATTGCTCCATGCCAATGCCACAACACATTACCATATCCTTCCTAAGTGTACCATGACTCTACTTGACCCCACACATGTTGACTTATCAACCACCCTTGGGTGGGATCTCAACAAGGTGACAAAAAAACAAACACAAAAAGTATGATTCCACCATACTTTTTTCCAAACACATCACACATGGATGGGTACCTAGTATCGCAATCCCATGAATGCATACATCACATACAGGATATCCATAATACACAACATAAGCACCATTATGGGGTATTCACATCCACAGAGAATACAAAAATAAATTCATTTCCAATTTCATCTTTTAATGCAACAAGACCATTTCCTTTCGCATAATTATACCATAATTCCATAAAATTTCAATAATTTACCATCAACATTTGCTAAGATTACTCTTTCCAGGTATAAATACAATTTAACCATAGCTTCTTATTTGTAAACATCATCATACATTCCAATGTATCACAATGATACACAAATTAAACATATTAAACTATGCGAGATCCATGAATTACATCTTCATTCACAAGGTTGTGCGTTATAACACACACACACACACTTACATAACACGTTATCTTTTAAATCAACATCCCATTGAAATTCAACAAGCTACCATCATTCTACTTTCTTAACAATAAAATTTACTCATAAAAAATATTTAGTTAAAGGAATTTAAGTATTTACTCAATGTTCCACCATGGTCCTACAAACATTCTATTCTACCAAGTGGCATTCGCAATCATTTTACAATATTTACTCAAACAAGGATATTCAATGCTCAACACATATCAAGGAAAATATATTCTAGTTGATTAACATCATCAACACAACATTCTTCTCACACATAATTCACTTAGTTACACATTTAAAATTATTGCATATTTAAATTAGAATATAAGGAGTCAACATTTATATGACTTTTTATCAATAGTAATGCAATTGGGAACCTTAAGTCTTACCAATGTAATTCTACTACAATGCACATTCCATTCTATATTCTATTCATGCCATGCAATGGAAGAACTTAGATTTGGAAGGTAACAATGCAAGGTTTACGCATTCATTTCCTTACAATGATTATTATTAGATTGAGCTATATTTAGAGAATGTTTTCTCATTGAAATAGATGATAAAACTTTTCTCAATCTAATCAAACCCTCATCAGGGTTTTCTTCTTTCTTTTATAGTCATTCACCTTTCATTGTAATCATTCATTCAGGTTATTGCATCAATATAATTTCTTAAGTTGTTGAGCATATTATCTTGCTTTGATCTCTTTTTTATGATAGGATAATTTCTTGTAGGCGACTTCTAGGAGCTATGGGGTTAAATAATCAATTCTAATAGTTGGGAGTTGATAAATTTGTGAGAATCTAGAGCTTCACAAATTGACAAAGATTTTAAAACTTAACAGATTTGTTGATGACATGATACTTAGAAAAATTCTAAAGGAAAACTCGTAACTAAGGATTGGGAACAATTAGTATGAGAAAAACCAAAGGTAATGAAAGACTCAAGGAAATAATATTTAAATCAAGAAAATTTTCAAAACCAAGTAGGTGACCATAGTATTGTCGGGCTTCAACAAGGTTGTGTGAGAACCTTGTTGGTAGTTGATGAAATTATGAGAACCTCTTCATAGACCGATACAAGTTTTAAAACTTGATAAAATTGTTGATGAATCAACACTTAATTTTTTTTTTTAAATAAGAACCCATGAATAACTTGGATTACAAAAATATTGAAAGGGAAAAGACTAGGGTGAATACAAACTCAAGGCAACACAAAGAAAATAAATAAAAATTTCTAAAATACAATGCACTTACAAATTTCCATATGAATGAAAAAACTCAAAGTTTTGCTTGTTTAAATCACAAATGTAAAATATGTAACAAATAATAGATTTAAGATGATGGTAGGCTCACAAACTAATGAAATCGCTTTCTAAGCAAACCCAATTCCATAAACTTTAGCCTAATTCAGAATATAAACTAATATGAAAACTTAAACACTCAAAATAGATATGACACCATGATAGAAGAATAATAACACAAAAATATTTTTCTAACACACAACTAAATATATTTCTTTACTTAAAATGCTCAAAATTGTGGAGCATACAAACTTTCAAATTTCATAATTCAATTTATTTGGTTTCCTTTACACCATTCTATGTTAAAATTAGACATTTTTTAAAAAAAATTCCCTCTTCATTACGATATATAATCTTTTATTGTAACTTATTGTCGAAAGTTGACCAAGTTTTTGAAACCATGTGAAATATATAATATGATTCTTGAAAAGTTTTATTTTACACTATAATTTCATCAATATTTGAGATAGACCTTAGGATTCAAATAATTTTTTGACAAACAAGGCTTTTCGAAATTAAAGGGGTTCTCATAGGACTCTCATACTCTAATAGGGTTGTGACAACTTGTTGGCATGCTAACAATTTTTTTGAAAATTACCAAAATTCATTGATGACTGAATATTAAGACATAATATTAAAGAAAAAACCACAACTATGGATAAAAATGATTGAAAATAAAAGAAAAAAATGTCAAAATAGACTCAAGGCAACATCTCTATATATCTCCTATCTCTATCTCCATGTCTCTCTTTTTTCTCTCATCCTGTACAATACTATGACAACCACTTCATTATCAAAAAGTATGTCAACCCCTTTAATCTATTCTTTTGCATACCTTTCATGCTCTATCTCTCTTTTTATATTCCCCTTTCTTTGTTGCATGGATTTTAAAACTGACAAACCAAATAAAAATAAAGAGGAACTCTCTCTTCAAAAGAACTAGTTCGATCTATTTTCGTGGTCATTTCTTATCTAAGAGTTTCTTTGATATAAGTAATTTCTCATGCATGTAGATCATGCATATCTTGATAGATAATCATTATTTTAATATAACATATGTGGAGACACCAATAAACTGTATTTTATGACAATAAAAACTATGAACATTTCATCTTATTGCAAAAGAAAGGACCATTTCTATGATCACAAAATAAAATTAGTTTCAAGTTCAAATGTATGATGTGACAACATGTAGCACTAAAAATACTTTGGGAAATCAATTCTATGTTACAAAAATAAACACTTATTACAAGACAAATCTGTTCTACATTTTTTTGAGGTACAATTCCTTGTGATACATTTGGATTTTTCAAGGTTTTCTTTTAAGCGGAAAGCGGGAAAGGTGAAGATTTAATCACAAAAAAAAAGGAAGAGTTCTAAAATTTAATAGAACTTGTAATTTATTTATGCACATGGAAACAAACTCATAGACTTTTTCTTTTCAGCCAAAAAGTATAACATGTAATAAATAATAAATTTTGAGACAATGTCATGGTCACAAAACAATATGACCATTTTCTAACTAATTCTACATTGCGTAAATCTTAATAATGAAATAAGATCTAAATTAATGCAAGAATGCACTAATTTCTTCCATTTGATCATTATGAGACATGTAAGAGAGTAATTGAACAAACTAGACAATTTTGTATGCCATGCCATGTCTTTTTTTATGACAATTTTGTCTAACTATGTGAATTTTTCTTTTCCTTGATGTTTTGGATCAAACTCCATGATCCATCATCAAGAAGATAGAATATAAGAGAGCACAATTGTATGATTGATAGAAGACCAAGCCAGATAAAAGGTGGAGGAATGATCTATAATAAAGGCTTAATTGCACTTAATTTAGATATATGAATTCTCGATCAACATAATTGCATGGTTATGTTCATTCACAGTTGAAATTGCAGAACTTGGTGTACTTATTTGTTACACAACTTAATGAAATGTTAAATAATTACCTTAAATCTTGTAATTAATAACTCAAAGAAGGAATCAAAATCCTGAAAGAAATAAGAGAAAAAAGAATGAAGAGACGATAATGGTGTAGGAGCACCTTGTGCATTTTATGCCTCTATAAGGCAATCTTGTGAAATTTGAATCTTTATCATGTTGTAACTGTAATGGGCTCATATTTGGACCATTTTGATGTATTTGAATCAGTTGATTAGGTCTCTAGGAGGGTTTGTGGTCAAAGTGTTAAATAGTGCAAAATCTTGAAATTATTGTCAACAATGTAAAATTGCAAAAACTCCACAAAAGTGGAAGTGGAAGAGTCATTCTTGTAAAAGGCGTTAGTGGGTCGGTTGTAATTGATGGGGCAGTCAAGAAAACTCATGTAAACATCTTTTAAAGGCCTTGTGAAAGCGATCCAAGCATGGTAGATTGTATTTTGAAACAATTTTGGTGAATAAAAAGTACTCTATTCTACACTTTCAATGTTTACTCCCTTGTTTTCAATCCTTGTACGGACAATACAGTATTTCATAGGCTATATTCTTGATTTGATTTCTTAGAGTAAGGTGCCAACTTCCTTTTGAAAGAGATTTGAGGTCTTTTCATTAAGTTTAGAGGATAAAAGAACATTTTTTTTGTAAATTGGTTTGAAAACCCAAATTAAGGGTTTTGAGAGTCTAGAGTGAGTTTATCAACCATTCCACCAATTTAGGTTTTGTGAATCTGTGGAATGGGTTAAATTAGGTTTCTTTTCATTTTGAGTGTGTTGAAGATGTAGGGGAAGTCAGATTTCAAAGTTAAGATGCTGCCCTCTTTGAATTTTTTGAGTTTTTCCATAAAAATGGTGGCTACGTGTTGAAATCAGCTTCAAATGCATTGAAGGAGATTGGAATGTGACTCCTAAAGCTTGTGCAAACCTATCTTAAGATGTCTAAAGTAGTGGCAAGGTGTTTAGAGGTTTGGAAAGCTAAGAAGCATTAAACCCCTGTTTTATTTAGTCTAGAATGACCTAGAGTGAGGGTTTGGTATTTTGGTGCATTATTGAGTCTTTCAATCTCTCAAAGTTGTTGAATTTGAAGTTTTATGACCTGTTGTAATGATTTCCAAGGTGATTTGAGGTTTTGGAGTGAGTTAGATGGTGCATGCTTTGTAAATTAGGCCTATTTGGAGCCTAATATTACGGGACAGTCACTTTTAAGGTTGAACTTTCCAAAATAACCCCATCTGAATCTGAAATATGTTTTAAAAGGTCCAAGTGGGTCCTAGAATTTGTGTTTAGTTTTGAGGGACTCCATCTCTTTTGAAAGTTATGCCCAGGTTTTGGTTTGCAGACTGTTACAAGGAATTTTGTCTTTCTGGTGTAAGCAATTGAGAACTGATAAAACAAAGTTATAAGGGAGTGTTTTTGCTTTGTTTATGTCAAAATCAAGATGATTAAGGTGTGCTAGGGTCTGGTAAGAGTTTAGAACCCTAATTTGGTGTATTGGTAACCTTGTGGAATCAAGTTTCAAGAAGTGAATTTTGGGTAAAACTTTAAGAGATTTTCTCAAGTTTGTGTTTTGGGTCTTTAGTACCCTTGAAATCAGTAGATTCTCTGCATCAATTGGTATTAGAGCTGGTTGATCTGGTGGTTTGTTAAGTTGTTAGTTGCAGGTGCTTGATCCATCTTAAAGATGCAAGAGAGAAAGAGTTGTGAGAAGGTGTGTTGGTTATAGACAAGGAAGAGGTCCGTGTTCACTATCCTCCAACAAAGATTAAGCTAGGGAGAAGGTGCAAAGGGAGTTACACCACTGAGAGAGAAAGTGGGTAGGTGCATCTTCCAAGATCTTTTGTTGGGTAAGATGGATGGTATGCTGAGGTTGTGTGATGAAGCAGTGAGGGAGATGGATATCTATCGGAAAAGCACTTGAAGAGTTTGCAGCCATTACAAAAGTTGAAGTCAGTGATTGGAAAAGATGAAGAGATGATGAGAAGCAGGTTAAGAGAAGGTCAATGATGAATTGATTGAAGAGAGGAAAGATTTCTTAGAAAAGCATGGTGAAAGCATACTAAGGGCAATCCTGTGTCCTTAGATTGGAAAAGAGGTTAGAGGGTAGTTAAAAACTGTCAAGACAATAGTTTGGAAATCTAAGAATACAAAGGTTATTGGGGTGGAGAACCTGATAGAAAGGATAAGAGCAAAAGATGCAATGATTGAAGGTGTTTGGCAAAGGCAAGTGAATGATTTTAAGAAAGCAATTAGACTAAAGAAAGAAGAAGTAGCCCAAGAAAAAGGTATGCAGATGTAAAGAAGAAAGATTGATGCAAACTCATTCCTCAAAGGGACTTGAGGTCTTTGCCAGGCCGGTTGTATGGTGCAGAGCGCCTTGTGCATTTTATGCCTCTATAAGGCAATCTTGTGAAATTTGAATCTTTATCATGTTGTAACAACTGTAATGGGCTCATATTTGGACCATTTTGATGTATTTGAATCAGTTGATTGGGTCTCTAGGAGGGTTTGTGGTCAAAGTGTGACATAGTGCAAAATATTGAAATTGTTGTCAACAATGTAAAATTGCAAATAATGCACAAAAGTGGAAGTGGAAGAGTCATTCTTATAAAAGAGTTAGTGGGTCGGTTGTAATTGATGGGGCATCCAAGAAAACTCATGTAAACATCTTTTAAAGGCCTTGTGAAGGCGATCCAAGCATGGTAGATTTTATTTTGAAACAATTTTGGTGAATAAAAAGTACTCTATTATGCACTTTCAACGTTTACTCCCTTGTTTTCAATCCTTGTACAAACAGTACAATATTTCATAGGCTATATTCTTGATTTGATTTCTTAGAGTAAGGTGCCAGCTTCCTTTTGAAAGAGATTTGAGGTCTTTTCATTAAGTTCAGAGGATAAAAGAGCATTTTTTTTTTTGTAAACTGGTTTGAAAACCCAAATTAAGGGTTTTGAGAGTCTAGAGTGAGTTTATCAACCATTCCACCGATTTAGGTTTTGTGAATTGGTGGAATGGGTTAAATTAGGCTGCTTTTCATTTTGAGTGTGTTGGCAGATGCAGGGGAAGTCAGATTTCAAAGTTAAGATGCTACCCTCTTTGAATTTTCTGAGTTTTTCCATGAAAATTGGTGGCTACATGTTGAAATCAGTTTCAAATGCATTGAAGGAGATTGGAATGTGACTCCTAAATATTGTGCAGACCTATCTTAAGATGTTTGAAACAGTGGCAAGGTGTTTAGAGGTTTGGAAAGCTGAGAACCATTAAACCCTAGTTTTATTTAGTCTAGAATGACCTAGAGTGAGGGTTTGGTATTTTGGTGCATTATTGAGTCTTTCAATCTCTCAAAGTTGTTGAATTTGAAGTTTTATGATTTTTTGTAATGCTTTCCAAGGTTATTTGAGGTTTTGGAGTGAGTTAGATGGTACATGCTTAGTAAATTAGGCCTATTTAGAGCCTAATGTTGCGGGCTAGTCACTTTTAAGGTTGGACTTTCCAAAACAACCCCATCTGAATCTGAAGTATGTTTTAAAAGGTCCAAATGGGTCCTATAATCTATGTTTAGTTTTGAGGGATTCCATCTCTTTTGAAAGTTATGCCCGGTTTTTGGTCTATGGACTACTACAAGGAATTTTGTCTTTTTGCTGTAAGCAATTGAGAACTGATAAAACAGAGTTATAAGGGAGTGTTTTTGCTTTGTTTCTATCAAAATTAAGATGATTAAGGTGTGCTAGGGTCTAGTAAGAGTTTAGAACCCTGATTTGGTGTTTTGGTGTATTGGTAACCTTGTTGAATCAAGTTTCAAGAAGTGAATTTTGGGTAAAACTTTGAAGTTAGTAGATGCTCTGCATCAGATAACAAGTTTGTTAATGGAGTTCACCCATGTGTTTGAGTTACGTCTCCGGGTTCGCTTCTCAATGTGGGACCAATTTTATTAATGATGCCAAGCTTCAATTCACCTTATTACATCAAAAATGCACCAGACCTACAAAAAAAAATCCTCAACACCTAAATACTTGTATTCTCCTTATTTTTGTGTTCATGGGTTAGGCTTCAAAAGCCTTAGAAAAAACCCACCTACACTTTAAAAAAAATACAATTTCAAAATGCCTTTGTGCATACACTATTTTAGTTTTCATGCCCTCTCAGTTACAATTTTGTGACAATATTTTCATTTTTTTAGCTCCCACCCTCTGCAATATATTTACCCCTTTATATAGGGGACACACACTATTAAATTATAAGAAAAGATAATTATTTCTAAAAACCATTGAAGATAATGCGCATAGCGCATTGGTTGGGCGTGAGTATAGCTAAAGGGTGGTAGAGGGTTCAAATCGCTCGACCCCTTTTTCCCTCTTCATCACGATTTTTATCATAATAAATAGAAGCTATTTTGCTTATATCTTCGCAGATCACGTGTGGTGCATTGGTTGAGAGTGCTTCACGATATGTGAGAGGTCGAGGGTTCAAACCATCCAACCCCTCCAAATAGACTTGATACATTTTAAATAAAACCAATGCCACATATATTTCGAGGAAGGTGCTTAGCCTAGTGGTAGCGCGTGAGAATAGGGAGAGGTTGGTTGGGAGTTTGAATCCCCCAACCAATTTTTGAACAAACATGCCATGAAAGCGGAACGCTGCCATGGTGCCACGTGTCACCCATCCATTGGTCCACGTGGCACTATATTATTCATTAATGCCTAGACACATGGCACCATATGATTTGCTGCCTACTGACACGTGTTAGTCACTCATTGGACCACGTCAACACCTATGCTAGTGCCACATGTCATGCTTAGATTGGTCCACCTGTCGTACGACTGCCATGTTGATGAAGGGTACTCCCCTTACAATCTAAAACTCACAAAAACAATAGATAATGGCACAAACAAAATGCAAGAAGGAAAGCAAATATTTTTTATTATCATTGAAATGAAAATGAAATTACAACATTATATTTGCCATCACATGGGCTTTTTGACTACATAAATCTGCAAATCTGCAAATCAGAGCCACCATCTACTTTGCTCTTACCTCCCCTCTATAGTCCCCCTTTACATCATTTATTTGGAAGGTGTAACCGCCCTAGAATCTTTTGGAAAGTGTAACCGCCCTAGAATCTTCTAGAAAGTGTAACTTCCTTAGGAAGATATTTTGAAATTTTATTAATTTTGGTATTACAACTTCGCGGGGTCATAACTTTTGATCCGACTGTTGGATTTTCTATTATAATACCTTTTCAGAAAGGTCTTGAGAAGCCAATAAGTAGGGTCTAAAGACCAACTACTTTTGTTTTCCACCAATTTTCAGGCCCATCCGGAGCCTCTAAGTGCCTCAAAATTGACCCCGAAGATTTTACTAGGATTTTTAAAAATTAAAATTTTAATCTCTCAAATGACAAATGGTATTGAAGTGATTTCTTCACCATTGGCTTCAATTTACCATTTTGGAGGTCTGTGTAAGATTTCGTGTCCAACTATGCATAAATGCAAACTTACAAAAATAGTAACCCTACCAAATTTAGCCCTCATTGAAAAGAAACAACATTTTTTTTTTGGGTGATGCAAGATTGCTCTTACACCTTGGATGCTCTTGCATCACACATCACTACCACATCATCATGCTCACGTCATCATCTGTACTTGGTCAACCTTTTTTTGCACAACTTTGACTGGCTATAACTTTCACACACGAACTTCAATTGACGCGATTCAAGTGATGTCAGAATCGTCTCAACGAGCTCTTCAACTTGGTGTCATTTTTTCTGATTTGGAGATGATCATTTTTTTGGCCTAGAGTCTTCCTCTGAAATCCTTAATTCTACCAAACTTTGATCGAGCATAACTTTTGCATACGACCTCCTTTTGACGTGATTCAAGCTAGTCAAGACCGTATCGACGAACTCTACACAATTCTTTCATAAGATTTCATGACTAAATTTTTTAGGTCTTTTGGATCCTCCTGGATCATTCCTCCCAATTGAGAAGCTTTTGGACCACCAAAATTTTGGTTTTATATAACATTTAAGTGAGAGCATTGTTTCCTCACTTGCCAAGTATCATCTGTCCACCCTACTAGAATTTTGATCATCTGACCCATCACAAACAAGATGAAAAATAAGATAGCATTGTTGATACAATCAACTGAATACCCATCAATATTCATTGTCGCATCTACCATCCACATAGAACTAACTAGTAGAATAACAAGCAAATTTTTTGAATAAACTAATGCAAAAGAAAAAGAATCAACATGTTTGATCTCCTATACATGAACATTATTAGAAAATGAATATTTCAAACCCTCTTTTACCACCTTTTGTTGAAGGCTTAAATTTGCTTGCAATTGATCCTCATATTGTGCTATCTGTGACACCTTATCATGATTAGAAATACATGTGATTATTTCATCATGCTTAATATCACTAGCTATTATAGAAATGAGGGTTAATGTGTTGCTTGCATTCACAATCATCTTCAAATGCTATGTGTTTACAACATATCTATCATTCTTCATGCGATGAGCTTTGACAATGAATTCAATTTTGTCTTTAAACAAATAATACTTGTTATGCTCCCTGTAGAAAATGGCCTTTCTGTCATACAAGTAAGGACTTCCTAAAACCATCCCACAGATGTAAAGTGGAATTACATCTAACTCTACCTCATCTACAAACTTGGATGTGATTGCAAATCAAAGTTTACATTGTCTCGATACATGTAACTGAGCATTATCATGCACCCAACCCAATGGATATGGTTTTGGATGAAGTGTTGTTTTTTAATCTTGATTGCTTAACAACTTATTCAGAGATTAAGTTCACTTGTGATCCACTATCTACAAGTGTATCAATTTTACTTTGTTTTGTGATAGTCCTTATATGAAACAATTCGTTCCTTTTATTTTCAACAATTACCTCATTATACTTTAAAAAAGAAGCAAGGGAACTAGTATTGGCAATAGGAGTGATACCTTTTATACCCACAACTGTTATATTGGTTTCATCATCAGAATTTGATCTGAGGTCCTGCATGATAGTTGCGGTCTTTTGCTTACCCTTTTGATCCTTGAACCACTTTGGTTTTTGATCAGGATGCAATTTCCAACATTTTGCATCTTTGTGCCCTTTCTTTTTATAGTGTGAGCAATAAGGATTTTCTTCCTCTTTCTTCACGAAAGCTGTCCGTTGCATTTTCTCCTTCCCTTTCTTGCTTCCTTTTTGCTTAACGGATTCCATTAAGAAACTGTCATGGCTATTCTTCATACCTACTTCAAGATGAATAGCTTGCACACTAACTTCGTCAAGGTTAGTTGGATTGAACATAAGTATTGTATGCCTCAAATTTTCACGTAATCCACCTATATACTTCAACAAAGTTTCTTGTGTATATAATGGAATGCCCAAAATTAAAGCTCTTTTCCTAAATTCAAGTGTATATTCTTGGACACTTTGTCCTTTCTCTTTCTTTAATGACTGCCAATTCATTACTGCTTGTTGCATGTGACCTAATAGATAAAACTGTTTCTTAAGTGCAGGTATAAAATCAAACCAAGAAGAAATAATTTTACCATATCGACTAAGATATTCTTGATTTTTCCTCTCCCACCAGATTAAGGCTACGCCTCCCAGGCGAAGAGTGGCTAATTGGATCTTGGAAGTATCATCAGTGAACTTCTGAGTCTTGCAATAAAATTCAATACGCTTTATCCAATTATCAAGTTTCTCTGCATTTAGTTCTCTATTATAAGTTGGCAATTTAAATTTAACATCAAGTTTTAACAAAGGTGTATTAGATTCAGGTTGCACATGGTGTTTCTTCTTTGAAGATGAAGTAGACAAAGAAGATGAAGAAGATGAAGAAGATGGAGACGGAGGTTCAGGAGGGTCACCACCACCTCCTACTCCTTTACCTTTGTCATCTTTTGAAGAGGATTCACTTTTCTCCTTCTTTCTATCCTTGTACAACTCTTCCAACATCATCTTCATGTCTAGGAACATTTTGTGAAATTATTCTTCATTCTCAAAGATTTCAGGACTGGGAGATTTTCCTTCTTCTCGTTGTGCCATGGTTTGTCTTCAAGTAACTCGCCTCAATTCAATCTCTAGATTAATCTCTTCAAGTGCATCTTCTCCTCGCTTTAATTTCAACCTGGTTAACATCCACCACTTGTAATTTTTCCTATTAAATTGCTCTGATACTAAACTTGATTTGTAATAAAGGCCTAATTGCACTTAATTCAGATATATAAATTCTCGATCAACATAATTACATGGTTATGTTCATTTGCAGTTGAAATTGCAGAACTAGGTGTACTCATTCATTACACAATTTAATGAAACGTTAATTAATTACTTTAATTTTTGTAATTAATAACTCAAAGAAGGAATCAAAATACTGAAAGAAATAAGAGAAAAAGATCAAAGAGACAATAACAGGTTTGTTAATAGAGTTCACCCATGTGTTTGAGTTACGTCTCCAGGTCCACTTCTCAATGTGGGACCACTTTTATTAATTATGCCAAGCTTCAATTCGCCTTATTACATCAAAAATGTGCCAGACCTACAAAAACAAATCCTCTCACAATTTCTTCTCAATGCCTAAAGACTCTCTTGTATTCTCCTTATTTCAGCATTCACGGGTTAGGCTTCAAAAGCCTTAGAAAAAACCCACTTACACTTAAAAAAAACACAATTTCAAAATGTCTTTGTGCATACACTATCTCAGTTTTCATGCCCTCTCAATTACAATTTTGTGACAATATTCTCACCTTTTTAGGTCTCCCCCTCTGCAATATATTTACCCCTTTATATAAGGGACACACACTGTTAAATTATAAGAAAATATAATTATTTCTAAAAGTTGTTGAAGATAATGCACATAGTGCATTGGTTGGGCGCGAGTATAGCTAAAGGGTGGTCGGGGTTCAAACCACTTGACCCCTTTTTCCCTCTTCATCATGATTTTTATCATAATAAATAGAAACTCTTCTGCTTATATCTTTGTTGATCATGTGTGGCACATTGGTTGAGAGCGCTTCACAGTATGTGGGAGGTTGGGGGTTCAAACCACCCGACCCCTCCAAATAGACTTGATACATTTTAAATAAAAAAAATACTACATATATTTCGAGGAAGGCGCTTAGCCTAGTGGTAGCGCGTGAGAATAGGGAGAGGTTGGTTGGGAGTTCGAATCCCCAAACCAATTTTTGAACAAACATGCCATGAAAGCGAAAGGCTGTCGTGGTGTCACGTGTCACCCATCCATTGGGCCACGTGGCACTATATTATTCATCAATGCCTGGACATGTGGCACCATGTGATTTGCTACCTATTGACACGTATCAATCACTCATTGGACCATGCCAACACCTGTGCTAGTGCCATGTGTCACACTTGGATTGGTTTGCCTGTCGTATGACTGCCACACCACTGCCACATCATCATGTTGACGTCATCATCTGTACCTAGTCAACATTTTTTTCTACACAACTTTGATTGGCCCTAACTTTCATGTACAAACTCTGATTGATGTGATTCAAGCAGCGTCAAAATTACCCTATCGAGCTCTTCGACTTGGTGTCATTTCCGTCTAATTTGGAGATCAATTTTTTTGGCCTAGAGTCTTCCTCTGAAATCCTTGATTCTACTGAACTTTGACCGAGCATAACTTTTGCATATGACCTTTTGACACGATTCAAGTTGCATCGAGACCATATCGACAAGCTCTACACAATGGTGATGCTTTCATTGGATTTCAGGATTGTGAATTTTTGAGGTCTTTTGGATCCTCTTGGATCAAGGAAGAGGGGGGAGTGGGTTGGTAGGTGAGAGAATCAAGAAGATAATGAAAGAAATAAAAAAATATTATTTAATTATAAATTGAAAATAATACAATAATACAATAAATGCTTAATAAGAATAGAGGGGATAAAAAGTAAAAAAAAAAAAATAATAAAAGAAAACAATTAAATAAGAGAATGCACAAATAATTAGAAAAAATTTATAATTATATTCTTTTTAATGATTGCGAGTAATTTAAATAATTATACATTTAATTACAAGAATTATTATATTAAAACAAATTATAAAATATATATATATATATATATATATTAATTTAATTATAAAAGTTAATATCTTATGATTTTGATCTCTTGTATATACATATTATATATAATTTTGATCTCTTGTATTTATATATATTACAAATTATATAAATAAATATCAATTCATTTAATTATAAAAGTTAATATCTTGAAATTTGATTTATAAAAAAAATTAAATATAAAAAAATAAAACAATAAATATACACATGCGAAAAATTAAAGAAAAGCAAGCACAATATAAAGGAGAAAATTAATAATATTTGAATAAGAGCTTCAAGGAAGACCAAAAAGAGAATTGGCATATTATATAAATGTATATAATTATGAATTATGAATGATTAATCATGCAAGAGAATAATATTAATTTATATATATGAAATTAAAAAAGATAAAATCTTATGATTTAGGTCTCTTTTGTATAATTATTGGATAAAATTTTGAACTCTTCTATTTTTATATATAATATAAATTATATAAATAAATATCAATTCATTTAATTATAAAAGTTAATATCTTATAATTTTATTTTTTTTAAAAGAAAGGAATATAAAAAGAAATTAAACAATAATTGAATAAAAGTGAATAAACTAATAAAAAGCAGGAAAAAAATAAAAATATGGAATAAGAGCTTCAAGGAGGACTAGAAAAAGGGATTGGCATATTATTTAAATGTATATAATTAAGAATTATGTATGATTAATTATGCAAGTATATAAAATTAAAAATTATTTTATTACATATTGGTGTTTTAGAATAATGAGAAAAAATAAAATGGTATATATACAAATTATATGTATAATTGTAAGATTGGTTTGTGTTGTAAATTATGTGGAAAGGAAAAATAGGAAAATAATTAATGTATAATATGAAATGAAATAACAAGAAACATAACAACGAGAACGGTTAGAACAAAAACAATAAATGAAAGGGGCAAAGGAGAGAGAAGGAAGGGTTCTAACAAGGAAATAATGCAAACATACTTGAAAGAAGCCTAAAAAATAAGGACAACCAATAGAGGGTTGAAGCCAAAGGAAAGGAGAAAGGGGGGATGATACAAAACTCAAAGACTGTGGAAGGATTTGGGTGGGGAGATAGGAGGGGTTTTGAGGAAGATCAACAAGGGATGCCAAGAGAAACTCAAATTCCAAACAATGTCATGGTTAAGGTTGGAAGGGTAGTGGTTGATTTGGATAGCTTCTTTCAATTTCTCTTAAAGAAGCTATCCTCCTTGGCTAATATTTGGGTTTCTTCTAATGGGATGTGGTGGTTGGTTAGAGAGGAATGTTCAACAAGTGTCGATTTTTGGATTCGTTCATGTCTTATGTTGATGTGCTCTTTAATCCTTGTGCTAAAGGACCGACTTGTTTCACCAATGTATGGTGTGCCATAGGAGCAAGTGATTTTGTAGACATTGACACAATGGAGGAGCTCATGGGGGTCTTTGGGAGAGGACAAATGATGTTTGAGAGTACGCGGGTTTAAAAGTGCAGTGAAGGCCTCCTTTTTGAAGAATCTTGGAAATTTTGTAAGAGAGGCCTTCAATGAAGGGGAGGGAGGTGATTAGGAGGTTTGTAGAGAACGATTCTTTAGGTTTAGGAATAAAATTGGATTTAGATTTCTTGATAGCCTTTATAATATTATTTCTTTTACAACCATTTAATTTGAAGATAGTTGCAAGGTTGTTGATCTCTTGGTCAATGTTCTCATTATCACATATCCTCAAGGCTCTGGTAACCAAGGTTTGAGGGATCCCAGTTTTTTGGGCTAGGTGATGATGGGAGGAGGTGTGAAGACAAAGGTGAGTGTGGGTGGTTTTACGGAAGACCTAACGAGCTAAGGAACAATCAGGTTTCTTTGTGAGTAAAATATCAAGGGGAGTTGGTTGTTTGATTCTAATTCTTTGGTAAACGAAATGCAATGAGATATGTTGATTAAGTGAGTGAAATTATTGTAATTTATTAGGACCATGGGGCCAACAAATGTTGGTATCATCGAGGTAACACTTCCACCACTTAGGTTTAAGGGGAAAGGAATTGAGAGAAATGTCTTTGAAATGTTCCATGTAAAGGTTGGCCACAATAGGGGGATCCCATGGCGAATCCCTCTACTTGCTCATAAATAATACCTTGGAAAGTGAAGAAATTGGATCTAAGATATAATTCAACCAAAGGTATTAGTCTTACGTTTAATTATCTCAATGGAATATGGAATTGGAACCTTGGTGAAGAGAGACACTACATCAAAGCTAACAAGGAGACCATTGCTATCTAACTTTTAATCACTAATGAATTCAACGAAATGGGTGGAATTCTTGATAAAGGAGCTAGAGCAACCAGAGGGGGGGGGGCAAGTAGTTTGGCAAGGTAAGAGGCTAGTTGGTAGGATGGGGAACCAAAGGTGTTAACTATGGGTCTAAGGGGGATACTAACTTTGTATATTTTGGGGACACCATAAATTTGGGGGTAACCTCTTTAGAGGGGGTGAGTCATTTTTTGGTGATTATATAAGGAAGAGAGGGAGATGGCTAATTTGATTATTTTTAGTTATTAAAGAGATTGGGTTGTGAGTTAAGATTTTGTAGCTATTGTTATAAAAAAGATCAATCATTTTAGCATTATAGTCTCGCCTGTTTAAAATAACTAAGGCATTGCCCTTGTTAGCTTTGACAATGATGATGTCATTGTGTTTTAAAAAAATCTTGAGGGTATGGATTTCAGTTTTAGGTATGTTGCACTTGGGAGGTTTGCAATGTCTAAGGGTGATTGCACAATTTAGACAATTTTTTTTAGCTAAATCTTAGAGGAGAGAGCAAACTACTTTTTCAATTTTGATTAAGAAGTCTATATGGGGAACAGAGTGAGGGGTGATGGCGAAGTTTAGATCTCTTTTTAGGATATTAAATGTCAATGGGTCTAGATGAGCATCAAAAAAGTTGATAACCAACTTTCCCAATCTTGGACACGAGGCAACAAATTATGGATGACTAGTTTTGGATAAGTTGGAGGGGGGTTAGGGGGTGTGAGCTGGTGGTTGAAAGAGAAAGTATGGTCATGCTAGGGATTTGATTGAAGGATGGTGGTGCATGAGCACCAACACCACAACAACAATATATGATCATTTAAGTGATTAGTAGGGTAGTCAGTTGGTAGGTGTTAATGTTTTGTCTTTAATAAGGTCTAATAAGACCATTAAACATGAATTAGGACGAGTCTTTAAGTTTAGGAGTCAAATGTTGCTTTGTAGCTTATGAAGGCAAAATCCTAAATTTACACATGGATAGGAAAGAGTGAGGTCATGATATTGTAATAAGGCTATTTTCAAGCCTTTAGTTTAGTTTAGGGGTTATAAGTTACAAACATTGCACAATATTTTAATATACTTGTAAAGGTGACAAATTGTTTAAATGGGGGTAATTATTCTTCCAACGGTCACAATGGTTTGAAAGTTAGTTTGGTAGGTGTAGGAAGTTCAAGGAAGTTGAAAATCCTTTAAATATCTTGGAGCATCGATGTAAAAGCCTCGCTAAGAAGAAAGCAATCAACTTTCATTATTTTTAGCACTGTAAACTACATATTTCACTGTTTTCCTTTCATTAATCACTGTGGTACGGTCTATACAGGACCTTAAATGGTTTGAAATCTTTTGTATGGTGTAGACTTATGCATTATCCTCTTTTTGTATTCATATTGAGAGTCTTAACATTCATATTTGTGGAAGATTTATAATATTCTTTGTAGCAGCCTATACACACAGATTGGGAGGCCTGATTTTGTTTTATTGATATAAAATGTCAATCCACCTGCTGTCTTGAACTGTTACTCGGTGGATTGACTTGATGGATGGTAGGATAGGTGTTAAAATGTTTAGGGAATAAAGAAAATTTTGTGTTTGGTCTATTTTGATACCCTAGGGTCAGAGAGATGCATTTTTCTTTGAGAAACAATGGAGTCAAGATGATGTTTCATAGAAAAGCGATGGGACTGGACTTGTGATGGATTTGTAGCCATGTATAGAGCATATTAAAGATGTTTGATGCATTGCTTGTGACTGGGAAGACCCTGTAGTGTGATTTCTGATAAACCCTAGGTGTATTGCTTGTAAATGAGGGTTTGTGGGAACAACATGAAGAAGACCTTGAACTTGCGAACTAATTATGAAATTTGAAGTCATGTCACATGTCTTTTGACAGTTTGATGAGATTTTATGAAGGGAAGGAGTTTGTGGGATAGTTTGTTTGTAAAATAGGGCTAATTCTAGTAGCCCTCCCACAAGACAATTTGGTGTTTCTCAACTTTGTTGCAAAGAAACCTTATGTGATTGATTTTGGCATTGTATTAGGGTCTAAAAGGAAGCCTAAATGATGTTGAGATGGTTGTTTAGTGGCTTTCTCTAAAAGATAAGCCTATTTGATGAGTTTTGGAGTCTAAAGCTTTGATTTTGATAGTTGATTTCAAACATGGCTGAATGTGACACCAAAGGTTATTGTTCCTATTGAAGTCTGATCAGATTTGATTCTTCTCCACCTTGGCTTTGCATCAGATGGGGATATGATAGGATTGAGAAGTCACATCCAAATCCTTAAGGCAACACAAAAATGAGTGAGGGATGGCTTAAGGGGAGTAGGTTTGAGACGAAATGGATTCACCATTAATGCAAGAAAAGGACAGAGGAAGAAACTGAGAGAGCATACTTGGGGAAGCTCACATGAGATTGTTGCTCTTTGGTTACAACTAGATATTGGACAAGGTAGGGATGGAGGATGTTGGACTTTTAGAATCTACTTGCAAAACGAGCGATCGAGGCTAGAGTGTTAAAGATGAAGCTTGTGCTAATTCCTGGGAGGCAAAAATGTTAGAGAAGGGTGGGGAGAAGACATTAGTTCCTTGATTAGAGGCATAAGGGGTGGTATTTATCCATGGCCTAAATTCCCATGGTTTTGTCTCTAATTTTGTGGTTTGGATTTTTAATTTGGAGTTGACTTGCTAAATGAGTGCATTTCCTTATGTATTTATCCATGACCCAAATTCCCATGGTTTTGTCTCTAATTTCGTGGTTTGGATTTCTAATTTGGACTTGACTTGCTAAACCAGTGCAGTTATGTGTCCTAAGAAATATGAATTGTAATGATTTTGTAGTCCCCGCTTGTTATCTATCTGTTAGTTTTCACACGTGTCTCCCATAGTGAAATGATATTTCTACATTTCAAGGCATATTTGATTTGACGCTAAAAGATAACATAAATGGTTTTAAATCCTTCAAAGAGTGTTTGTTACCTCTAATACTGGATAGTGTCGATAAGCTAAAATTACTGAATTGAAAGCTACATTATATAATACAACTCTATATTTAGTCACATCAATCACCCTAGAAGATAAGGTGGATCAAATCTTGTGCAACACCAGGTTAGATATTTTACAAAAAATAGAGTCTGGACTTGATAGTTTCGTCAAGTAAACACAAGTAATCTTGGACATAGGGCCTACAACCTATACAAATAAGGTGGAAAATATATTATATCATAAATTGGGGTTAGAAGGAGAGTATGCTACAAGGAGGAAAAAATGCATTGTGTGATGCCACTTCTCTAAGTCACTTAAACTTTGCAAAATCTCTATTGTATATATGCAATTATTTGATTTGATTATAAATAATCATGAATGACACATTTTTTTAATACAAAATGATTAGGATGAGCTAATTAGGCTTGAGAATTCAATTGAAGGAAAAGTTAATTTCTACAACATAATTCCAGCTTTAGTCAATCAATCATTCTAAAAGATAAGCTGGATTGAGTCTTGTGCAATACCAAGTTACATTTATGACTAAAATTAGATTCTAGATTTTTTAATTTTATTAGGGAAATACAATTTCTCTTGGATATAGGGTATACAACATATACAAATAGGGTGTGAAAGGTATTAAAGCATAAATGGGTGTTAGAATGAGAGTATGCTACATGGATGAATAAGTATATTGTGTGATGTTACTTCTCTACATCATTTCAACTTTGCAAAATTTGTAATGTATATGTGCCAATATTTCAAGGTACTATAGATAATCATGAATGACACATTTTTTAATGAGAAATGATTAGCATGAGCTAATCAAGGTTAAGAACTCAACTTAAGGGCAAGTTAACATCAAAGATCAACTATACGAGAAAATTGTGAGTTCAAAAGAAGACATTATTAGATTTGTGGTTTATTTAGAAGAGATCCATTTTTTGCTAGTGGTCTAGGAAGTTGGTTGCATGTTGTCTTGGTTCTTGTGGGGATTTTTTTTATTCTCTTACCTTCAATTGTGTGAATTCAAAGGGAAAGCTAATGCAACACTTAATAATGGGAAAAAATGGAATGAACATGGTTTAGTTCATTGGAAACTTGAGAGTAGGCCCAAAATCATATAAGGATTTTGAATGGTTCATAATGTATTTAGTTGGAGACCAAGGGTTAAATGCATCTATTTTTTCTTCTATGTGAGCTCACTGATTGAATAAGCTCCATCTAGAGAAAAAAAATTCCAATTCCTCTTATTAACCCTTTAGTGTTCTCCTATCCATACCAATGGATCTTGGTAATGTGATGGCATTTTGATTGTAACCCATAGTAATCAATATCATCCTATCCTTTCCTAATGGCCTTGTACTAATATGGTGCTCTCTTATGTCATCTTCCCCTTGTTATCATAGCTATTTGTTTGGAGTATAAGAACTGCAAAGACATACCTAACAATATCTAAGCTAAATTTTGTGTTCTTCAAATTTAGTCTAATGTCATTAGCCTAATGCATGCTTGCCTTATGTCTAGGAAATCTGGGGTGGACAACTTTCCAATTCACAATCTCCATCATTCATCAACATGGTTCAAGGACTCAAAAGTGGACTGTCTACACATTCAAATCTCCATCACCAACAATGACCACTGCATCAACTTGGGTGGCTCAAGAATAACTCAATTCCACATAAGTCATTACCATAATGATAAAGTAGTGTAAACTACCCTCAAGTGGTTTGCAAGTTGTTGCATTCATTTCATTGTGTAAGATTTCATCTAGATGATAAAGTGATATCTACATGTGAAATTGGATGATCATTTCATGTATGAAAGGGGTACACTTCCTTTCTAATAGAGGCTGGAAAAAGTGGGATGTTATTGTCATAGTCAATTTGCAACAAGAAAACATTGTTGTAATGCATGTATATTTTTTTGTTCTAACATGTCTTCTTAGGTAGAAATTATATGCATATATTATGTATTGTGTAGTTGTCTCCATTGTATAATGTAATATTTCTTTGAAATAAATAATCAAGGATTGTGAGTTTTTTCAAATGGAGAATATTCAACAAACACATTTTTAATGCAGAGTGAATCAAAATACTTAGCAACATTGACACTATTGCTAATATTTGTGTATGCTAGTTATTTCTGGGTATTTTGTTCTATCCTTGGGATTTATGTGATCTGGGGATTAAATTAGAGTAATTTATTCTAATCCATAAAACTTAGAAGTAATAGAATTATGAAATTATCTTTTTTTTCTTTTTTTTTTTCAGATATAGATCTCTATGAATTGCCATCTTTGTATTACTCATACAAAAAGCTTGATCTAAAGTCAATCTTTCTTTTCTTTATCTCTATTTCTCTTTACATCTCTTATTTCCGATATTCTATTTCATCTCTCTTAATTCTTATATTTCTTTTTGTTTACTTTTCTTTATATATCCCTTTGTGGATTCTATCTTTGTTTTCTCTCACGTCTTCTATTTCTAGTCGCGTCGTGTCTAGCGAAGCTCTAATACTTAGGTGATTCCAAGTTATGAGTGTAGGGTTGGTTCGAACGACTTGACTAATGTTCTCGTCCCATGCTTGTGATGGGATAGTATTGATGGGTGTGCCTCATGCACCCTCTTGGTGTTTAGAGGACACATTAAAGAGCTTGTACTTGCCCAACTTAGGACCTTTCAATCATTGCCTATCATAGTGCAAGGTACATTATCATGCTCAAAGCTACCCACCATGTATCTCCCTGAGTAGTAGTTCTTTGAGGAAGGTCTCAAGACCTCCGAAGAAAGGGAAAAGGTGAGCCCTTGTGCCACCAGATCCCTATCTACCAAATCTTGTTGAGTGGATCTCCTCACTAATATTGAGATATTAGCCTCATGGCTAGTGGGCCTATAGTAGGTTTATGTTACTTGGTGTATTTTCTTGTCAATACTCCTGGGTGTCTTTAGTCCATCCTGTCTGTGTCTATCCTATTTTGTGTCATCCTTTGTCGTTAGATCACTAGCTTTTGATAGGAAGATACACTCTGTTCATAGGCGGTTGCATTTCCTTGCCCAATTAGTCAATCCTTTGATAGGAAAATACACTCTATTCACGGGCGGATATGCTTTTTCAATAGGCGGCTACACTCTATTCACAGGTGGTTGTGTTTAGTCCATCTAGTTGGTCCTCCATAAGTGACTCCGCTCTATTCTTAGGCATATACACTTTTCACCCCGTTCATCCTAGATAGGCAGATACACTCTGTTGACGAGTGGATTTGCTCCTACAAAGGTAGATCTATTTCTTCATAGTGACTCCATTGATAGGCAATCCCATATTCTTCATAGGTGGATTTGATTTGTTCTTTGGCAACTCTGTTGGTCAACCTAGTCAACCTCCTTGGGCAGATACACTTTGTTAAGGGGTGGATCCATTCATAGGCATCTATGCCCTCGTGATAGGAAACTCCACTTTATTCAAAGGCATCTCTACTCTGTGGATAGGAAAATCCATATTGTTCTTGGGTGGATGTGTTTCCCATAGAAAAACTAGAGTGAACCCTCTTAACTAGAGATAGCCTTGGCTATTCCAATTCCAATCCCACAATCAAAACATTTTTCATGCTTCCCAATCTTCTATACCAATCATTTTCATCACGTCACATTTTCTAAAATTCATCAAATCACCCTTCTATCCACACAAGTACTTGTTTTATTGCCAACCCCATCGTCACATATCAAAATCTAGCCTCTTAATAATCTATTTGAGAACCTTCAAATCCAAATCAATCAATCAACTAATCCACATCATCATCCTTATGCTTTCTTAGGAGTTTTGTTTGTCCTGAGTTAGTGATCGCCTTCGCCCAAATCAATTTACCTCAAGCAAGAGGTCTAGTTCGTGCCAACATCATTTGTGCTTGAGAACATAGCCTATCTCAAGTACAATCTAATCATTTTCATCTTGTGTGCTTGATAACGTAGCCTATCTCAAGTACTAATCAATCCCATCATTATCAAATCAAGTTATTGAATCAAATTGGAGTGCTAAATCAATCATCCTAATCGAACATCCAATCATCATGCTTTAGTCTTGTCCTAGGACTAACATCCTCTTCATTCACCAATCCCATCACCTTTCCATCTTTCATGCTCATCGTCACTCAATTGCAATTGAAAAAGCTCATGAAGCAATAACAACAATTCCAATAGTCACCTTATTCAAGTCATGGGCCAATTGGCAGAAATCCACAATAAAATCCACAACCAAATCCACAACAAAACATCATGCAAGGGGGAAATTCAAATTCACATTATCCTCATGACCTCTTCTTAGTTGAAGAAGAGATGGTCTCCCAACTTGAAATTACACCCAACCTTGAGGAACACTACAACAAGCCAATTAACGTTTGCATGACCGATCATCTCATTAGTGAGTGTTTCAAGGCTATCCTTGCCAATCTACTTATGCAGGGAACTAAACCTCTACCTAGGTTTGATATGTCATAGCATTTGAGGACATTTCAACCATCTACTCCCCAGGCTCCTCCAACCCCTCAAGCTCCTCAGGCTCCCTCGGAGAACTCCTGGTACTTACCAGAATTTGGAAATAATGTGGTGATTCAAGTTCCTCCCTCTCCCCTTTGGATTCCTACTATAGGATCCTAATTGGGTCTTATTCCTATGCATGGACCGAATCCTGCCCCATCTACACAATCCCAGGGGTCTCTCAGTTAGAATATCCAAAATCCACCATCACATGTATCAAATCCTCCTCCATCTCCAGGGAATATGATGGCTCTTGCACCTCATCCTCTTCCATCGACACAATATCATGTTCTTGTGCCGGTTCAACCAGTCTATCACACTTCCTATGCTACCACACCATCTTCATCTTAGGTCCCGCTTCCTACAAATCAACCTCCACGATCCAATCCCAACTACTCCATCCTAACACCTCCTAATCCTCCAACACAATCTTGTCAACAACCACCCTTGCAATCCTATCAACAACCTCCATCACATGCTTATCCACAACAACCACGATCCCAATCTCATACCAATCCTTCATCACAATACCATTTGTAACCACCAAAATCCTATCCCAATCCTCCACCTAATTATTTCTTTCCATGGTACCATCAATATCCCACATTGGCGCCTTTTATTGAGCCTCCAATTCAACAAGATCCATACTATCAAAGACCTCCTATGACTCCATGCCAACAATACACCTCACATGAGTATGCATATCAATCATACCCACAACAACAACCTCCACAACAATAGTACATCAATCCTCAACAACCTCCAACTAATCTAATCCAATATTCATCCCATTCATATTCTCCGCTATACTAGAGTCTAGTCTGGCCTAGACTATCTCCCGGGCCCTATAGATAGTAGACCGTATCGTATCTCCGGCATGCATGCAGCGTGGATTCCCCACATCTACCTACACAAGCCCAATCTGCATGGGGAAGTCGATGCCGATTAGCTTTTTAAGGCAAATCTTTCTTGGTGCCATAGTTTCGGGGCACCCGGAAATTTCCATTGAGGGGGAGTCGAATTGAGGGGACAGAGACATGACACAACGATTTTCCATTCTCAAACAACCCATATTCTCCACACTGAACCAACATTTGATAGATTATCCGACCCCGAGCAATCCGAGTCATTGGCGGGGGTTTGGTCCGTTAGCTGGTATTTGTCCAGCCATTCAGATAGTGACCGGCGTTTTTCCAGCTATGCATTACACACCACATGTGGATCTAGCTTTCAACAGCGTAGAACATATCATGAGAGATGTTGAAGGGGGCTGGTTGCTTCGTTATATGCATGCTAATGGGGCAAGTATGTTTTCCATCGTGGTTTACCCCATATTTTTCGCGGTTTGTATTATGCGAGTTATGACAGTCCTAGGGAATTCATTTGGTGCCTCGGAGTTGTCATCTCCCCGTTAATGATTGTGACTGCTTCTACAGGACATGCACTACCTCGGGGTCAAATGAGCTTTCGGGGAGCTACGGTAATTACAAGCTCAGCTAGCGCCATACCCATAGTGGGAGATACGATCATGACTTGGCCGTGGGGTGGTTTCCCCGTGGACAATGCCACCTTAAATCGTTTCTTTAGTCCTCATCATCCACTCCCTTTTATTCCAGTAGGCGCCAGTCCTCTTCATCTGGCCGCATTGCATCAATATGGATCGAATAATCCATTGGGTGTGCATTCAAAGATGGATAAAATCGCTTCTTATCCCTATTCTTACGCGAAGGATCTAGTAGGTCGGGTAGCTTCCGCTATCTTCTTTTCCATTTGGATTTCTTGTGCTCCTAATGTATTGGGGCATCTCGACAATTATATACCCGCTAATCCGATGGCCACCCCGCCTCATATTGTGCCGGAATGGTATTTCCCACCAATCTATGCCATTCCTCGCAGTATACCCGACAAATTAGGAGGTGTAGCTGCAATAGCACTCGTTTTTCCACCGCTGTTGGCTCTCCCTTTTATGAAAAGTTCGTATGTTCGTAGCTCAAGTTCTCGCCCGATCTACCAGAAACTCTTTCGGTTTTTCTTGGCGGATTGCTTACTATCAGGTCGGATCGGATGTGAACCCGTGGAGGCACCATATGTGACTATTGGACAAATTCCTTCAGTAGCTTTCTTCTTGTTCTTTGCCCTAACGCCCATTCTGGGACGAGTTGGAAAGAGAATGACCGATTATTACACCAATCACTTACAATTCGAGGGCATCGACCGCCGAACTATCTCCAACGAACAGCTGCTCACTCCATGCCGGATCAATTTCTTGGTTTCCGGTCTTCGGGAGGACCGCTCGTCGACAAGGAAAGGAAGGGGGGAGATAGATGAAGAGTTGGAACGCCTGTGGCACAACCACTGGCGTAAGGCCCTCAACAACCTGCACCCTGTAGAGAGGGAACTGAATATAGAATTGTACAAGCTGGGCGAGGGGCAGGTAGCCTCCAAAATGTCTTATACTTTTGAAGAACTTCCAGCCGTCCCTACAATTCTATGGGGACCAGCTCTCTCCCCCTATAAATTCTATGGGCCCTACAATTCCCAGCTCTTCGATAGCTTGCTAGAATAGGAGAATGTGTGTGGGGATGGGTGGGGGGTAAAGTTGCCTGCTAGAGTAGCGAATATAACCCCCCGCCCCCCCCCTCTCTATAGTTCCATGGGTTGGGAATTAATCCTAAGCACTAAACTAGACGTTACTAAACGCCAACTCTATAGTTGAGTATAGAACCAACTATAGAAAGAAGGACTATAGTGCCGCCTATATCCTGTAGGTCCGTTGGGCCCCCCCCACCCTCATAGCTTCCCCCATGCTTTCCGTTGGTAAAAACTGACCACCCGAATCCCTATATCTCCGGTTGTATCTTGATAGTAGTCTCTTTACTACCCGCGTATCTTGACTAACTATTCGTACGAAAGTTCTGGATATATATATATATATATAGAGAGAGAGGAAATGGAACTAGAGCAATTATGCATGCCCCAACTGGATCAATTCACTTATTTCGCACAATTCTTTTGGTGTTGCCTGATCTTCTTCGCTTATCATCTCCCCCTATGCAATGATGGAGTACCTAGGCTCAGCAGAATTCCCAAACTACGGAACCGACTGGTTCCACACCAACGGAGGGGGGACAACATCCGAAGCAACGACCCCAACAGTTTGGAAGATATTTTGGTAAGAAGTTTTACCAGTGGTGCATCCTATATGGACTCTAGTTTATTCGAAGTCTCCCAGTGGTGTGACGCCGACTTACTGGGGAGGAAGAAGAAAACTTCTCTATCCCGTTTCGGAGAAATCAGTGGCTCGCGGGGAATGGACGGAAACATCCTCTATCTGATTCCGAAGTCTTCATATGGCACAACTCCCAATCCTCTACCTGGAAGGACACCTTTGAGGGAGGGCATGGAGCTAATCCATGTTTCACACAGCCAAGTGAACTTGATGAGAGGATAGTAGGGCACTCGGCGATCCAATCGACCTATCTACCCGGCACTATAGCTAGAATTCCCCCCCCCACCCGTGCATCACACTACTCACATCACACCTCACTACTCACATCACACCGACAACTATCAACCTAATCCATTACAACCTCCCACACAAGCTTATGGAGGTGTACCACAACATTCTTCACAATATCAATCCCAACCATCCTTGTATTCCCAACATCCATCACACCAACAAACATATTCCAATCCACTCCAACAATCGACTTATGAACTCCAATCATCTCAACAACCCCCATACATCTCACAACAATTGTCATACCCCAATCCACCACTTGGTCAATCACATCCTCCATCGCCTCTATATAATCCATATGCTCCCCCAACTCAATCCAATTTGGCAGCTCCCTCATCATCAACACAATTAAACAAAGAGTGGGAAGATATGAAAGCCACTCTTAGAGACTTGCAATCTGGAGCTACTGCCAATAAGCCCTTTAAACTTGAGGAGATATGTCTGTATCCATTTGATCCCTCCATTTCCACAACACTTTTCCATAAACATTTCAAAATTCCAAAATTTGACAAGTATAAGGGAAAAGGTGAGCCACATGATTATCTTCAATAATTTTACATGCATTTCCAAGAGGTACTTTACAATGACAACTATCTCCTTCGTTTGTTCCTTAGGAGTCTGGGTGGGCCAGCTCTAAAGTGGTTCTTACACCTCCCTCGAGGGTCAATCTCTACATTTTCCAGTTGATTTATCAGAGAAGTTCATGGCACAGTTCTCTTATAACCTTGAACATGAAGTTGACACAATGGATCTATGTGCAAACAAGCAATGTCCCGAGGAGAGCTTTGCCAACTATTTACAAAGGTGGCATAATCAACCTATCTGTCTCATGTGCCACCTCCTTGAGAAACAATTGGTTAATATCTTTGTTGAAAATGTCCACATCGAGATGACTTACCAATTTGCCTTCATTATGCATCCACCTTTGTCGAAGTCATTGACAAGGGTGTCACTATTGAAAAAACACTCATAGCTAAGGGATTGGTCAAGATCCATAAGGAAAATAGTGACAAACCCTTTAATGATAAATCTCACTATTGGAACAAAAACAAGAACACTGTTAATGATGGAGTAACTGATACCAAGCACATTCAAGTGGCTAACACCTCCCAAGGTCGTCAAAATACATCTACTCCACCCTCAACCAATCTCATATCCATTCCTCAAGGAACTTCACAACCTACCTATCAAGGTAATGTCAAATGCAATTTTACTCCCTTAGCAGAACCCCTTGATGCAATCTTTTGTAGGTTAGCCCAAGCTAATGCAATTACTTATCCAGTCACCTAGCCATTTGATGAAACCAAGCCTAAGCCTGATTGGTATAAGGAGAACAAGTATTGTGACTATCATAGGATCAAAGGCCATTCCACAAATAAATGTATGAAGCTTAAGAATTATGTTAGAAATATCTTATTGATAGAGGGGATATCGTAATTGAGGGTAACCAATCTACATCTTCTAATGCTCAGTTATAGATATACCAAAACACCTTCCCTAAGCATAATCAAGGAGCTAATACCTCTAATGCAAATACTGGTTCAAGCAATAGCCAAAAAAATCAGACAATCATGTGGATTACACTAAAGTTCCTTTCAATTATGATAATGTGGTTGGTTGCATCACACAAGTCGATTCATGAGTGTTTATGATTTGAGTGAAGACTAAAGAACTTCATTGTGCAATTACCACCCACCACAACCACATATCAGTTCTTGATCCATCAAATTCATCCCAATAGCCACCTATAAGCCAACAATATAACATCTTGGAAAAAATCCCACTCAAATCTCCATTTTGGATTTATTGAAATCCTATTCCATACACCAAGAGATCCTTACTAAGGCTTTATAGGATCCTTGTGTCCCTAATAATATAGATCCCATTCAATTGCAAGCTCTTGTGGGGCAGTTGTCATCTACATACTAGTTGGGATTCGATCAAAATGATATGCCTGCCATTGATCCCGCTCACAATCGTCCCCTCCATATTGAAGTTCTTGTTGCCAAGCATATGGTGAAGCGAGTCTTGCTAGATAATGGTTCCACCCTCAACTTATGTACATTAAAGTTCATTAAAAAAGTGGGATATACTCGGGATGATTTTGATAATTAGGTAATCACATTCAAGGCTTATGATAATGCAAAGAGAGATTCACAAGGCACCATTTGCCTCCCTATTTAGGTTGGTCCAACTATGCAATATATGTGTCATGTCCTTGATCTTGACCTTCTATACAATCTTCTCCTTGGCCGCCCATGAATTCAGGCCATACAGGCCGTTCTGTTCACCTACCATCAATGCCTTAAATTCCCCCACAATGGAATCGAGGTTACCATCCATGTTGATCCACATCCTTTTGAGTATTGTCGTGCTCTGGAGGCTTCCTTCACCCATTCTTGACATTGTCCTGGAGTTGCAATGGCGGCCTTCCAACGCTACTTTGTCTTTCTCCTATGCCGATCCCTACTCTCCTTGCATCTTCCACTCCATCTCCCACCCTTGAATTCATTTTCACAAAGGTCAAGATCATTGACAAAGGTTGTGGAGAATATGAAATGAGCACTATGCTTAATGTGGGCACCATGCCCCCATCTCCACACACATATGGACGACCATCTTCATCCAAGAAGACACAAGAGAAGACAATAAAAAACATGAGCTCTACAACTTTCCAATCTCAAGGAACTTTGGCACACGAACAAATTGAAGAGGATACTACTCAATGGGTATATCGTGAGGAACCTGAAAGTCCTCCCAATCTCTTGGAATATTTTCAAGAAGAATATTTTGCGGCTCGTCAAATGGCTCAAAAGGTTAACTATCAAGGAAGAGGATTGGGCGAAATGAGCAAGGTATCCTCCAACCCGTTGAACTACTAATGGTTCCAAAAATTCAAGGAATTGGACACCACCTAGTATGCTGAAGCAAAATCTGTTATTATTGAGGAAATCCCTGAAGAGTCCATTAAAATTTCTTATGATGATTTGGATGTCTCCTCCCTCTTCTCTACCTCCATCTTCACCATTGGCCTCCCACTTCGCCACTGTGAGCTAATTGATTGGGACCAACGAGGATCCACACCCATTGACATGTTTCCTAATGATGAGGCTTATATACATTTCATGGGTTTAGAGGAGGAATATCAATCAGGCCTTGTCCTTGAGCTTGATTAACATGCTTATTTTGGGGAAGATGAACACCTCAACAACAAAAGTATAAAACAAGAAGATAATCAAAGGTCTCTTAGTGAAAAACTCCTTGAGGCACTTTTGGACCAATCAAAAGTAAAAAGAAAAGGGTGTATCCTCTTGTGAAAACCTCTTTGAGACATTAGAGGATGGGGATGTTCATCTTGTACTCATCTATCAAAAAGATTCCCCATCTTGATCGAGGAAACCAAAGAGATCAATCTAGGTATTGAAGTAGAAACGAAGATTACATATGTATCAAAATCTTTGTTCGAGGACAAGTATCAAATATTTTCCTAAATCCTCCAGAATGGGTTAATCAAATTTGCATGGTCCTATTCCGACATGCCAAGACTAGATCCCACACTAGTAGTTCATCATTTGGATGTGTGTCTTGATGCAAAGCCCATAAAATAAAATCTTCATAAGATGCATCCACAAGTGGCTTTTCCTGTCAAAGTAGAGCTCAAGAAATTATTGGCAGCTGGTTTCATCCAACCCATTGATTATTCTAATCGGATATCCAATATAGTTCCTATAGCCAAGATAACTAGGGGCATCCACATTTGCACCGACTTCCGAGATCTAAATAAAGCTTGTCCAAAGGATGATTTCTTGCTTCCAAACATTGACATTCTTGTTGATCTCATCGCGGTCCATGCTATATTTTCTCTAATGGATGACTTTTCTGGATATAATTAGATCCGTATAGTAATTGAGGACCATCATAAGACAACTTTCACTACTCCTTGGGGTACCATTTGTTATCAGGTCATGCCATTTGGTCTCAAGAATGAAGGGGCTACATATTAACATGCTATGGTAGTTATCTTCCATGACCTCATTCACATTATCATGGAGGACTACGTGGATGATTTGTTAGACAAATCTAAAACCTGGGAAGAGCTTCCCTAGATCTTGGAATGAATATTTCACTGATTGGAATAATATCAGCCGCTTCTTAATCGTAAGAAGCGTGTCTTTGGTGTCACCTTCGAAAAGCTCTTGGAATTCATTATATCTAAGAGAGGCATTGAGGTTGACCTCGCTAAGGTAAAAGCTATTATGGATATGCCTCCTCCCAAGACACTAAAACAATTAAGAAGTCTACAAAGTAAGCTCCAATCCATTTGATGTTTCATTGCTCAACTTTCCAACAAGTGTCAACCATTTACTCATCTTCTTTGTAAAGATACCGCCTTCAAATGGGATGCTTTGTGTCAATAGGGATTCGATAAAATCAAGGAATATCTTGCTAATCCACCCATTCTCATGCCTCCTATAGTTGGTAAACCGTTGTTGCTATATATTTCCATTATTACATGTTTATGGTGACTCACAACTCATCATTAAACAAGTTAATTATGGATTTCAAACCAAGGATGACAAGCTTCTTTACTATAAGCGCATGGTTGATGACTTTAAAAATTATTTTGGCTACATCCAATTTGAACATGTGCCTAGACTTTAGAATAAAGCAATGGATGCTATGGCTACAATTAGGTCCTTGCTTGATATGCCTCGAGATTGTCATGAGTATGAATTCCTCGTTGAACAATTCTTGGTGCCCACATACAATCTTCCTGAAACTGAAATGGTGTGTGCAATCATTGGTCCTGAATCACCCTAATATCATGACATCTTCACCTATCTACATGATAACATCCTCCCATTCGACCTTACTTGTAACCAACGTCGATCATTTATCCAACGCTCGTCCCGATACACTATCCTTGGAGGCACCCTGTATCATAATGGGTATGATGGTTCTCTACTAAGACATTTGAATGATACATAAGCTAAATTGGATTTGAACGAAGTGCATAGGGGCATTTGTGGGGCTCATTCTAGAGGTATGGTCCTTGCAAAGAAGATTCTCAGAATAGGTTGCTATTGGCCAACTATAAGCATGATGCTTATGAATTTGTCAAGAAATGTGTTCCTTGTCAACAACATGCAAATTTGATACATGCTCATTCCCAAGCGTTGCAACATATTACCTCACCATGGCCCTTTTCCCAATGGGGTCTAGACTTAGTTGACAAGATCCACCCCTCCTCATCCAATGGAAATTTATTCATCATCACCACACCGAGTACTTCACTAAGTGGGTAGAAGCCATTCCACTCACTCTCATCACCCACATCAAAATTTCCAAGTTTATCCTATATCATATCATTTGCCGATATGGTATCTCATCCACCATCATTACTAATAATGGAAAGCCTTTCAAGAACCAACATGTACGTCAATTGTGCGAGCAATTCCATATTCAACATTGTTGGTCCACCCCCTATTACCCACAAGGTAATGGCTAGGTTGAGGCAACTAATAAGACCCTAATTAAAATTCTAAAGAAAGTTGTCAATGATATTGGTCATGACTGGCACCTCCATCTGAATCCTACCCTTTGGGCTTACAACACTAGCATCCGCACCCCAACCGGTGCCACTCCATACTCCCTTATCTATGGCGTTGAAGCAAACTTACCGATCGAGGTCAATCTCCCATCACTTTGCATTTCATTGAAGAATCTAATTACTAATGAGGAGTATCATTTTGCACGTTTGAGTCAACTAGAGCTTTTAGATGAATGACACAACCATCTTTAGGCCTATCAACACATTTTAAAGAGAAGTTACAATAATAAATTCAAGCCTCACCAATTCTAACTTGGTAGCCTTGTCCTCAAAGAAAATCAACATACCCAACAAGATAGAGGGAAGAAAGGAAAATTTGAGGCTAATTGGTTGGGTCCCTATATCATAACTGCAAAGTATGGTTTAGGTGCTTATCAGCTAGCTACACTAGAAGGGGAACCCTTGGAGGAGCCTATCAACATCATCCACCTCAAACAATTATATGCCTGAATTAGTAGAGTTATCCAACCTTTCAAAAAATCCCAAAAAATAAAAAAAATCAAAAACTAAAAAAATAAAAAATAAAAACAATAGTAAAGAGAAATAAATCATCTTATGGTGAAAACCAGCTTTGGTAGCACCTTGGATAAGTACATTGGTGAAAACCCAGCAACAAGCGCCATTCGTAGAGGGATCAATCATTATCTACCTAGCATCCCACTTTTCTGCATGCTTTCACTCCACCCACTTACATATCTTGTCCATCATATCCACACTATCCATATCCTTTCCATTACCCATCCTAATCTCGTTATTTATCATATGGTATAATCTCAATTGAGCATTAGATAGATTGGATCTACTATCCCAATTCTTGAGCTTCACACATTTATTTTGGAATACACCTACAAGATCCTAACATGGTCCTATGATTCACTATCCTTTTATCGGTTAGGCTTTTGTCGGTTGTCATCAGTTATATATAATGTACATAGGGTCAATTTTGTGTCACCATCTAGGTTTCATCATTGTATATCCTTGACACTAGGTCCCATCTTTGCATCAATGTGTTGCAAAGAGCCCCACCAGGTTGGTTCCTATGACAAGATTCATTAGCCCCTAAGGTTTTAGTTTGTCTTGGCTATTCATTGTCATGTTGATCCTAGATCTATCCCATCATCTTTGGTTTTCGTACGATACACCATTCCTCGTATCAAACCACATCAACCCATCGTCCTCATGGAAAAGGATATTTGAGATTTTTTGCTATTTCTTGGTGCTTTTGCATTTTGTTTATCTTTAGAGCTTCCTACTATACCTACTCGAGGTTGCCATGATCCATCATATCATAGTGCACTTTGATTGGTAGAAATAGGGGCATATCTTGGTTTTTCATGATTGTGTTTTCCTAGTTGTCCCTCATTATACCCACCAAGATCCTTTGCAATCTTATGTTATGTTGGGGCATCCTCTTGTGTTTGCAGTTTTTTGACATCGACCCCACCAAAGCACTTTGTGACTTTGTGAGACATTAGACTAACCTTGTTTGTTGTGCCGGTCCTATGCATGCGATATGACGTCATCTTGGTTCCTCATACCTCAGTGCATAGTATCCCATGTTATATAAAATTAAGTGCTCACTACATGACAACATAATGCATAACATCAAATTGCTCAATCCCCCATCCCACCATCTACCATTCCCATTCCCTCATTTTTCATCATCATTCCTGTTACCTCCTTCCTAATCATTGCATTTTGATTGTGCAAATGTGTCCCCCCATCACTTTCCCTGTCAGGTTGATCTAGTTTTTATTGGTACACTATGGTTACACCTACCATTTATCCATCTTTTCATCATTTCATTTGCATCAATTTGTTTAGGACTTGTTATTCTAAACATCTTTTCCCCACTTGATTATCATTTTCCTTGCCGCTCAAACCTCTCCTCCAGCTTTGGAATATCCTGTACCATGACGAACATGCACATCACTCTACCAGGTTTGTACCCCTCAATCATGAAGGGTTGTCGACCAATTAGGTAGCATTTGGCGAACATCTAACCATAGTACACTCTATCCTTCCAATCATCCATTTCTTCATAAGGCCTCTAGACGATATCTCCATCATCCAACTTGTCCATCCTCCAAGGCCCCATGCTCCTAATGTCTCTATATCTTAGGACACCCCTCCAACAAAACACCATCAACTCATCTGACGCCTGTTGTGTCCTCTCTGAAGGGCCTCACCACTTAGATATGCTCCCACGCCCACACTTGTAGTAGTGTGACGTGAGTTAGACTCACTCCTCTCTTATAGCACACTATGTGCATGTCTTCGTAGAGCTAAGATAGTAAGTAGGCCCCCCATGCAAACCTCCTCAATCTTCCCACCATATCAAGCACCACATTTCCCAACATGAGGCTAAAGAAATGTTAGCTCCTGTTGGGTAATAGTACCCCACTGACCAGTCCCCATAAATATAGTTCCATGCTAGGCACTATCTCTCTGCACTCGTCAAAATTCAAGGCTTGCAACAACTGTGGTATTATTTGTGTAGTCAATGCTACCACTCTCACCCCTGAACCGACATTTGCAAAATCCTCGATACGTCCTCCAAAGTGATTGTCATCTCCCCTATGGGGAAAAGGAAGGTGCAGGTCTCAAAGCTCCATTGCTCAGCCAAGGCTATTAGCATGGGCTTGTGTGCACTCAGAGTCGACATCTGCACCACATACGCTAGCCCACATGTATCTAGCAATGCTCAATCTGCATCGACAAAGCCTCTCATAAGCTGTAATACTATCAACCGTCACTCTTGAGTCTATAGATTTGAAGTCGCCTACATCCACCCAACAACATGTTAGGTCTTTCTATCTAAAATTCTTCTATCTTAATGTTTATCCTTTTTGGTGCATTCGCCCATCCACAGTGGATTTTCCCTTTGGTGCATCTGCCCCTCTTTATGTGCATCTACCCTTGTGGTTTGGTGCGCAACTGCCCATCTAGTTGCAGATCCACATCTTGGTGAATCCACCCCTCCGTTGGCGCATCTGCCTCGATGGAATTTTGCACACTCACCTGTTCATTCACAGATCCGTCAATTGGCGAATTGAGCTATCCTCTTGCACATCTACCCCTGTGGGTTATTATGCATCCACTTATCTAATTACGGATCCACCCATCCACCTGTCTATAAGTGGATACACCTATCGATAGATCCTCTTTTCCTTTGATGAATCCACCTATGTAAAGGTGCATGCACCCATCCTCTAGTGTGATTGCCTATTGGCACATCTACCCAAGTACCGACAGATTTGTCCTATCTAGGATGCATCCACCTATGCACCTACATGGGTGGATCCACCAATTCATTAACTTTGACTCATCATAAATGCAAAAACTCAAATCGTACAAAGCAAAGCCAAAGGTCGTACTTGGGCATCACACTCTCCTCTCTACACCCGTGCCCTCACTGCGTTGATCCAGTGGGGAATGCTCTATCCACGTGGCATTTTGCTCTGTCCACTCTCTCAGATCACCTGAATGCTTAAGGTAAAAATGAATAGTAATTTACCCTAATTACTATTTATATCACCCTATTTGCCCCTTGCCCCTAATTTCTTCTCTTCATTCCCATTTGCTCCCTGCAACTTTGTTTTCCTCTGTTCCTTCACCATTCTTCATCATTTTTTGTCGTAGTCTTGCTAGTACCCTCCTTTTTCCCCTTTTGAGATGCCACCTAGGCCCCCTTTTTCTTGTCCGCCCTCTCGAGGGGGCATCATCCCATCATATTTCTTCCATGTTGGGGCATCTCTCCATCCATTTCTTCTATTGAATCGACTATATTTTTTTTCTTCGAAGCTTCATTATTTTAATGATATTTCAAAGAGGGGGAAAATGTACACCTAAATTTGATCACTTACGTTTGGTCAAATTTATCCATAATTCGTCTAAAGTCTCTTCTTGTCTGCATTAATTAAATAATATTGCTATTATTTAATTAATATCCTTAATTTCCCTAAAGTCTGCTAAATCACTAAGGTAATTAATTAATTAAATACCTAACTCTTCTAGCCCTTCTCTAAATTAAATAAATAGGTCCATTTATTTAATTTAGTCATTTATCACACATGAATTAAATTTAATATTGAATTCCTCCCCTTTCTCTCCTAGTTCCGTCCTCCCTAATTTTGTCATTACTCCTAATCTACTTCCTAACCCTCTCATAGGGATGTGCACACACCTAATCCATGATTAGGAGGTGTCACATCCTCCAACTTTTGCAAGTGGCCTCCTAATCATTTCCATTATCCTAAGTTTCTACCTAACTACACCCCTTAATCATTTGCACAATCTAATCCTTTGATTAGGTGAGGCTAATCCCCTTGCCATTTATGGCACCCCTTCCTAGTCAACTCATCATTAATTAATTTCTACTTTTGGAGAAGTAATCACACATGGGTAACTTCTCCCAAGGTACCCTTCAAGAATTTTTAATTCCTCTTTATTCCCCCAAGGTACCTTCAAGGAATTTTAATTCCTTGTTGATCTCTCTTTCCAATCATTTGGAGAAACTGGACAAGAAAGCCCTTTATAAGGGAGATCTTGCCCATCTCCCAAGGTACTTGCAAAGTACCTTCTACCCTCACATCTCCTCTCATGGTGATACTTGTCACCACCATGTGGGTTGAGATGTCTCAAGGCATCTCAACCCTTGATTTTCCAAGATCTCATCTCAACCATCCATCTCATCCAACCCCTTTCAAATGACTACACTTAGTCATTTTGAAAAAAACCATCCATTAGCAATCACATACTTTTAGCAAAATCTTAATGTCATGCTGCCAAACTTGAGTTAGAGCGCACATCCAATCAACATCACCGAGGCAATTGTTGCATCAAGCTCATCGACATACTGTTGTTTCACCTGTTTTGGTCAAGGTATGAGCTCTTAGCCCCAATCCGAGTGTTAGATTTGATTTTATGTTTTGTTTGGTTTTTTTCCTATTTCCTTGCATTTGAAACACAATTTCACTACACACATCTTCAACCACACTTTTAACCTATCCAATCTTCCTATGGTTCTTAAGTATCAAATCCAACCAATGTGTAACACACAGACTTAAACAAATAGGGAGATGCATCTCCTAAATAACTCTTCCTATGGCTATATATGTTGTTGCATTCTCATAATAGATTAGACAATATTCTCCACTCCAACCTCTTGGACCATCCTCTCCAATAAATTGCAAAAAGTCTCAACAATATTGACTTTGTTTGTGACATCTACAAACTTCAAGAGCACCAATGTGTAACTTGAAACCACTAAAGTGTTAGCAAGAGTCCTATTCCTATCATTTATCCAACCACTTGATAAAATGTTGCAAACCTTTCTCACCATACTTTCCTCTAACCATCAACTATAAGTTGTGAAATTTTTATGGCTTCTTTTAGGATTAGACTACTAAAATCCTTAGTTATTAAAAGTGTTAAACCTCACATCAAAAACTATTAGTGCATTTACCAACCCTTCTCAAAATGGGTTGTTTGCCACATTGAAGGGTATATTAGTGTAATATCGAAAGCTTGTCATTGTCATCTTAGTCTCATGGTGTTTCTCTTGACACTTTCTACTTAGCTTCTAGCTCTAACATACAATGGAGTAAAACACAATTGTACCAAAAATCTTCTTAGAGCATCTAACTTGACTTAGTTTTTTGTTGTTGAACATTTAACATTTGAAATTAAGAATAAAGGAAAAAATTAGGATAGAAGAAAGAATATATATATCTTTGTCAAATGCACTCCAAACTTGATTCAATATTCAATTTTGGTCTTAAAATGATTTCCAATCGGTCCTCTCTACTCAACTTGCATTGGTGCAAGGTGTTTATTATAGCATATGAGCTTTTCCTCAAGATTTTCAAGTTTTGATAGGGCATGCGAGTTAGGCACAAGTCATCCTATAGCGATTTTCACTTGCAAGATTTCTAACAATGCACTAGACAAAACATTTAATTGTTGGTTTATGGTGCAAGCATTTTAAATCTATTGAGAGAAAATCAAATGATCTTACATGATTACAAAGTTTAATGAAACATATCTAAACAACGTAGGAAAAGCTAAACAATATCACTAATTCTTAAAATTTTGAAATGAAAGACCATATTCATTGAATACACATCATAGAAAAATAATTTCTTCACTTGGAATGTACTCATTATTTTGCTCGTTTCAATACAAATAAAAAAAATAGAAAAATAATAAACCGAGATACTATTTTATGATTTACAATGATGGTTAAGAATAATTTTGAGTAGAAAGTAGCAATGAAAACATATAAAAAATCAGTGAGCAGTTGACAGATTGATCTCCCATGCAATTAAGCTCCCAAAAAAACCTCTTAAGCTTGCCTAATCTTGCCTTCATCTCAGAGGGAGGAACCAACAACAATTATTAAGGTGGTGCCAGAAGTGATGGCCTCAACGTGTTAGAACAACTCTTCTTGAGTGGACTCCATTGTAATGTCCCTAGAAAAATCTGACCTTGCTTTCGACTTTCAAGCCTTGGACATTTCGTCAAGTAGTTGTCTTGCAATGTATGAACTTGTTTGTGCTTTCAGTTTGCTTTGTTTCATTTTTGATTGATGCCAAAAATATTTGAATGCTTGAAAATGAATGCCAAGATGACTAACAATGTAATGAAAGAGATATGTAAATATTTTTTGTTCTTTTCAAATGCATATAGATGATCTACTTATGCAAATGCACACCTACAACCATGAGACATTTTTACAAACAGTTGGCTGCCAATTTCAAACTCCTTTATGATGCTATTGCAAATGAAATCAGATCGAATACAATGTTATAATTGTTACCAACTTCATATTGCACTCCTTACTACAATATAAATGTAACTACAAGACAATGCCAAAAATAGTCGCTCCTCTAATGGAAGTCGACTTGTGCATATGCTGATTATATATAATGAAATTATGCAGCAGCTATAAAGAACCTAGAATGATGATTTAGCAGCCACAAATAATACCAAAATTGCTGCCCAAGATGAAATAGTGCAAGCCTGATCAAGCCACCTCCTTTCCTAGAAGAAATTGCAGCCTCTCAAGGGAAATCGTGGCTAGATGATGCACGCCCAATGCCTGGTCTGCTTGGGATGGTGCGACACCTTCTAAGATGAAATATGAATTTATTCTGCCCTCCAATAAAATTGTCCCAGCAACAAGGGTGGCACCAACACTCCTCAAAACCCATGACCTTCAAGCTGAAACCGAAATTCTTTTGCAGCTATATGTTACTTTCCAAATCAACTCTTCACAATACTGAAATTATTGATTGAAAGCCAACAAATAAATCACCAAATCGATTCCTTCAAATTTGGCCCTTGGCCACAAAATTTGCACAATGAAGAAGAATGAAATATTTTCCTCTCTCCCAGCAATACATCAGCTGCTATAAATTCCAATTTTTCAATCAACAATATGCAATAATACCTCAACTACTGCATAATAAGTAAACCTCAAAAAATGCAATTATAAACTAGCAATTTCATCAACTCAATATTCCAAAGTGTAATAATACAACAACTACTGCACAAGTCAAACCCTTGCAATAATACAACAGCTATTGCAAGATAAATTCTTCAATGAAGCACAATGTAGAAACCCTGGATGGATCCCTCAACACTGCCAGCTAGGGTTGATCTTTCACAACCGAACCTAGTACTCTAGAGTTTTCAAACCCTTGAGCAATGCAAGCCTCAACTTATACCACACAAGTATGAAAAATAGAAATAATCTAAGACATGCTTCAAATGGTTTGCAATCAGCTCCTTATAAAGGATTCTCATTCACCTCCAAGAAACTTCTAGAATAAAATATTATTTTATTCACTTAAGTGACTTTATGATTTATTATTTTATTTAGTCACTTTATTAAATCAATTAAATATAAAGTCGTCATTTTGATATTAATTTATTGGAATAACTTTATAAATAATTAATCTAATATTCAATTAAAATAATCAATTAAGCTATCCTTTTGAAATATCATTAATTTGGACAACTTAATCAATTAATTTAATTAAATCACAATACCTCAAATTCGGGGACATGGCAGTCCTCCCTTCCCAAAGATTGCTTGCCCTCAAGCAATCCACAACTTTCAAACAATATCAATTGCCACAACACCTTAAGCCCGAATGGAGAATCAATTGCACCTGTTCACCAACCACTCGGATCCCAAATGATCCTGCAACATGTGCAATCCCATAACCTCTGTATACAACTAGAACCCAAGAGGCTGTCAAACTCTTCCCACCAATGAAATCGACCATAGTGGAATTCCTAGATCCCAACTCTATAAATAAACTCCATCATGCCAACCCCAAGTACTGTGTTGGTACGCCTCAAATGTCATACATGGAAATCCATCATCCTCAACATCGACTGACTTCTGTTGTGCCACTCCGATACCCCCTAGAGTCAATCAGACTCATCATCTGCAATCTGAAGCATATCATACCAGAGTGGACCCGAACTCCTCTGACTCAACCCACCCCTTTGTGCCATCAATGACATGGTCAAATCTTGTACACGTGGGCTGAAAGTGAACTGGTGAGCACACCTCATGATGCAATCGAGATGAAACTCCCTTGACTGCACCAATGGACAACCAGAGTAGTCATGTGTATCCATCCTATTTTGCCATTCTCAGAAGACTCACAACTCATGTTAGGATGAGTTGAGCTAACCACAACCTCATTGTTACCCTCTATAGTCTTACCAACAAAACCTCTACCAACAAACAACTACAAGTGTCCATAGTTGCTCTTAGGAGCAAGAAGGGTATCACCATGAATGAAATCGATCTCTTGAAAAGAAACTAGAACCAAATCAAGGACCTATGAACAAGACTCAGAAGGAATCATCTTCTTCTAATAAGATTGACCAATGTCAATCTCAAAACTGTCAATGCAGAGCCTGGTGCTCAAATTTGCCATGAAGCCTAAACCTGCAGCCAAGATTGATGTACCTGTATTAACAACAATCCAATCCACACTAAATGGTCTCCTACAGATATGAAATATGCCTAATGAAGGTGCATAAAAACATATCCCAACATCTGTCAATCTGCTGGCATAAATCAAAACAACACCCTGTGGCCTGTGAATCATGTCCATGATGGAGCAAATAGTATCTCTGCTACCCAAGGATGAGAAAAACTCATCATCACTCCATCCTCTAACTCCAAGGTGACCATCCCAATCTCTCCTCTCCATACCAACAACTGATGCCCTCAAAGTGTCACCTGATGGAACTCCAACCAACAAGGTAGGGTAGCCATCATTCAATAATGTCAGAGGTAGAATCCATGAAGATGGTGCTAGAATACTACTGTCGATATGCCTATCTCCAAACCATCGACTGAAATCCATCGGAAACTCAAGCATGCAACTATCACCTACTGATTCCTCTTTCCTATCCAACACACAAGGCATTGCACCTGTATCCTGAATGTGAATGTTAGGTGAACTCACTCTACTATCCTCAACATGTGTCTTGGCTACCATAGGTGACTGAGTCTCTACTATACATAATGAATCTCGTGCCAAACTCAACTCTAAGAAAATCTCATCAACACGACTCTCGGAATCCTGAAGAGCCAACTAAGTACTACTCAAGGAATCACTGGTAACCATAAGTTCATGAGTAAGCTTATCTACTTCATCTTCTTTCCTTCTCAAAGCATCTGAATAGACCCCAGCGAGGTTGAGAAGGTGGTCATGGTTTGAAAGAAGGTGCAAATAATTTTTTATTATTATTCCCATACCTTCTTTGATTTCCTGCAAGCTATCATGAGAAGAATCTGCTTCAACTCCCTTTTGTCTTCTCTCCCACTGAACCATCCAAAGGTGATTCTCAATCAATTTGTGCATTTTATCATGATGAGATAATGTTGCCACAATCCCATCCTCATTCACCTTCAACTGGTTCTTTAGACTGTTCGGACTATGGGGTGTATAACTAGTTTCTATTCCACATGGAGAAGCTTCTAATTGCGCCTAGAATTCTTTTTCCGCAAAGTCATGTATGCTCTCATTCTGATCTAGAATTAGGACACCACTAATTCCATCTGTAGAAATATCCTCAATGCCCTAATTAGGTGTCACTACACAAGATGGCTCTTTGCTCTTTGAGTTCATCATCCCACATAATCGAATCATTGGATGATGGCATGCCAACCTCCTGAAGAGAAGGTGGAACCTGAAAACCAAATGAAATCAATTCTTCTGTAGTCAGTTGCTCCTTGAATTTCTCAATCTTTTGTTCAACCAATCTTTTTGAGAGATCATATTCTGCAGTCAAAACATGTTGCTCTCCTCTCCAAATTGTCCAACAAATCAGATTGCAACTGCTTGCAAACATCTTCCTCTTTGTCTAGGATCATAGACAAGATAGTGAACATGCTTGTCTTTACTTTGTCTGAATGGCGTTTCCTGATTACTGATATGAAGCAATTGAACAATTGGAGAATGAGACCATGATAATTAAACATGAGAAAATATGAATGCACCTATGCCATCAACTCTAGAATTCTGACCCTGTTATTGAAAGTAGGGATTTTGATATCTCTTAGTCCATTAAGGCTTTCAAGAATCAACTGCATGACCTCTCTCATTTTGTCATCATCATAAGGAACTTCAGGAGCTATAAACCTCATAATTTCACTTATGCAAGTGACAATTGCCAATCTTAATTCTTCATCTTGATGTCTCATCAACTCTGGCTTGACCAATGAATGAACCAATGGAGACATAGTTGTAGCCATTGCTTGAGAAGGTGATTTACTAACCTTGTAAAGACAATCTTTCGCTTCATCCAAGATGCTTAGGAGGGTTGCTTTAGCCTGAGGTAAGAATTCAAATTTATTACCCACAAACTTTAGTCTCTCTTGAAAAACTTTGGTGGCATCCTGCTCAAAACCTTTTTCCGTTGAAGCCTAATTTGTGCTCTCTTTAGGATCAACTGTATGTCGGTCAATAACTGTTGAAAATTCATCATAGACTCTTAGATATTTCACCTGTAGATACTTCATGTTTCTCCTATTTGTCTTGTGATGTAGTCCCTTTTAAAATAGATGCCATATACTGTGCTAATCTTGGTTGTGAAATCAATTTATCCATCATTTCCCGACTCTGTCTTAACTTTTTCAATAAGGAATACAACTACTCCTTATCCTTGTCCCACTGATTCTGAGTACTTGAAGTAACCAGGATCTTAGGATTTTGTTTCTACTGACTATAAGCCTTTAGATTCTCCATATAACTGACAAAGGGAAGGTTATTTCTAATCCCTTGTGGAAGTGTAAGGTACTCTTCATAAGCAGCCTCTATATCTTCTTTGGAAACCATGATTAACTAGTTGACTGCCCCAACTTAGTTTCAATCCAAACTAAAATTGTGATATGTAATTGACTAGCTGAATCAAGGTCCAACCTACCTGTTGACGGGTGTTTTATGACCGCACCAACATAGAATAAAGTTTCCCAACGGTTACTCTATCCTCTCTTGAACAAAATCTCCTGCATGCTAAGATTGCGAGAAAGATCATGCATTCAACTCCAAGGTTCCTTCATGCAGTGGACAGTCTCAGTTGGTTTGATGTGATTTGTTGGTATCTCAAGGGGGACTTACGTAATTGTTCAATCGAAGCTCAAAGAGAAAGGAACTTTTAAAGATCTAGAAGATTTCTTAGTGAAGTGCAAGTTTCCTAAACAAACCAAAAAGTATTGAATTGAATGGCTGCAAGGATTAGAAATGCTATGGTCTACTCTAAGCGCGAGATGGGGGGACCAATTCTTGCAACCTTCAACCAAGCGCTGCTTCACCTCACTTCGGACAGCTTCCACAGAACCGGTGCAATCTTCAAAGGAGGTAACTAGAGTTGTTCAGATCACAATTCAACATGCAAATACCATCACAACGACACATACCAACATAAAATCCATAATTGAAGTTAAGTCCACAATATTCAAGTTGACCACGCAAGGCTAACCCATCGTCAGTGAGACCGCTAGTAGTATGGATAAACGAAGCTTGCTCAAATTAAACACCACATTCCACAACTACCATCTACTTGCATGAAATGAAATCTATTTTACTCTAAGTTCTACTTTAAGATTCTATGCGAATTGGAAGGACAAAGAAGCCTTGCTAGCTACTTACAACAAAAGATGGAACCACAAGCAATGATAACTCTTTTTATTATGAGTGTTCACAACAACTTCTTACAAAGCACTCAAATTGAAAACTCTCCTTCCTCTTCAATCTAAGCTATATGCCTCTCTATGCTCTATCTCTCAACTTTATGATCTATCTCTAATCTCTAACAAATTACAAATGAGGGGGGGAGGACACCCCTTTTATAGATGGCCAAATCCAATGCACGACTCAGATTGAATTACAATGGAGGGCTCAGATTGAGCCACATATGCCTTGATCAAGATTTTGCCCTAAAAACCACCACAAAGAGGAGTGGGGTAATAAATGAGCAAAAGATTCCCACTCTTTCTTGGAGTCATAATGAGCAATTAATGTCCATCATCGTCTTCTAGAAGGTCATCATCTAGCAAGGCGTTCCCATTCTCCTTCTCTTTGACCACGAATTCAACGAACTTGGCTAACATCGCCTCAACCTCATGAACTGAAATAGGTGGAATATGGTTGAGCTAGAATTCGAGCACTGCGACTGTCTGTCCATGCCAAGTACAAGATTTTCTCCAGGTATCCTGAGTGCTTTGAATAATGCTGGAAAAGGTTGAGATATTTTCAAAATCATCCTGAACAAATGAGCTCACCTTTGAAAAGTAAGTCCCCAATCTGTTGTTCAGGCCATCTGCAGTCATCTCCTCTGAAGTTAGTCTTCTAGCAAATATAGACTCAAGTGTGTTCAGGACCCCTTCCAGAATATTGCCCATTGCCTTTCTAACTCTAGCTGAATCTGCGTGTGTTGCATCAAAGAAATCTTGACCTATGACCACTGAAGAGTACCAACTGGTGAAGTCATATCTGTCACTATCCTGTATCACACCTCCCTCCACCAGAGTCTACAAGGGCATGTGCATCAGAGCCTCCAAACGAAGAACAGTCTTAGTCTGATAAATATGTGTCTCATTCCAAGCCTGATTGACGGTGTCCATGCGTGCCAGAATGCTAGAGGCCTACTGATAAGCATGAACTAGATCTTCCACGAATTTCTCCATCTCAGTGCGAACATTGCTAATCCACTTATCGACCTCCTGAGCCATCTTCTTCAAAATTTCAAGCCCACTAACTAATTCCTTCGAAAGCTCGGCTGGGAGGTCAACTGCAGGATTCTCCTGTCTGCACGGACGTGCTAATTGTTGCACACAACCAATCAACGTCCTATGCTCCTTCTTCAACTTTTTGTATTTTCCCTCTATATGGAGCAATCTATCCTTCAAACCCTGATAGGAGTTGTCACATTCTTCAATTATCTGAGCTCCAGTGGGACGACTAGCTCAACAATAGTAATCACATAATTTTTTGTAATGAACCGGACCAATTTTTTTTAATTTTTCAATAACAATTACAATGCAACACGCACCCGTTAAGGTTAGCTGGAAAACCCAAACGATGCGGAAATAACTCTAACCAAGAATGTGTCCAAGATGGACGAACATATGGTCAGAGGATCTGATACAATGCATAACTGGAAATGAACTCTAACCAAGAATGCGTCTAGGATAGACGAGCATATGGTCAGAGGATCTTGTGCATGCTGAGCTAAAGTAACTCTAACCAAGAATGCGCCGAGAGATGGCGAGCATATGGTCAGAGGGTCCCTAAGGCTACTAACTGAAATTAAATAGGCGGCATAGCCATCCTCTTCCACTAAAGTGGGGATACAAAATGTAAAGTGCAGAAAGTAAAAGAGCTGATCAGTACTACTAATTCAGCGTTACAATATGATGAACAATCTGCAAATACAATGAGATATAGATAACCAATGATCTCCAAAATGTTAGGAAATGAACTCCAAACAAGTACAAGCTATCCAACATATGAAATATAGCAAAAGGGACTAAAATATCAGGTCTGATATAAAATTGCAGCAATCAAAAAATTCATACCAACAAGCCCTAGAATCACCAAAATGCTCATAACTTCGTCAAAACACCTCCGAATGATGTGGAACTAAATGCCAATGAGAGCTAGGAGTTGAGCAACCAAGACCAAGCCAAGAAACTCCTCCAAATAGTAGTGATTTATTTATGCACGCTTTCCAATGCAACCTCAAAGAAGGTACAACCTCCAGAAAAGTTCTACTAGCAAGATAAAATCCGAGACACCTCCAAAAAATCTAAAAACTTGCAAGGAGGGGCGCCCAAGGTAGACTAAAGCATAGGGCCAATACCCAGAACCACCAAAAAATCGTGCATGGACTTATAAGCAGATTTGTATTTCAGCAAAACCCTAACCAACAATTGCAAAACTGACAAACCTCTAAAATCTTCAACCTTGATGCTCTGTCTGCTAGTCTGGATGAGAAGCAGTCTCTGAAAACTTAGCTAGGTGCTATCTTTCAAGCACGAAACCAAGAGAAAGAACTAGGAGGTATGCATTCCTCGAAGCAAGCTCTGAAAGTATTTCAGCAGCATAACATTATGATAAGCAACAATCCATAATCCAATTGAAGGCCAAGTCTCTTATTTATAACTTTTTTGTCTCCAAATTCAAATCTTCTTTTCCCTCCAATTAGGGTGCCTAAATGAAATTCACTTTTCACCTTTTCTCCAAATTTCATTTGCATTTCATTTCCAACCCATATGTGGAAATTTAATTTAATAAAATGCAAATATATCACCAAAGGGCATCCAAGATAGACTTAAGTGAAATATTATATAACTTGCAAATATTTCACTAAAAGATTTAAGTGAAATATTTAATTAAACTCAAATGTCTCCAAGCTAGGCGTCCCCTTTTGCTTTAGCACATATTTCATTTAAATATTAATTCATCAAATAAGGCCTCCAAAAATGTTTAATTAATAAACATTATAAAAATCACTTATCTCTCCAAATCGTCCTCCATGCCTTAGCCAAATATTTTTCACTTAAAACATTATTTTTCATCAAATATCAAACTTGCCAAAATAATCACCTCAAAATGCTGGAGACCACTGCTCAAGCTGACCTGCCAGAAATATCCATTGCACTGAACTACTGAACTACTGCTAAAAATAGCACTGCCAGAAATAGTACTTACTAAAAATAGCATACTGCTAAAAATAGTAAGTTGTTCCAAACTCATTTTCTCCACATTTTGAGTAGCCGTCGCAACTTATTAAAAATAGTAAGTTTGGAAAAGTCATCTGATTTAGTTGCATGTCACACCATCGCGAAGCTCTCTGAAAACCCAGAAGGAATCCAGAAGCCAAACTGGAAAACTCCAACATGCAAGCCTCCAAAAAGTAGCCGAGAATGCAAGTCAATATCCTGTCATGCATGTTACCTCATTGCGAAGCTCTCCAAAAACCCAGAAAGCTTCACCAGACATGCGTTAGAAACTCTCGCATGCAAGACCTCAAAACCTCCTCTAAAAGTGGAAACCCTAATTTTCATTTCAGCTTTAGCCTACGAGTTTCCGGAAATAGGCTAAATCCAAACAAAGAGTGTAGGGCTAAATTGGGGACATTACATTTTCTGGCATCTCCTCATCTCGATCACACTCTTCTCTTGGGACAGCTACATGAAGTGTGCAAGAACCTACTTCATCTGTAGAAATCTTTGAGAATTTTTTGGCCTTCTTCTTTTCTGGCAATGCACTGATTCTACTGAGGAGTTCTTCCATCTCAATCGTTGGGTCAATCTCCTCGATAGGATCCCTTCTCATTCTCTCCCTCAGCGAATCTGGAACTACCTGTTGCGAATCACAAACAACAAGAGGTTGCTCCTCTCTCGCTTCTTCTTCATGTGCTTCTTCTCTATTAACATTTTGATGAGGTTCATCAACCTCCATCTGCTAGGTATCTTCTCTTGAAACTTGAGCCTCCTGCCCTACAGTAGTCTCATCCTCTAATGCTACCTCTATCTCTTGTTGGAAGCGAATGTCAGTCGTTGTTTCCTCTTCTTCCTACCGGTCACCTCCTCTAGGCATATTGATGCTCTGACCAATTGACTCCCTATGGGCTGGCTGGTTTGCTTCCTGTAATTCTTGTTCTTCATTCAATCTATTTCTTTGACTTTCAAACAGTGAAAGCTCCTGCACATTGGAGGATCGAGCTTGCGACCGTAAGGGCGATGCTTCTTCTACTCTCTGGGGTACTGGCTGAACTTGTACTTCTCTTCGTGGCTCAGAAGTTTGGGCAACCTGTTTTCTTTTCTTTATTGATGGCAGCCTTTGGTCACCCATGGGATTGTAGGTGAGAGCAATTGATTTTCTTTTAAGCTTATTCACACGCCTCTCCACCCAACTCCTTGTGAATGTTAGAACCGGTATGCATAAGGTGTCCAATTCAGTGATCTTCGGCTTTAACCAATCAGGTAGTGGGACCAGTGTATTTCTTAACTCATAGTCTGGTTGCATTACATTCACATCCTCATCCACTTGATCTAGAACTGGAACAACCTCGCATTCTCTGATCATCTTCAGTGGTATCCCGGTAAACATCCTCCTCCTTACCTCAGCATCGTCTTCTAAGTTAGCCCAAAAATCTTCAATATGAGCCTTGTGCCTGTACTCCACACTTTGCACCATTCTGATGTTATTGTAGGGATCAAAATCTTGCCTGTTGGTGTGGTATGTGAGGTGGAAGAACTGCAACTCATCCTCAGCTTCTCTGGCTACCTGCAAGGAAGGGCAGACTTCATTTGAATTTCCCATGGTAATCGGGAAGTCTAAACCTCCTTTCTTCTTCTTCTTCTGAATTTTGTCATAGGCAATGAGCTGCCTAGAAACTTCTAACATTATCATCATATCAGTGGGGTATATCGATAATCTATATGGATACAATGTGAACCCTTGCAGCCTGATGTAGGTGAACTTCGGAAATTGGATAAACCAATATATGTATTCTTCAATCAGCTCTTGAGCATCTTTTGAAATTCTTTGTTGAGTTCTTCGTTGAAGAGTCCTTGTTATATGCATCGTGAAGGCGTCATTCACCCTTTTATAGCTGGCGGTGTTGGTCAAATGCAACTGTGGGTAGACTTCATAGATTTTAAACTGCCCAGGACCACATCCAATTGGCTCCTTGTATGTTATCCTCTATACTTGGTCATCTGAACCAACATATATATAACATATGAACTCATGTAAAACATCTTTGTCCTCCTCAAGTGCCTGAACTATTCATCTGAATTGTCGCTTATCATCCTTGCCCAATCAACACACTCCTTCCCTTCCAATACAACTCTGATGTAATAAAACATCCATGGCTCGAAAATATATGCTTGAGAGCTTTCGTTTACTCGGCTGAGCATCATTATCAAGTCGCAGTACTCCTGCTTGACATCATCCGATATAATTTGCTTAGGCAGCTTGGTGCGTGGAGGCTTGGGCTTTTGCATCCAAATTGAATTAATCATCCCAACACATCTCTCAAAAGAGTAGGCGTACATCTTTTCAGCTCTTTCCTTTGTTTTGTACACCATCCTATCAGAAGTGGGAAGTCCAAACGCCTCTCCAATGGCATCAAGCGTGAGATTGGTAAATAACCTACCATTAGGAGAAACAATCGTTCTTTGTTTTGGCCTATAACAATTGGCACATTCCATGATTAGTTCCGGACACTGAATGGCTGGTGGAAAACCAACAACTGCATAAATTCCACTCTTCATGATATGGTGCACAATGATTGATAGAGGGTGGCCTCCTAGCCCATACATTCGTCCTCTGAGTGCTCCCAAGTTAAATGAGCCGAAGTTGGTATCGGTCAAGCCTCCCAGCTTTGAGGTAAACCTTGATTTAGGAAGGAATGGCTTGCTAAGTTTCTTTATCATTGCCTGCCTAGATGCATTAGCCTTGCTTGTTTCAACGTTTGCAGTCTTGCTTGCAGCCTTGTGCACACCTGCAACATCTCCTCTTCCCGTTTCATCTATCCTGCAAAATGAAAGACAAGCATTAGAATTCAAACTTAGAAAATGAATGACCTTGGGATGGCAAAAATATGGAGTTAACTTTGTCAAAGAAGTGCCTTCAACATTACTCCAAACCTCAATTCTTTCAGCAGTCTCACTTCAAAGTTCAACACCTTTAGCAATACAACCTATGGCACTTAGAAAAAAATTTGCCCAAGCTTGCTCACTTCAGCAACTTCTCTTCACACTTCAATTTTCTTCACCTTCGGAGCTTCGAATTTGCACCTGCAGCTGTGAGGAGAAATGAAAACTTTCCTAGCTCTTATAACTAAGTTTGAGAATATTTTGTCTTCAAGAAGAATGCTTATTTTGGCAAACTCATTAATTTCCCCCCATTACTCTGCAGAAGTTTGAATTTTCCCTCCTCTGAAAATTTCACCCCATTAACATTTTTCAACAGAATTCATCCTTCTGGCGCCATAGAAAAATTTATCCCAACAGACTTAGGCATATTTCATTTTATCCCTCTGCCCTAGAAGATTTTTATTTCCTCTAGAAAATTTCATCAATCTAGAGCCCAACGTCCATTTTAAAATCTCAAGGCAATGCATAAAAATTTCAAAATCATTCCCCCCTTAGAAAATATTCAAAGACCCCCAGATTCTAAAAACATTTCCCCCTTAGCGAAATATTTTATAACCTTATTATTCATGGGGGTACACGAAGGGGTACATTTAATTTTTTTGAACCTTGAAAATATTTATTTTCACTAATGTTCACATATTCCTTTCTAGCCTTGGGCGCATTTTGGGGGGTTATAGTTTTATTTTCATTCCTTAGAGAAAAAAAATTAATTCATCTCTTCACTCCCTCTTGGGCGCATATTGCCCTTGGTGTTCTCATCTTCAACTTTTGCCTTAGAAAAATTTCAAGCTCTCAAGTGGGGTGCATTTTAGAAGGTCTCCTTCATTTTTCTTGACTTAGAAAAAAATTCAACTAGACACTTGAGTTGGGCGCATATGAGGGGTTGAGGTTATGTTTTTGATGACTTAGCCAAATTTTTCAAACACCTCCTTCATTCCTTGACTTGGGCGCATTTCACACCTTGAAGTTTGATTTTGACATGCCTTAGGCGTTTTCTTCACCTTATACCCCTTGGGCGCATTTAGGGTGGGGTCCTTCTAGTTTCCATACTTAGAAAGTTTTCAAGTTCTCCTCACAAGATGGGCGCATTTGATGGGGGGAACTTCAAGTTTTGAACACTTAGAAACTTTTCTTGCCTTCATTCCTTGCTTGGGTGCATTTGACCCTTGAGCTTTAATTTCCAATGCCTTAAACAATTTCTTGTCTCCACCAACTACCTTGGGTGCATTTAGGGTGGGGTCCTTCCAGTTTCCTCAGACTTAGAAATTTTTCTTCCTCACTCCATTCTTCATGGGCGCATTTGGAGGGGTGTGCTCACATTTTCTTTTGCCTTAGGAAATTTCAAGCCAACCTATGGTCATGGGCGCATATTGAGGGATCAGGTTCCAAAGGAGGGTGCATTTAGAGGGTCTAGTTTCAAGTTTCTCATTACTTAGCGAATTTTCAAGCAACCCTCATTACTAAACACACATTTGAGGGCTGGAGCTTCCTTCCATTTTCCAAGACTTAGACAATTTTCTCAACTCACCCTCTTAGAGTTAGGGCGCATTTAGGGGGTGGAGCCTCCAGTTTTCAATGCCTTAGGATTCCATTCAACTCCCTCCTTGGTGGGCGCATTTGGCAGGGGTGCTGGTTCCATTTTTCATGACTTAGAAATATTTGAACACTTAGCCAACTTTTAGCCTGCTCGCCCTTGTTTACTATTTTTAGAAAGTTCTGAAGCCCTTGTGATTTCCATGAATTTTCAACTTTCTCAAAGCCTGATTTTTGCTCACCCTGGCCCTCATGACCTAACTGTCCTGTTCACACTTGCCATCCGTGCTGCCCTGCTATTTTTAGCCCTGTTCTGGAGGTGACTTACTATAAATAGTAAGTACTTGGATTGCGCTCAAATTTTACCAATAGATTGCTTAAAGGATGTTGATCGTGATGGGATACATCATTTTTTCATTTTTCTCAAGTTTTACCCCTCATTTTGAGTCCCAAAGTTGGAAACCCTAATCTGACTTGCATGTGCCTCAAATGACCTCCATTTGACTCTGTTTCTACTCTAGACTGCTCTGTTCATGATAATGAAGCTCTGGGAGCTACTGGAGTGAACCTGCTAAAAATAGTAAGTGCCTAAAATAGTGACCAACCAATTGCCAGATGTGTTTGCATGTCATACTGTCCGGGAGATCTCAGAAAACCTAGAAAAACCCAGAAAATTGGTCTACATGCGAGCACCTACCAAAAATAGCAAGTCATCAACTTGACTTGCATGTTACATCATTGCGAAGCTCTCGAAAAACACATAAAGAATATCTTGACATGCATTGAAAAATCCTACATGCAAACCCTATAAATGGCTATCGAAGCCGAAACTGCTAAAAATAGCAAGTTGTCAAAATTTGCTCAAATTTTGCGTGTAAGCACTTTGAAGTGTCTTGAATCTAATGCAACAATCAGTTTTGTGAAAACCCTAGTAGAAAGGTCTCAAATAGGGGACTTACTAAAAATAGCAAGTTGTTCGATTCAGCTCAAAATTTGCCGGCAAGTAGCTCAAAGTGTTCCAAATATGATGTAGCAATCAGAATTTCAAAATTCCAGAGAAAAAGTCCCAAATTGAGTACTTACTAAAAATAGTAAGTTGTCAGAATTTAGTGAAAATTTGATGGGACCCTGCTAGAAGCCTTCTGATTGCAGTGCCAAGCTCAGATTTCAATTCGCTCACTTAAATCAACCCCAAACTAGCCTGGAGAATGCAAACCCTAATTTCACAGACTTAGCCAAAATTTCAACTTAGGCTCAAAAGATGGGCACATCCCCAAAAAGACAAACAAAACCAAGAGAGACAACAGGAAAACCAACCAAAACCAAAGCCAAAAGACCCGAATGGAGCAAAAATTAGGGGGTCCCCATTTTGAATGGGGTGATGTGTGAAAAGGTCACAACACTACCCAACAGGCTGGCAGGTTCGATAGCTCTGATACCACTGTAATGTCCCTAGCAAGATCTGACCTTGTTTTCAATTTTCAGGCTTTGGACATTTCGTCAAGTAGTTGTCTTACAATGTCTGAACTTGCTGATTGTGCTTTCAGTTTGCTCTGTTTCGTTTTTGATTGATGCCAAAGATATTTGAATGCTTGAAAATGAATGCCAAGATGACTATCAATGTAATGAAAGAGATATGTAAATATTTTTTGTTCTTTTCAAATGCATATAGATGATCTACTTATGCAAATGCACACCTACAACCATGAGACATTTTCACAAACAGTTGGCTGCCAATTTAGAACTCCTTTATGATGCTATTGCAAATGAAATCAAACTGAATACAATGCTATAATTGTTACCAACTTCAGATTGCACTCCTTACTACAATATAAATGTAACTACAAGACAATGCCAAAAATAGTCGCTCCTCTAATGGAAGTCGACTTGTACATATGCTGATTATATATAATGAAATTATGCAACAGCGATAAAGAACCCAGAATGATGATTTAGCAGCCACAAATACTACCAAAATCGCTGCCCAAGATGAAATAGTGCAAGTCTGATCAAGCCACCTCCTTTCAAAGAAGAAATCACAGCCTCTCAAGGGGAATTGTGGCTAGATGATGCGCGCCCAGCCAAGACACAATTTGTAGCCCCAATGCCTAGTCTTCCTGGGATGGTGCGACCCCTTCTAAAATGAAATATGAATTTATTCTACCCTCTACAATAAAATCATCCCAGCAACAAGGGTGGCGCCAACACTCCTCAAAACCAACGACCTTCAAGCTAAAACCGAAATTCTTTTGCAGCTATATGTTACTTTCCAAATTGACTCTTCACAATACTAAAATTATTGATTGAAAGCTAGCAAATAAATCACCAAATCAATTCCTTCAAATTTGGCCCTTGGCCACAAAATTTGCACAATGAAGAAGACCGAAATATCTTCCTCTCTCAGCAATACATCAGCTGTTGTATGTTCCAATTTCTCAATTTCTCAATATGCAATAATACTTCAGCTATTGAATAATAAGTAAACCTTAGAAAAATTTGCACAATGAAGAAGACTAAAATATCTTCCTCTCTCTCAGCAATACATCAGCTGCTGTAAGTTCCAATTTCTCAATCAACAATATGCAATAATACCTCAGCTATTGCATATTAAGTAAACCTTAGAAAATGCAATTATAAACCAACAATTGCATCAACTCAATATTCCAACGTGCAATAATACAACAGCTACTACACAAGTCAAACCCTTGCAATAATACAACAGCTATTGCAAGATAAATTATTCAATGAAGCATAATGTAGAAACCCTAGATGAATTCCTCAACACTTCCAGCTAGGGTTGATCTTTCACAATTGAACCTAGTACTCTAGAGTCTTCAAACCCTCGAGCAATGCAACCCTCAACTTATACCACGCAAGTATGAAAAATAGAAATAATCCAAGACATGCTCCAAATGGCTTACAATCAGCTCCTTATAAAGAATTCTTGTTCACCTCCAAGAAGCTTCTAGAATAAAATATTATTTTATTCATTTAAGTGACTTTATGATTTATTATTTTATTTAGTCACTTTATTAAATCAATTAAATATAAAGTCATCCTTTTGATATTAATTTATTAGAATATCTTTATAAATAATTAATCTAATATTTAATTAAAATAGTCAATTAAGCTATCATTTTGAAATATCATTAATTTGGACAACTTAATCAATTAATTTAATTAAATCACGATACCTCCAATTCGGGGACAATGACATCCAGTTTGTTGGTCTGGTTTTGCACTCTTCAATTTGTTAGATAAGCTGCTGATTTCCCTGTAGAGCGCCATGCAGAAAATTGGACACTATTGCCATCTGAAGAATGGCATTAGGGCAAAGCTTTTGAGTGGCAATTCCCAGTAGAGAACATGAGTTATTAAAGATGGCAAAACAACAATCTTTCCATAAAAGACTGAAAATTAATTGTCTAATAGAATCCAAGATCACTTTAGCATTAATACCAAGCCCCAACGAAGTATTTTTTCAGTAAAATTTGCAGCCAGATGGAAGGAAGGTCTTCATGAATAGAGACCCAGGCATGTCTAGCAACAAGACTGTCCCAGAAAATGTGTTTAACATGCTCAGGTCCAGAGCAATAGGAGCATAAGATGGGCCAGAGCTTAACAAAACAGAATCTACCTCCAACTAGAAGTTTGAAGGGCAATAGTTTCCAAATGAAGGATTTGGCATTGGCATCTGCCTTACAGTGCCAGAGAGCAGCACTGAGTTTGGACCAGGTTGCATTATTAAACTGACAATTCTATTTGGTGTTAAGCCAGGGGAAAAGGAGATTTGGAAGAAGCTGCAAATAAATGAATCTGAGGAGGAACAAGGTTAAGTGATTAATATTTGAGAAAGTTATAGTGAATGACTGTGGATAATTTTATGCAAACATCAGAGGGAATTACGGAATTGATTGGAGCGACAGATTCCTTGTCTTTTTGAGAGAGCCAAAATATGGCTTGGGTTTCTTCCCAAGAATTCCACCAAAGTTTGAGAAGTCCCACAAGTCACTAAAGGTCTGCAAACCTTTGCTATCTGTTATCTGGCCTCTGATGGCTGAAACTGTGATCTCTATCTTTTATTTGTAAACTTTTTATGGTTCTGCTCAGTATTAGAAAGAAAGAAAAAATAAAACCTCTAATTCACAAAATATAATATGTACTAAATCTACCATGTATGTATGAATATAGTCAAAATTTAAGGAAGGGTAGTTAGCAGCTTTGGGCGGACAACTAGTGAATCCATTATAGTGCTAGTATAACTGCTGGTTATTCTAACTTATGTCTTCTTAGAAAATTCTTTTCTATACACAATTATTTTTCTATATCTACCGTCTTCTTATAGCTGTGCTCAATATTAAAAGAAAAAAGAAAAATACTTTAGGCAATGAACATAAGACACAATATAATATGTAATAAATCTACCATGTAAGTATGAGTATGGTCAAAATTTAAGAAAGGGTAGTTAGAAGACTTGGGTGTACAACCAGTGAATCTATTATAGTACAATTGCTAGTTATTCTAATTCACATCTTAGAAAACCATCTTTTTCTATATATATTATAAATACAATAATTTTCAAATTACTGCATCATTTGGTAAAAGTAATATCCATCCTTAGCAAAGGTGGGATGATAACTTCGGGCAATGAGGCAACAAAGCTACATCATTGGCTTAATTTTCATTTAACTAGAGATAGATACGTCATTTGTTCCCTATGTAACCTTCCAAGATCGACCAAAGTTCAGGCAAGGATAGCACAGAGTAATGTACCATAACACTTATGGAGAGAGTAATGTACCATAACACTTATGGAGAGGATTTTAATGACCTTCCATGAAAGCTGAAGCTCCAATATATCCTGTGTCAAAGTATTTCTGAGCATTTTCTTCAATCTCATCCAACCTGAAGTACAGACAAAGTTTAATAATTTTGCAACCACTACAAGAAAACAACACATTTAATTATTAGCCAGAAATAAATATTACCTGTAGAGATAGTTCACCATAATACCGGCACTTTGGGAAAGACCCTTTTGTGACCTATCAGCCATCCAATTTAATCTCTCAAGAGTCTGCATAGATATAGTTCCACACAACAAAAGGAATTCAACATAATATTCACAATTTAAGAATAATTATAACCATTATTAACATTAATTGTGAGGAAAAAACACCAATTCAAATAGGAAACTGACAGCATAACAACTGTAAAAACGTTGTCATATTGAAGCCAGTGAAAATAGTTTTTTATGATAGCAGCTTTAGCAGATTAGAGAGAATAAATGTGAGGTAAAGCCAAGGAGCTTAAAACCTGATGGGAGATACCAACAAAGACTCTTGGACTTTGATAACCATCAAAGAAATCATACCCAAAACAAAGTTATTTGATGCATAGCCAGCTAGACTCTTGATGGTTAAATCCTCTAGGTAACTCTAATAGACTCTTTGCGCAATTACGATTTTCAAAGAACTTAACAATTTTTACAGCTAGGAATATATTAAAATAACAAAAATAATATTGCAAATAATAATAGGAAAACTACGAAATTTATTATGTGGGGATAAATATCACATGGTTTTACATTTGGCTTATAAAGCCAGTCATTCAATACTAACACTAGAGATGGCGGGTTGTCTTACATACGGGTTATTAAAATTATATAAAAACTAATCTTTGGATCACATGAACCCCCCTTATCCAAAGGAGTCTAGAAGACGATTCAAAGCATATTATTGTGAAATCATCCAATGGTCTGTGTTGCAACTACAAATTGACACTGTACATCTTGGTACTGATCAACCAATGTCGCTTCACACAGAAGTCCACTAAGTTGTGACATGAATGATGAATATCCTGCTAGCAACTCATCCCCTCTAATCATTTTATACCAGTACTACAATATAGGCACAACCCGTTAAGCTCCACAGAAAACCCAGTCAATGAGTACTATTGTGTATAGCAAATCTACTCTGATGTTCAACACTACTAGTGCTAGCAACTCTTGTCAACTTGTACAATCACCAATGATTGATTGAAGGCCAATACAAGCTCTTCCCCCCTACCGAATGAGTTGTGATAAGTCCATGCAGCAAAAGAAAATTCAAACATCTTTGTCTGCTCCTCATCAAAGCTTAAAAAGGAAAATAAAAATTGCAATTATCAAAATGCAACTAATACTACTAAAATTGCATCCCAAGCAGTATGTCCATTCTCCAAGCACGAAGCTAATTGAAGGGAATTGTCCTCCAGCCTCTTGCTGGGTCCTCCAACCTCCATTTTGATCCCTTATGTTCTAAATTCTAATAATCAGACTGATCTTGAGGGACCTGCAGACTACAATAATACTTAAATTTGTCTTCGATAGTACCAACCATAGTTTACATAATCGGACTTGGAGAGTACTCGGCAAGCCCAAATTTTTTGACTCGGCAAATACTCGGCAACTTATAATATTTTATTCTTTTATTTAAGTCACTTTAATTAAATTAATTAAAATAAAATTACCTTTATAATTTAATTTATTTAGATAACTTTATAAATAATTGATTTAATATTATTCCCTTATAACTCCTAATTTAGCCTATGGGAATAAAATAGGCTAGGTACCTCCACAAGATGATCACTCAAAAAATGGGGACATTATAGCAATGCAAGAGAACCCAAAAATGGGAGCATTACAATCAGATGAGGCTCATGTTACATTTGATAGAATCAAGGAGGTCATGAGCACTTGTCCAATGTTAGCTTTACTAGAATTCTCTCAACCGTGTGTGTTAGAATGTGATGCATTAGGTGAAAGGATAGGCATTGTACTTATGTAGAATAGCCATCCCATAGCCTATGAGAGTCGGAAGTTGAGAGATGTGGAGCAGTTATATTCCACCTATGACAAAGAAATGCTTGCCATCATCCATGCGTTGGCAAAGTTTAGACAATACTTGGTGGGTGGAAAATACTTTCTAGAGCAAAAGAATTTGAATGAATGGCAACAAAAGCAGGTGAGTAAGATTCAGGCATATGCCTTTGCTATTGAATATGTTAAAGGAAAGAAGAATATTGTAGCAAATGCACTATCCAAGAGACCTGCAATTTGCTCTATATTTGAGATTTCAAATGATTGGAAGGCTCACCTTGTGGTTGAGCATTCCAAGAATACATTTGCATGCGAGCTCATGGACGACAAGTTTCAAGATGACAGATATAAGGTGATTGATGATGTGATATACTACAGGGACAAGATATATTTGGCACCTGAATCTACATGACTTATCAGACTTGCAACACTCATCTTCACCTCTGTTTTCAAGGTATTTCAAGTGGGAGTTTCATATGTATCTCTATTTCATGCATTGGCATCGTTTGGTGAATGAATATCAATCAAAACTTTGTAACAGCAGATGTATGTAAGCCGATTTCTTGTATTAGACTTTAGTATTCCTCTACTTGCATGTTTATGTTATTGAATTTCACTGGCAAAATATTAAAAAAAATTCTAGGGTGGTTATTACAATATTCTATTATTTTTTTGTCTTTTGGGTTGGGAGTTATATTTTAAAATTAGGAGGGGAGTTACAAACTTTAAAACAAAGTTGTGGACGGGAAATTAGAAGATAAAGAACTAATATTTTATTATTTCCCTCAATGAATCTACAAAAGGAGGGAAAAAGCTCAAAGGAGATATCCACTTTATATTACCAACTTCTCTCATTTTTAGAGCACTTGTGTTCAAAAATGGATCCAGAGATGAAAACACTAGAGGTCTTATTCGAGTTCGGGAATGGAAACTCTCATTTTCTCAATAGGTGATTCTAGTTTAGGGATTACATAGAGTTGCATTAAAATTTCCAATTTCAGCTTTGCAGAAGATTCTAGTTTGCCGATTTGTATTGAAGATCTCAAACGCTTGTTAGGATTTCAGCATAATATTATATTTGCTGTTGTGAATTTGATGTATTTTTTGGGTATTTACTAAGAATAATAAAGATTTATTTGCTGCTGTAATTTCTGGTTGTGAGTCTTCCATACAGTTTCATTGGGAAAGGGATTTAATATTAATAGATAATTATTTTATCAGCTGAAGCTTGCCGTCCTATTTTCCAGCACTAATTTTATGGTATAGCTAAAAATAATTGCTCTTGACAAAAAAAAGACTTACAGCCCCATTCTGCACATGAAAATTTGTGACAGGATCAAGAGCCTTGCCTCGCTTCTTTTCCTTGAGTAAATATCTGCAACAGTAAAACATAGAATATAGATCATCACATAAGGATAAAAAGTTCAATTCCTTTCCATTATATTCAGCAAGTATGCTTATGCTACGATGGAACCATTTACCAGAAATGTATAGTATATCATATTCATCTTTCACTTTGTATGTCTGAAAATAGTTTATCCTAGGCTCACATATTGATGAAAATAAAATAATTATCAAGTCACCTAAATAAGCTGCACATGGCACACGAACTATGCCAAAACATTTAATTTCTCTATACAAATTATAAATGCATCAAGAACAATTGTGTACAAACACTAAATTGTGCACTTTATTTTGTTATTCTTCATAAAATAGACCACTTCTCGTAAGTTCTCATGAATCAAATTTGTACGTTTGCTCAAGACAGTTGGCAATGGGAAAACCAAAGATAACTTTTTCACAACAAAAATATTTCCTGGGCGTTCAAACTACATTTTGAAAGGTACACATGCTGATGTGGGATTGGAATTGTGTTTGTTTTTTCTGAGGTTTGAAGTTTGCATTCAATCTTTGGCATCTGCAAATTAAACACAAAACAAAGGCACTAAAATATGCAAAAAATGGGTGATCTAAATTTAATAAAGGTGTCTTTATTTGCTGAAAGATTTTTTTATTATTCTATAATATTCCATCAATGGAATTAGAGAAGTAGGAAGGGTGTGGAAGAAATAAAGAAAAATATTTGAAATATTTCAGAAGTCTATGAAAATGTTGGAAATACTATTATTTATTCAATACTTGGTTATTCATTTTAAAAATGTAAGGCAGTTGTAGCGGTCTCACTAATTGGGATCGCCTTGTCTATATCCATCTTTGGCAATGATTGTGCATCCGCCGCAAGTGATAACTCCTCCTCCATCAGTGTGGTGGCTGATGTAGAGGACTACAACTCTATGGGCACATCATCTTCAACACTTTCTCCTCCATCGCTCGTCGCATCCCTTTGCTTCCATTTCTTTTTGGCTGGCTGTGCTGTCTCCTCTCCACCCAATGCCTATATATCGAGGGTAGTCCAATAGAATGCCATTGGCCATGAAGGATCCAACTGATCTATTGGCTGAAACTTTCCCCACTTCTCTGCGGGACCCTAAGTATGGATGGCATCAAGAGGGTGATGGCATGTAGCGTCATATAAAATGCCTTGTGTTTTTGTGCTTGAAACTCTCTAATTCTTTCAAATAACAATCTTGCCTAGTTGTAGACTTTACTAATGCTCAACCTAATCATATAGTCAATCATCAAGATAGCTACATTAGATGCTCTACTCACCCCTATTAGTCTGCAATTGATTGAATCCATGATACATTTCCATTTTGGTGTAGCCAAAAAATTCTTCCTCAGAACCCTATTTCCTGCACTCCATATATTGTCCTTCTCCTCATGCATCAAATTGAGTCAGCATACTCTCCTAAGTGATGCTTCTTTATGTTGTTGGGTGAGTTTCCCCATTGGCTTCCACACAATGGTACTTGTGGTAGGTATGCCGAACACTTTGCTAAAATATGTTGGCCAAAAAAGAGTGATTAACCTGATAGCCTTGATAATCAATAATGGATTTGTGAGAAAGCCTACAATAACTTGTTACCATTTCCTTCAAGGCTCAAATTCTTAGAAGTTAAAGAATGGAAGTTGCACGACTTTTTCTACCCATTGTGTCTCAATGCTACCTTCAAAACATGATTGTCTAGATTGCTCTACCACCATATTTTGCATTCATTGCCAATGAGTCTATCCCATGTCAATACATCTACTCAAGTCTCATCCTCTTTCCCTTTGATTGTTTTTGCTATAGCAATTTGAGGCTTGTAGTTTAACACCTTCTTTCCCTTATTTCTGTTGGCATCCATCTCTGCAATTTTTATTTTGAAAATATCTTTGCCAAGAATGGTTGGATTAACTGCCTATTGTTAGTTGTACATTGTAGGAAGAATTTGAGCGTGATTGAATTGCGAATTGGACACACTATGAAGTTGATGTCTCAGGCTGTACACTAACGTCTAAAGTGATAGAGTTGCTCTTAGGGAGTCATACGATGTGATTGTAGAGTAGTGTGGATAGGGGCCATACATTGTAGTTCTATTTTTTCTCAAGCTGTATGATGCCAAGACCATTGCTCCATACAAGAATGCATTGTACAAATTTATTGATTGAACACTGTATGTCATACGCTATGAAAGGTTGGTCATACACTTGTGATGAAATATGTCGTATGATGCCAAGACCACTATTCCATACAATTCTCAAGTAGTCACAAAATGATGCTCCAAAATGATGTAAGAACATAAAGGATGCAAAATGAGAATTCAGCACAAAGTCTGAAATTCTAACTTCTTGATATTACTTGAAAATTCACAATTGATAACTATAAAGCTCAAAGACTTTGAGTACAAAATTCTGTAGAGATTTCTTGCTTGCTAAAAAGATAAAAGATTACAATAGACCCCCTCAAGTATTTATAGGAGAGAGGTCTGGAGAAAAAGGTGGGAGGATCTCAACAAACTTGAGAAAATCTCTCAACCGATAACTAATTGCAATTGACTTATTCAAAATTACAATCCAAATTGTGATTTGTTTTGTAAGATCTTACATGTAATTACATTTTCCAAAACTGCAAAGAAAGAACACTTGCAATTGCAAAACTTGTTTTTACATATACTTTGTCGAAAGTGAAAATACATAAAACAACCTAATACTTTAATTTGTCTCATTCCTATCTTTGAAAGATAAGAATTTGCTGATAATCGTCTGCAACTCATTTGGATCAGGCCCTAGTGTGTTCTTGGCAACTGCAACAGTCTTCAAGATTACATCAAAATATCTTATCGTATCCATGGTAAACTGCTCTGATTCCAATTGTTGATGAAGATTTACTGCCATTTCTGCAGTAACTATATCAGCTGCAAATAATTCACCTTCATGATTCAAAACTGTGCAAGGGATTTTCTCAAAACTAGAAAGAATATCCTGCTGAACTTCATCATTCATTTCTAGAGTAGCCTGGATATCTTTGATGAGATCTTGAATAACCAATGACTTGTTTGTCATAAGTTCTTCAAATTCTATGTATTTCTCTCTGTTTGGTAGGATTGAGTTGCTGCATAGAATTTGTAACTTGACTTGATCTATCTCATGCCAGATTTTTAAATCCTTTTCAAGCGATTCCAAACTTTGCTTGAAAGCTTCCAAAGTCTGATTCAATTTTATCTTTGCTATTCTGACATTTTTCAGAACTTGTAATGTCTTTTCAATCATTGGAATGCTTTGATCAATCAGCTGTATTACCCATGAATCAACTGCTTTAGCTTTCTGTGCAATTTTCTCTAATTGTCTGACTGATTCATTAGGAGTGACTGAAGATAGTGAATCAACTGTTTCTGATGATCCAGTAATCCTTTGAATAATTGAAACTAGCTGATCATTATCCTCTTTGAGCTTCTCTTTTTTGGCTAGAAGTTCATTATAGCTTTGTGCCAAAATTGTTACTGAACTCTGAGCATCTTGCATCATGTTAGCATGAGTCTGCTTGCCCAATTCCACCCTAGTGAACCTGTAATCAAACACCTGCATCTCTTCATGGGGTTTGTCAACAAGAGGTTCTGCAATCTCAGCATATTTCATTTTATTGCTGTCAACAAACACTTGCGAGACTGTTTTTGCTTTCTTTGCAATCATTGGTTTTGATTTCTTCAACTTTTGGAAATCAAAAACATCAGGAGATACTGCCTGTTTCTTTCTTTTGGGAGCAATTGAATTCAACCATGGAGGAAGATCCAAGGTTGTCACATTTGAAATGGCAACTGCAGTCTCAATTTGTGTTACAACTGAAATTCTAGGTGGTGCCTCAGTTTGTACAGCAACTATGTTTTGTTCAGAAGACAAATTACGACTAGGATCAGCCATGAAACAATCAAAGCTCGCTATAGATGTATCTATCTCTGGGAGAGTTATTTCTGATATGGCTGGAAAGATTGGATTTGCATCAAAAATATTCTCCAAGTTATCGGGCAAGCTTCTCACAGGAGTATTTATTATTGATGAGGAATGATGACTAGCCTCTGGAGGTGGGATAGAAGGAACAAATACTGTGGAGAAGGAATCAACATCACTGTCAATAGGGGACACAGGAGATATGGCTGAATCTGGTATCGGAGCTTCAATGTGAGGAGTCATTTCACTTAGAATGGTAGAGGTTTCAAGAATCTCCTCTTCTTCTTGCCGATCCAAAACTTGAATCTGCATATTCTTAACTTCTTTCCCCTTTAGTGTTTCCTTTTCCAATGGTTCCTCCACAACTCAACTTACCCTTAACTTAATTCTGGTACCCGAAGAGGAAGCTCCTTCTTTTGATTTATCTCTAATTTCTGACTTCAATCCTTTAGAACTAGCTGGATCATCTTCAGCCCTAACTCTGATTTTAATAGTCTTGACACCTATGCTTTTGAGCCAAGCGTTGGTGTTTGCTAACATTGACTGAAACCTATCAAAAATTGAGACAGATTCTTTTTGGGACCACTGGATTGCAGGAATGGACGCATTAGCAACTCCTTGTTCTTCATATTCAGGATCTAAAACCTGCCTATCATCAATTACTCCCTCTGGAACTAAGGTCAGATTGAGATCAACAATTTGCTCCACTGTGAGCCTACAATAATCCATTCTATATATATCTTTTTCTGTTCGGAGGTCTGCCCAAATGTCTTCAATGCGGTGCACATGAGTGAAAGCTCTTTTAATTTTGTCTTTCATTTTTCTATAATCAAAATCCATTCTGGCTTGAAATCTCTTTAATGTTATTTCCTGAAGTTCAGTCTCCATTGCTTTTGCTCTTGAGGAAGTTGTCAAAGAATACCTCCCAATTACCAATGGATTATGTGATGAAATACTGACTCCAATCTTGTGTTGTGTAGCTTGACGTGCATGCACTGTCATCAACTGCCTTCCCAGCTCCATCAGAATAATCTTATCAGTCGGATACCTTGGAAGCATATAAGGTTGGTCTTCAAAACAACCGACTCTCATATAAGTGAAGGTAGGGAATTGAAGAAACAAGCAACCATACTCATTTACTTTCTTCCAAGCCACCTCAGATACCCTGTTATTTTTCAATGCTTTGTCAAATAAACACATAAAGTGACCAAAGAAAGCATCTTGGACTCTCCTATAATGTGCCCGACTTGGTCTTAAAGTTAGTTGATCATAATACTCCCATACAGGCACTAATGATCTATCACCTTGAGTAGATAAGCCTGGAAACTGCCTCAATGATGCTGCTATATAAAACAAATATGAGTTCATGTAGAAGGTAAGAGTGGTAGGGACCTGTGCAAGTTGTTCACACAAACTGTCGTTGATTATTTCACCCCAGAATATTGGGTGCTGTGCTTTTGTGATGACCACAATGAACTTATACATCCAGCTTTCAAACATATTGGAAACCTTCAACCCTGCTATTCTACTCAGGAGAGTGATCATATAATTAATCTCTTCCTTAAAATCAGACCGATACAATTTGGGTATCCGGGTCACACAAGGTCGTGATTTGAGAAGCCACTTATGATTGATATGTTTGATACAATTATTCTTTTTCTGCTCATAATATTTGTGAGCACTCTTCAATGTGATTTCTGAATATGTAGTAGCATCAGGTACTCTGAAAATTCTGTTGATTGTCTCAGCATCAAGTCTAATAACCACGTTGCCGTCATCATCCTTGATGGTTCTAGATTGACTGTCAAAACGGGATGCACATGCAAGAACAAATTCAGGCTCAAAAGCAGCAACAGGAAAAGAAGATACCAGATGAATATGACTTCTCAGCAATAACTGCATGTCATGAGAAGTTGATTTCTCAGCCCTCTTGAGAAATTCAGACATGTCAACATGTCCAATTTCTGTGTCCTTGATTTCGTCAATATTTGAAACCACGTGAGACGGGGAAATCTCATTCTGATACTTATCAAATTTATATTTCATCTTTTTGCTTATTGGAGAAGATGGTTCGTCTGTCATTGAACAGGAATCTGAAAATGAGTTGCAAACGAAAATAACGATGGAGTAACCCTAGGCGCGATTCAGAAAATGAAAAAGAGTTGGCCATTTACAGATGAAAGTCCGATCTTCAAGCATGTAGGATCAATAAAATCTCCTTGGAATAAGGAAGACAAACCGAATAGGACTCAAATAGCTAGAATCAGAAATGGCATCGGACTTTTTAGAGTTCTTTGCAACTAAAAATGACATTAAAACTAAAATCGGGCTTTCTGGAAACCAACGCAAGTTCTTTCTTGCAAAATCGGGCTTTTTGGATCATTTAACGTGCACTTTTAACAAATTTGCACTTTTTGGATGCAATTGCAAGTGTTTTTAAATAAAATCGGGCCTTTTGACTCACTTAAGCAAATGACTTAAAGTAAATCGGGTTTTTAAAACCATCCAACAATTTCACTTTTGACAAAAATGAGTATTTTTGGAGAACTTAAAAGAAATCGGACTTTTTAACTCACTTAAGCAATTTCGGAACTTTTTAGAGTTTTAGCAATTTTGCTCTTAAGCCAAAATTTCCCTACTTGCTGAGTTGCCTTAAAAACCCGATTTTGACTAAAAAGACAAGGAAAAATACTCAAAATTTGACAAAAACGGAAAAGAAAGAGAGAAAAAGAGAAAAAGAGTAGCCCAAAGGTTTATAAACCTAAAACTGAGATTTGCCACTCTTTGCACCTCGTAATGCGTGCCTTAGAGAAGAAAATCTTCAAATTTTATGAAAATTTTGATTGGTTATCCAAATTTTTAAACAAGTCAAAAATTCAGGATAACAAATTAAAGAAATTCAAATGCTTTCATTGTGAATGTATATACATATATAAGAATTATAAAAAAATATGCAAAGGCTCCAAGTTTCAAGTATAAAATGACAAAAACACAGAAAATATATGACTCCAAGATAAATGGGCCTTTTGCATAGGTTTTGAGGACTTTAGAAGGACATTCAAATGGATTTGAAGTTGTTGGCCCTACTACACTCCCACTGCCTGAAGAACCCCCAATGGCTGCCATACTTCTATGTCTACTTCTTTTATGCATTTGAACCTCAACTTCCTCACTATCATTACTAGTAAGCTCACTATTGCTCATGACTTTTTTTGGTTAAGAATTGAAAAGAGAGCTGCAAGTTCAAATAAAGGAAAAAATAAAATCACAATGCCCTTCCTCCATGATAAAAAAAATTGAAAAAAACTTGAAAAAATGGAAAACAAATTGAAAAATCAAAAAACAAATGTAAAATGAAGAACTTACCTCTAATGAAGTAGATTTGAAGCCCTAGTCTCCCGTTTCAACTATTGTTCTCCCCTCTTTCACTTGCTGCTCTTCACCTCAAGTTTGCAAATGTCAAAATGAGAATGTTTTTTCTTTTAGTTGTTTTGATAAGTCAAGTAGGTTTGGGTTTTGTTTAAAGGGGTGGGGGATTCTTGTGGGCCCATCCATCCCCTTTTTTTTAATTTAAAAATGTGTTTTTTTACAAAAAAATAAAGATGTTGCTAGGCCATAGGGGACGGCTAGCAGTCCCCAAGATGGTTAGGGGACGTCCTGGCCGTATCGGGTACTGCTAACCGTCCCCTAAGTCCCCTAAATCTGCAAAAAACGTCCCCTGGAAGTTTTAGAAACTTTATGTGAAAAAAGGGACGGCTAGGGGACATTTCCTGGCCGTCCCGACGTCCCTATTTCGTCCCTGGTATGGGTATGAGCCAAAAAAGGAAGGGGACGCATCCCCGTGGAGCATAGATTTATACCAATCACTGTGATTATCTTTATGAAACATTACAAAAGAATGACTTGTACAAAATGTGATTTTATTGCATTTGGAAAGAAAATAAAATATTTTAAGTGCGAAAAAATTAATATAATTTTTTTTAATTTTCTTTTGAATTGAAGCTAGATTATTTGCATTTTTTATTTGACCTTAAGAAAAAAAGTTTTAAAAATTTTTTAAAAAAAAATTATATTTTTTAATTTTTAAGAAAAATCTAAAGTATCATCCAAACTATTGAAAATGGAGAAAAATATACTCCAATTCAACAGCTCTATATTCATCAAAATAGGTGACAAAATTATCTCCATTCTAAATTTTCTCTTCTTTTTTAGGTGGTTGTTCTTCTCTTTGTAAGAATTTAGGCTAGAAAGGCCTAGATACAAAACCCACAACGGTTTTGTTATGTGTAATAGCACTTCCTTCAACTATAAGGATTTGAACTAGCCAAAAAATATTTAGATTTTGTTTTGTCTGTAATAACTATGCTATGATATTTGTCATTTGCTATTGGCTTTGACTCATATAGGCAATGGCATCATACTAGATATATGTCTTCTCTTGTCAGAACATTATTACATCTTTCCACCATTTCTACTTCTATTTCATCACCCTAATCCTATAACTTTCTTCATTACCTCTAATAAAATATAATTTCCCTTTCATAGGGTTACATTAAAAAGTTAGATCTAGCTCTATAAGCTAGCAAGATCAGAGCTCTAATATCACTATAATATCCTCTTTTTAAATTTATATCAAAAATTCATTTTTTTGTGATTTATTTCCATGCAACAATAGGGAATAAATAGAAATATAAAATAACAACAATATTAAAACCCTTTGGCAAATCTGATTTTTTAATTGTTGTAGCTTCTAGAAATTCACAAAATGTTGATATACTATACTAGAAGACAAATAATTTTCAGAATATTTTATTAACAAAATGCCCACTCACAAGTGTCGTATTGTTATATGAATGCAAGTGTTGATCAAATGATAGTGGCTGATGTAAAAATTAGGTTATACAACCACTTGATCTGATGGTATGATGGTGACAACAACAAGAATGTCATGGCGGGTCATATGACCATAATAATGGCTGGTTTGACTACCGTGCAACAATAGTATAACGGCAAATCACTTTGATTTTTGACATTTTTCCCTTGGCAATCAAATCTAAATTGTTCACAACCTTTGTAATGAATAAAATCCTCCAAAATTCTCCTTATCACCTGAAACTAGATTTAAACTTGCAATATTCAACACCAATGTGATTCTCAGATGGAAACACCTCACTTGGACAAGAGGGCTTTTGTTCTCCAATCCCAAAAAAAAACCAAAAGATTTTTCATCCTCTAAATTCCTATACACCAAGGGTTTTCATCCTTAAATGAAAAAAGAAGCACAAGTACTCAATCTTGGAGAACAATTTGACTACAATAAACATGGATGACCCCTTTCATCAATTTGCCCTCCATTTATATATTGTTTTTGGGCCTCTTAGCTAGAATTTCCTTTTCCCTCCTGAAACTCCCTCCAAATGGTGTTTAAAAACACATTTTAAACATAAGGCCTTATGATGTCCGAACTAGGTGACCACTTTATTAAAATAATAATGATATTTAAGTTTTCTTTAAAACTAAAGTTACTAGCCCTAACTTAAAATATTATTATCAATCATTTCCCTAACTTTATCGCTTAGCATATAGGAAATGAGGAAATAGACTATGGGTTCTCTCAGATAATTTAATTCTAAAAAGGGATATAGCAATGTTGTTGTTTAAATTTTCTTCCATCTTTTCTAAAGGCATTCAACTCTTTGCCTACAATTCACGACTTTACTTCCATGATTTAGGGTTTTGAAAACTATTTTCCCACAATTCACTATTTTAGACACGTTTCCTCCTTTCCAAATGACATCAAACATTTTTCTATGGTTTGAACTTGCTACACACAAATCAAAAGGTTTTACTCCTATGCAACCTAGTATTTCAAAATGGTAGTCGTATAGGGGTTAAGGTTGTAGTCTTCTTACATAGACAAGGATTTTGGATGCGTCTTTGCATCTTTTCTTCCGCATGACCAACAGAGACTCCTTCCACATTATGTAGATTATTTAACTCACAATTTATAGAAACACTGATCAAAGGCATAGAATTGTCGGTGCTTTGATACCAAATTGGATTATTGCGAGGTAATGAGCAATTTTATTATGTAGAGATAATCAATACATACAAGAGAATAATCTATTTGAAAGAGAAAACATATTAACCACCTAGCCAACAAATTTGTGTTAATAATAGTGTGTGATTATTATTAACATACTATTATAATGATGTAATATTATTATTGATATCACCTGGACTCGGCGAGTCCCAAGTCATATCACCTGGACTCGGCGAGTCCCAAGTCGAGTCCCCCCAGCTGACTCTGGGGAACTTAGACTCAAACTAGGCCGAGTCCGGATGAGTCCTCACAAGACTCACCTAGTTCAAAAATTACATAAAATTTAAAGTTAAAACATTTTTATTTATTTTTACTTTGTGAATGCAAAATTATGTATGCCATGAAGGTTTGCATGGTTTTGGAGGTCTTATTTTGGGCTTGTAGAGTGCCTTGCATTGACCTTGCTGGGGGCACTACCCCAGATCCCCGCAAGGAGTGTTGCCCCTTAACCCCACTAAGGGCACTGCCCCCAAACCCCTGCAAGGGGCGCTGCCCCTTGACCTCGTTGGAGGCATTGCCCCCATACCCCTGCAAGGGACATTGCCCCTTGCCCCACTAAGAGCACTGACCCTTGACCCTGCTAGGGGCACTACCCCTAGACCCCCACGAGGGATGTTTTCGCTCGACCCCATTGGGGAAATTGCCCTCAAACTTGAGATTATGGCTGTTGCATCATCCAGGGCCTATCTTAGACACATTCGTAGGAAGGATGCAGGCTCCTTTGGGCCATAGACTTCTAGTTATTGTTTTGAATCTCTTGATATTTCATATTTGTTTGGAACATTTGATGTCATGAATTTCATATTCCATGAGTTTTGCATACATTTGAGTCTTTGACTATATATCGAGTGTGTTATTTCCTTCAGCAACTTAGCTACAATTTGCATTTATACTTATGTGATCGATGTATACTTGTGTATGTGATCAAATTAGCTTCTATTTGATGATGTTATTGTGTCTTTAAGGTTTATGTAATAAAGGGTGCATAAAACAAGTTTTAAATCCTTAAAAATCTCTAAATTTCTTGGGTTTTTCATTTTGTCGAGTCCAGAGTCGAGTCACCCTCGCCGAGTCTACGCCGAGTCTGAGTCTCATTACTATGATTGATATTAGTATAATAAATAATGTTAAAAATATTATTTCTTGTTTTCTAATATGGCCACACGTGTATCAAATATTGCTTGTACTCTTGGAGCCAAGGGTAGATGAAGCTTAGTATGGATGGCTACTCAAATGGTTCAGGTGTTTGTGGATCTAAAGAATTATACCCTTAGAAGGGTCATGCAACAACTTGATGCAACACTATGGATGTAGCCCAATATAGATGGATGTAGCCCAATAATTTGGGACTTTCATAATTTTAGAGTTTCTAGAAATGGAATCTAGGAGCTTGAGAGATTCGGAGCTACACCTTTATGAGGGTTATGAGGTAGCTTGATGGAGTTCTACCTAGTCTAAGAATTGTTTCCAAAGAAAATATTTTGTAGAATATGTGGTTCTTTGTTTATTTTCTATCACTATGTTTCATCTTCAATTAGCCTGTTTTTGTTTTTAGTACTATGAGCCTTAAGAGAGGATGTTAGAATATAAGGCTTACCATTTGTAGCAAAGTCATCCTAATGACTTGTGATGTGTTATTTATTATGTTATTGTTAGATACAACTCTAAAACTCTATATAAGGTGATGACCCTTTGTAATCAAAAGACCAACATACCATAATATTATTTGGTGTTATTTAATGCAACAATGAAGTAATAATCTATATATTTTCACCATTTCAATAGTTGGAACTTTCATGTGGCACTGCCACTCAAAATGTGATTTTTTTTTAATTGGTTTTTACCAAGGAACTCGAGGACGTGTCCCTGGCCCTTTTTGATGTGTCCCCATTTATGAGACATCCCGAGGACAGGGGACGCATCAAGGACGCCGTCGAGTTGTCCCCAAAACTTTCAAAAATGCCACAAATGTCTTGGAAACTCGAGGATGGCGGTGAGCTGCAAAGGGGATGGCTAGCCGTCCTCGAGGACAAGAAGGATGTCTATGATGTCCCCAAACCGTCCTAGGGACAACCAGTCGTCCCCCATTTTCCAACGCAATTTTAAAAAAAAAATGTTTATGAAGGTGAATGATTAAACACTTCAAAGCATACTAAAATATTTTATTGCAGCAAATAAACTTACAATAACAACCTATGGTTTACTAGAGAAATATAGGCTGAAAATGTACTAAGAACCTATATGCAACACTGTTTTAAGTTTTAGTAGCTATAATATTTTGTTCCCAAACTGAACTTAAGGTTCCTATGGCAGTAAACTTTTGGTAAAACAATATTACTCCCTTTATATGTAGTGAATCCACCCTTAAGTAGTTGTATGGATCTACTGGTTAACCAATAGGAATTTGATCTGAAACTTGAACTGGTACTGCTCTTAAAACTGTTGGGACTGCTGATATGAAGCTAGAGGTCTGCAAATAATTTCCACCTCTCTACACAGTAAGCTATAGAGGGGTGTCTTGGAAAACTTGGACAAACATTAAAACCAAGTATATAAATCTGAATATAAATGGGATTTGATGTAATTGTAATTTTATACCTACTGGAATATCCCAAAATTTGTTTGCATTTCACCCAATGATAATTACACAAAGCATGTTACAACAATTGTTTGACAAAATAATAAAATATCTGTCAACTTCAAGTATCATTTTACTAGGTATGATGAATATAAAGTAACCAGATTGCTAGTTTGTTTGACTTTGTGTAGTGTCCCTAGCCAATTTGAATGGAAATTTTCAATTTGTGTTGTTTGACATTTTGTCGAACTCTTTGCATGCTATAATGTTCTTTTCCAAGAGGAGTAGAAATTGTTTGATTGATGGACCCGATTGAGAGATATGGTATTTACTAAACTTTCATAGCAGCAATGACTTATAAATGGTTACATTCAAGTACATGAAATCATGACATTGATAAGCAAATCCTATGATAATTCTGGACACAAATATGACTGTTTGGTTGGCACACGAATGTTCAGAAATTTATATCAGAATGTTGCAAGTTCAGAAAATGTCTTAGAAAGCAAGAACATGAACCTCTCTAGCAATGGTTGAATAACAGACCATCTTAAGAACGTTTTGGGTGTCTGAATGCTCATATATAGGACTATCATGAACTCTTCAAACAGTGAATAACTTCAAGACTTATTTTATACTTTTACATTTACTTCTGAGATGATATTTACAGACCTCTCTTTCAACATGCACACTCAGTTAATTAACAACAATCCCTTACAAAAATTATGAGCACGTATACAGCTAGAGATACAAGTCTGAGCACTCAGAAATATAATAACATGAAGTTTTAGACTTAACACAACGCTTTCTGAGTTGTTCATGCATTTATACAATCAGATTTCCACTTACAAATGACTCAGAAATGCACAAAAATACATGGACTAACAGTCAATAGAGGATTAAGAGATAGAATGATATCTTTCAGACCTGAAATAGCTTGCCAAGACTGGGAATTGCTGGTCATGACACTGTTCATGTCACTATTTTCAGTACTGTAGCGTCACTATAGCAGCAAGTTAAATTTAAATTCAAACCCTCTTCCTAAATCTGAACAATGGTCTCAAATTCATCCTTTAGAAGCCCTCACAATAAAATGCAATAACAAATCAGCTATTGCATTATTCAAAAACTCTTATTGCAATAATAAATCAGCTACTGCAATAATTTAGAAACTCTTGTTCAAAATTGCAATAATACATCAGCTATTGCAATTATTCAAACCCTTGCAATAATAAACCAACTATTGCAATAATTCAGAAACATGCAATAATACATCAGCTATTGCATAAATTCTCAGCTTCTCAAACAAGCAGATTTGCAACTTCAGCCTTCAGAATTATCTCCGTTAAGCACCAATGTGTTTCCTGGTTGAAAACACCATTAAATCTCCTGACTGTATATTGCAACAACGAAGATATTGTAAGCCAAGAGGGGTTTCGTCCTCAAAGCCCCTTGAAAAGCCAATCTCTCAATGAGACTGAAATTCATTAACAATTTTCTCTCAACCAAGCCCCCTCAAATGAGCTCTCAACTCCCTTTTATAAAGAACTCCTTGATCTTCTAGAAAGACCAAAGAAGAGTGTTCAACAAGCTTTTAGAAGAATATTTTAATACTCCTTGATGTGACTCCCAATACATAAGTCACTTTTTGAAGATATATTAATAAAGTGACTTTATTAATTTATCATTAAAGTATGTCACTTTGTAACCTTTTAATATAATTATTTAATATTATCCTTTTGACTTTGCACTTTTTGCCTAGTAACATTAAATAATTAAAATAATGATTATTCCTTAAGAGGGCCATAAAACGGGGACATTACAGTCCTCCCTTCCCAAAGATTATTTTCCCTCAAGCAATCTGCAACTTCCAAACCACCTCGACTGCCACAGCACCTGAAGCCAGAATGGACAACCAACTGCACCTGTCCACCAACAACCTAGATCCCAAATGGTCCTACAGCATGTGCTAATCCACAACCTCTATATGCAGCTGGAATCCAAGATGCTGTCAAAATCTGTCTACCAATGAAACTAACCATCCAGCAATGAAATTCTTGGATCCCAACTCTGTAAATCAACCCAATCATGCCAACTCCAAGTACTGTTGATACACCTCAAATATCATACTTGGATCCCATGGATAAACTAAAGTCCTTCAATCTCAACACCAACTGACTTCCACTATGCCACTCTGATAACCTCTAAAGTCCAATCATACCAAGTCTCCAATCCCTGCTTCTAGAATCAATCTACTGGAGAGAACAAAGTAAAAGACTTGCAAAACTTGGACTCGTCACCTGAAGTAAAAAATGTATCACACCAGAGTGAACCCGAACACCTCTTACTCAACCCACCTCTCTATGTCATCAAGGACAAAGTCAAATTCTGTGTATGTGGACTGAAAGTAAACTAATGAGCACACCTCATTATGCAATCAAAGTGAAACTCTCCTGCTTGCGCCAATGGAATATCTGAGCAGTCATGTATATCCCATCATACACTACCATCATCAGAAGAAGGCTCACAACTCACAACAGGATGAGTTGGTCTTGCAACATCATCATCATTACCCCTTGCAGCTCTGTCAACAAGAACCCTATCGGAAAGCAACTGCAAGTGTCCTGACTTACTTTCAAGAGTAAGAGAAGTACCATAAGAATGCCATCAATCTCCTGAAAAGAGGCTGGAACAACACCAGGGTCCAACATGCAAGACTTGGAACAAATCATCTTCTTCTGATAAGACTGATCAATGTCAATCTCAAAAGTGCCAATATAGAGCGTTGTGCTCAAATCTCCCATAACGCCTAAACCTGTAGCCAAGATTGATGTGTCTGTATCATCAACAATCCATTCCACACTGAGTGGTCTCCTGCAGATGTGAAGGATGCCCAACATAGGTGCATAAAAACATATACCAACATCTGTCAAGTTGCTAGCATAAATCAGAACAGCACTATGTAACTAGTGAATCAAGTCTAGGATGGAGTGAAAGGCATCTCTGCTGCCCAAGGATGGTAAGAATTTGTCATCACTCCAACCTCTAACTCCAAAGTAACAATCCCAATCTCTCCTATCCATACCAACAACCGCTGCCCTCAAAGTGTAACCTGACAGAACTCTGACCAGCAAAGTAGGACAGCCATCAACCAATGAAGTAGGAGGTATAACCCATGAGGATGGTGCTGGGATATTGCTACCAACATGTCTATCTCCAAACCATAGACTAAAATTAATTGGCAACTCGATCATATACCTCTCAAGATCAAGTACAATGCATCCATCACAAATTGACTCTTCTTGTTTAACCATCACAAGAGACCTTGTTTTTGCATGTGAGAATTGATCCTCAAACCAGCTCCAATCTTTATCCACATGCTGCACCTCTCCAACCGGGAAAGTATTGAAGTCATAATGCCTCATCTCATCCCTATGGAGTTCATTGATTCCTTCAATGATTTGTTTAATTTCCAAGGTTCTTGCCTCATGCTTATGGACCACCAGTGTAGCTGCAATAGAATTTTATGCTTTGTGTAAGGAAAGATGAGCCATGCTCAACTGTAAGCAAAGACCATCAACTTCTTCTTCTTTCCTTTTCAAAGCATCCGAGTAAATCTCAAAAAAGGTTGAGAAGGTGGTCTTGACTGAAAGAAGGTGTAAGTAATTTGATTTCATTGCTCCCATACCTTCTTTGAATACATACAAACTATCATGAGAAGACTCTGCTTCAATTTCCCTTTCTCTTCTCTCCAATTGAACCATCCAAAGATGATTTTCAATCAACTTGAGCATTTTATCATGATGAGATAAAGCTTCCACAATCTCATCTTTGCTCACCTTCAACTAGTTCACAAAATTGTGTGGGCCATTGGGTCTATGAACAACTTCTACTTCACATGAAGCATCAGATTGTTCCTAAAGTGCTTGGTTCACACAACTATTTTCTTGTGCGAAATCATCCACACCTGTATTCTGATTTGGAATTAGGACAGTGCTAATTCCACCTGAAGAAACATCATCAATTCCCTTATTAGGTGTCATAACACAAGAGGGCTCAATTTGTTCTTTGATCTCATCATCTAACTCAGCTAATTCACTGGATGATAACTTGCATACTTCCTGTACAGAGAGTGGAACCTGTAACCCAAATGAGATTAACTCTCCAACAATCAACTATTCCCTGAACTTTTCAATCTTTTGCTCAACCAATCTTCTTGAAAGATCATATGTTGCAGTCGAAACATGTTGCTCTCTTCTCCAAATGTTTTACAAATTAGATCGCAATTGCTTGCAAACATCAACATCTTCATCTAGGATCACGGATAGGATGTTGAACATATCCGTCCTCACCTTGTCTGAATGGCATTTCTTGATTCCTGAAATGATGCCATCGAATAACCGGAGAGTAAGACCATCATAATCAAACATGATAACACATGAATGCACTTGTGCCATCATTTCTAGAATTTTGACCCTCTTATTGAAAGTACGGCTTTTGATGTCACTTATCCCATTAAAGATTTCAATAATCAGCTACATGACCTCTCTCATTTTGTCATTACCATAAGGTTCTTGAGGAGCTATAATCCTCATAATTTCACTTATGCAAGTGACAACGGCCAATCTTATCTCCTCATCCTAATGTCTCATTAATTTTGGCTTACCCAAAGAATGCACCAAAGGACTCATAACTGTACTTATCACTTTAGAAGGTGATTGACTAACCTTGGATAGATAATCTTCAACTTCTTCCAAAGTACTCAGAAGAACTTCTTTTGGTTGAGATGAGTCCTTAAGTTTTATACCTATAGTGTAAAGTTTCCCACACAAATTTTCTTTTTTTGTAACGTCCCCTTCTCAGCAGTGATCAGTGCAGTTGGCCGTTAGCCTATCCTGAAGGCCCATAGGCTAGTTGGAAGCAGAAATTAGGGTTTCCTATTTTCTAGAAGGATACTTTGGCAATTTTGGAGGCTTGCATGTTGGAGTTTTGCAGTTTGGATCCTGGATTCCTTGTGGGTTTTCAAAGAGCTTCGCAATGGTATGACATGCAACTGAAACAAGTAACTTTTTCAGACTTACTATTTTAGTAAGTTGCGATGGCTACTCAAAATGTGGTTAAAATGCATTTAGACTCTATTTTTAGCAGTGCTATTTTTAGCAAGGTTTCAGCAGGCCAATTTAGAGGCTATTTCAAGCAAGTCTGTTTGAGCAATTTGGTCTCCCGCACTCTTGGAGTTCATTATTGGTAAATTCTATATTTTGATTGAATTTATATTTTAAGTGAAAATATGTTGCTAAGGCTTGGAGGATGCCTACTTGGAGAGATAAGTTATTTTTATAAAGGTGATTTTTATAAGGTATTTTCACTTAATCTTTTGGACACTTGGCTTGTGATATATTTGCAATTTTATTAAAGTCTTATCTCCTTCATTTTGGACGCCACGTCTAGGTGGCTAATGGAATTGAAATGAAATGAAAATTGTAAATTGTTGAAGGTGAATGAGAATTTGAGTTGGGCGCCCCATTTGGAGGGAGTTGAATTTGAATTTGGGAGAGAAAAGGTTATAAATAAGAGTGTTGGGATTTATTGTTGGTATCCATTGAAAATTATAACGAAGTGCTTCTGAAATTGCTACTCACTCGCTTCGAGGAATGTATACCTCCTAGCAAAACTTAGTTTCGTACTTGCAAGATAACACCTAGCTAAGCCTTGGACTGTTCTTTACACTGAAGAACAAATTGAGCATAATGGATAAGTTTCTTATTGATTTTTTCTGAAGTTTTTGGTGTGTTTTCTCAGTTTTCTGTGTGCTGGTTTGGTGCTTGCATAAGCATGTTTTTGCTTGTAGCTCACTAGGTGATTTTTTGATGGTTCTGGGTATTGACCCCATGTATGAGTCTTCCTTGGGCGCCTCACTTTGTGGAGTTTCAGATTTTATTGTGGTGAAATGAATTTCTTCTTGTTGGTCGCCCCTCCTTGAAGGTCGTACCTTGCATGTAGGTGCCTTGGTTTGCGTGCATAAAATATTCTAAGGTGTTTGATATTGTTTCTTGGTTCTAACTTGGGCACCTACCTCCTATGCTTCATTTGCACTTGGTTTCATGTCATTCAGAGGTTTCTACATCAAGTTATGAGCAATTTGGTGTGATTCGTGCTTGCTGGTTTGCATTTTTTGTACGTTGATTTTTCATATCTGATTGTTAGAAGTTATGATTTTGGCTTGTTTTTCATAGTTGAGAAGCTTGAGAAGTTTGGAGAATCATCTAATATCATTTTGTAGTGGATTGGACAGCTATAACTCTTGTAACTTGCAGATTATTCTCATTGTAAGGCTGAAATCAGTAGTACTGATTCAATCACTTTATATTTTTGCTCTTTACTTTCTAATTCCCACTTTTAGTGGAAGGGACAGGCCTTGCCGTCCATTTACTTTCAGCATTTTCTTTTCTGTACTGCCTGTTGAACAAGCGGAAGGGGTTGGCAAGCCGCCCATACTTTACTTTCAGTACTTTGTAATTCATCATTATGCTGATCGGCTAAGCCGTCAAACTACTTCCGCTGAATAAGTGGTCGAGTTGCATTTGCATTGTACTTTTCTAGCAGTTTCAAATTTATATGCTAATAATCCTATTTCTACCATATGCTCTCACCTTGCCCACACTGGGATCTGGGTGATCAGAAAGTGGAAGGGTTCCTTTCAGCTAGTTATTTGGATTTGCTAACACTAATGGGTGAAGTGTTGTGGCAAAAATTGAAAAAAATTGTAAGGGGGTTATTTCATTTTTCCTTTGCGATCTCCGATCATACTTAGTATTAAGATCCATGTAATCAGCAAATGAAATCTGAGAACGAAAAATCTGCTCCCAATGCTTTATAATTTTCATAAATTTCACAAAAGATTTCTTCTTCGTTGAGAGGCTCCATTCAATGTTTGTACCTTGTTGCCAAACTCTAAAATTTTCCAGATAACACACCCAACAGGCTGGCAGGATTTTAAGCTCTAATAACGCTTTAGTGTCCCTAACCAATTTCAATGGAAATTTCAATTTGTGTGTTTGACATTTTGTCATACACTTTGCATGCTATAATGTTCCTTTCCAAGAGGAGTAGAAATTTTTTGATTGACGGACCCAATTGAGAGATATGGTATTTACTAAACTTTCATAGCAGCAATGACTTATAAATTATTACATTCAAGTACATGAAAGCATGACATTGATAAGCAAATCCTATGATAATTCTGGACATAAATATGACTGTTTGGTTGGCACACAAATGTTCACAAATTTATATCAGAATGCTGCAAAATCATAAAGTGTCTCAGAAAGCGAGAACATGAACCTAGCTAGCAATGATTGAATAGCAGACCATCTTAAGAACATTCTAGGTGTCTCAATGCTCATATACAGGACTTCCATGAACTCTTCAAATAGTGAATAACTTCAAAAATTATTTCAGACTTTTACATTTACTTCGGAGATGATATTACAGACCTCTCTTTCAACATGCACAGTTAGTAAATTAACAACAGTCCCTTACAGAAATTATGAGCATGTATACAACTAGAGATACAAGTTTGAGCACTCAAAAATATAATAACAACATGAAGTTTAAGACTTAACACAACACTTTATGAGTTGTTAATGCATTTATACAATCAGATCTCCACTTACAAATGACTAAGAAATGCACAAAAATACATGGACTGATAGTCAATAAAGGATTAAGAGATAGAATGATATCTTTCAGACCTGAATTAGCTTGCCAAGACTAGGAATTGCTGGTCATGACACTATTCACGTCAATGTTTTCAGTACTTTAGCATCACTGTAGCAGTAGGTTAAATTTCAAATTCAAACCCTCTTCCTAAATCTAAACAATGATCTCAAATTTATCCTTTAGAAGCCCTCACAATAAAATGCAATAATAAATCAACTATTGCATTATTCAAAAACTTTTATTGCAATAATAAATCAACTGCTACAATAATTCAGAAACCCTTATTCAGAATTGCAATAATACATCAGTTGTTGCAATTATTCAAACCCTTGCAATAATAAACCAGCTATTGCAATAATTCAGAAACATGCAATAATACATCAGCTATTGCATAAATTACTTAGCTTCTCAAACAAGCAGATTTGCAACTTCAGCCTTAAGAATTATCTCCGTTAAGCACCAATGTGTTTCCTGGCTGAAAACACCATTAAATCTCCTAACTGTATATTGCAACAGCGAAGAGATTGTAAGCCAAGAGGGATTTCGTCCTCAAAGCCCCGTGAAAAGCCAATCTCTCAATGAGACTGAAATTCATTAACAATTTTCTCTCAACCAAGCCCCCTTAAATGAGCTCTCAACTCCCCTTTATAAAGAACTCCTTGACCTTCTAGAAAGACCCAAGAAGAGTGTTTAACAAGCTTTTAGAAGAATATTTTAATACTCCTTGATGTGACCCCTTGATATGACTCCCAATACTTAAGTCACTTTTTGAAGATATATTAATAAAGTGACTTTATTAATTTATCATTAAAGAATCACTTTTTAACCTTTTAATATAATTATTTAATATTACCTTTTTGACTTTGCACTTTTTGCCCAGTAACATTAAATAATTAAAATAATGATTATTCCTTAAGAGGACCGGAAAACAGGGACATTACACTTTGACTCTTATTATAACTCTCAGTTTAACACAAATGTTATGCATTGAGGTTCTATAATGTATATATGAATGCTTTATCAATGTTATCATATGAATATTTATAATTTCCCTATATATATTAAATTTTCCATATTTTTTATATAGCCATCCCCCTTGCCATCCCCTGCCATCCCCAAAAATTACCCAAAAGATTGGGAATCCCAAAACGCATTCTCCCGTCCCCTACTATCCTCGTCCTAGAAACCTAGGGTAACATAGGTTTTTACTTGGATCACATTTTTGGATTGTCTTATTCACACTTGCTTGTTCATTTGCCACTCTTGTTGTGGTTTATTTGTCGCTTTTCTACTTGAAAAGTGCAACACTTAAACCTCAACTCATGCTCTTTAAAGTACTAGCATAGTTTCTCAATATTTTTGCCACTTTGAGTCATATTGTTGTGTTTATAGCCAAGCGAAAAATGCAATTTTCCTTTAGCTTTTTTAAAGCATTCAATGCTGGTCACAATTATACCCATCACTTGCCACTATAAGTCATCATTTTCTAATGGCACAACCACTTGAAACTTGCAATTCACTTATTTCCTTCAGTCATATTCTTAATTGTGCTTTCTTATTGACTTTGCCACCTTAATTGAAGATTTAGACTACCATTGCCATCAACAAAGTGCTATTGTCTAAGTTGAATGCATTTTCTCCTTGCTGATATTTTCATGTTCACCTGCCACCTTTGCCAAAAACTTCACCTTTTTAAGCCACTAAAATATTATACCTAGGTCTTCCAATCATAGTTTGCGGACTCTCCAAGACTCGCTGCGGACTCGGCGGACTCAGGAGTCCGTTGTTGAGTCAAGTCGACTCGCCACGGACTCGGCGGACTCAGGAGTCCGTTGTTGAGTCAAGTCGACTCGCCACGGACTCGGGAGTTGTTGTACCCAAACCAAATTTTTTGCTTCATCAAGGCATTTTGCATTAATAGTCTAAATGATGTAAAATATAGTTTTGGGCAATATCAAGCATGGAGTTTTTGTCAATAGTTTGTCAGTCAAAGTCAGTTATATTGAACAGAACCTGAAGTAGAGACTCAGAATGGAGCGTTTCACGATGGAGGGACATCTCACGACAGCATTTCAAGTTGCACACGATCATTTCAGTGATCGAGATGAAGCTTTCAGTGATTAATATATGAAGATTTCTCAGGAAAAAGCATAAAAGCGCAACCATAGCCCAAGGGCGCCCAGCTTGTTGAAGGTCAAGATGTTGCTAAAAACGTTCAAGCATCCAGTCAATCTCTTCAGAATTGGTCTGGCTATCCGATAAGATATCCGGCGAAGCTTTCCGAGACTCAGAGCTCCGGCAAACAGCGTCAGAAGTTGAAATCCCTAAAGTTCCAGATGTGAGAATTTTGTCACTTTCAGGCAAAAGTGCACCTCTAGCCTGAGGGCGCCCATCTTAAAGAGGGGGTAAATCTTGGCATTTTCAATAATGGATACAGTCAATCCGTTCACAATTAGTCTGCTTATCCGGCGAAATATCAAACGCAGTCATCCGAGTTTCAGAACTCCGGCAACAGTCGTCTGAAGATCAGCTTATAATGGAGTTTTCACGTTTATGAGCTTCTCCGTTGTTTCCCAGTGCAAGTACAGCCCGGGGGCGCTGGTTTAAAGGACCCTTCCAATGCCAAAATTTGCAGACAGAGTCTTCCTAACATCAGTAGTATTTCACGGGCGGACCAACAAACAATTTGCAGTGTATTTCTACAGTCCAGAGGCGCCTAGCCTTTAGGCCTGTCAGATGAGTTCGTTCGCGTTCGAAGTCTTCACGGCTTTTGAGCGTAATCATTTTATCTATCCAACGAACTATGCCGTTACCCTTGATTTGGCGGTCGCTCGTGCGATGCGAGGTCTTTGGCGAATCTTTGAAGAATAAAGAATGTCAGAATGGCCAGTCACGGAATGATAATTTTAAATAAAATCATACTTTGGAGTGTTTGAGGTTTTTAAGTGGATTTTTCTTGCTTCGTCACCTCTGAACTTCTCTTGTGGGCCGCGGCTGTCCCGGTTAAGCAGACTAGTGCACGAATGGTCATCCCGACTCAGTCTCCGAAGGTCAAAGTAGAATTGCCCGGATAGAAAAGTTCAATATTAGATCCATGACATGATGCAACTAAGAGCGAGCTTTTACTTTTGAGGCCCTGCCGGCTTACTTTGAACTGTGGGTGTATATGTCCGTTGGATGCGAGAATGTCTCGGGCATGCAGTGAGCCGTTTCATATCAATGGGGTTCTACATTCACCAACGACGCCGTTTGAAGTGTCCAGTGGCAGTTTACGAGAAATGGCTAAGTGGAACGTAAAAAGCAATTAACCGAGCCTAATTTTTCAAGGGGTTAATGATGGATTTTAGTTGTCTCCCGATGAACATTTCTTCCTTGTTCAGTGAAACTTTAGATGAATTCTTAGTCAGTCTGACATCACCGGTCATCCGAAAATCAGTGTCGAAGTTGGCCAGTCGTAACAGTGCTGTCAGCTATAAAATAGGAAGTTAGTAAAAAGTGAAATAACTTGAGCAAATGGACGCCTATGAGCTCAAGAGATGACTTTTTGGGATCGGTGAAGTCTAACAATGAATCTCAAAGCTTCATCCGGGTTGTCAACTGAAGTTCAAAATATTGAATATTTATTTTGTAATTTTAGCATTTAAAATGGCGATTTTCTATTTTTGGCACCTTTGCTAATTGCATGATAATAAATATTTTATTATTTATTCAAATTCAAACTTCCAGTGAGTGGCAGTGGAACTGAAAGGCAACCAATCAGAGGTCTTCTATTTTTGTCAGGGTTTTCAATTCTTGCAGTTACTAATTGATGCGAATTTCTTCTTATTTAAAGTATGGCACCTTCATTATTATTCACAGAGCTTTCAAAGGAAATTCGATTTCATTAAGAGCAAATTCAATCTTAAGTGAAATTCGTGTTTTTCAAAGCAAATTCATATTTTCAAAGGGGAAATCGAAGTTTATCAATTTTTCAAAGCAACTTCAAGGCAATTCGTATTTCTTCAAGAAGAGAAGGCGCGCACCTTTAAGGGAGTTCATTGTATAAAAATTTGCAAATTCTTCAGAGATCAAAGGCGTATTTCAAATCCAAGGCGTGTTCAATTTTCATAATATATCAATTCGCAATCTTTCAGGGATCAAAGGCGAATTCTCAAATTCAAGATAAATTCGTATTTTCTTCAAAGGAAATTCGAATTTCTTCAGCACAAAGGCGCAAATTTCAAGAGGAAAATTCGTGGTCTTTAGAATAAAGGCGAATTCTTCCAGATCAAAGGCAAAATCTTCATCAATTTCTAGAGGCGATTTTACCTAATATATCTTTTTGTAGATCAAAATTCACAATTATCAGTAATTTGAAGAAATCTAAGGCGATTTTCACAGAAGAAGGCATCATAAAAACGTCTTTTTCATCCTTCAATCTCAGGTTTCTCTCAAAATACAGTGTGCATGTTCCTGAAATTGGCGAATTCTACAAGTCTCAGTATCTGGATCATTCTCATATAATTTCCTCGAGTTGAAATTGTGCGTTTGATTTTTCACGAATTTTTAACTTCAGAATGTTCGTTCTTGAGTTACTAATTTTCTCAAGTGAAAAATCTTTATTTTAATCAGTAGAGATTTAATTTTTCATAAAATCGACATTGGGTTGTCCTAGAATCCTTTTGAACAAAACCCATATCTCGGATTTTTTAAGCTGAAAATAATAATTCTTGAAAGGCTATTTTTTTAACTCTGTGAGCTATTTTTAGCTTCAATCTTATTAGAATATAGTCAAGTTCGCAGTCCAACAAGCTAATTTTTAGGAATGCGAACTACTTTCGACAGAATGCAGGTTCAAAACCGTCTTACTCATGATTTTCTCGGGTTGGTTGAGACAGACCTTCACAAAGTATTGCCAGAAGCAGTGCTAGATCTAGTTAAGATCAGAAGTTCAATCATTCAAAATATTGAGCAATCTGGCTTATTAGAGGCCGCTTCCATACCTATCTTCGTTCACTGTATTGAATTCGTGATGGCTTGCATTAAGCATTACAATTCTACTACTCGTGAGATAGTGTCAGTTGATGGATGGGTCATTTGCAGTCTCAAACCTTTGGATATCGAAAGGAGTTTTGGCATTCCTCAACACCAGAACAGCCTAGTTGTTTCTATGGAGCAGTGTGCGCAGGCATTTGATGCTGATGTGGACAAGTGTCAGAAGAAGATGGCAGAAAGATGGTTAAA
>VDFB02270651.1:507346453-507480799 GCA_007258455.2 Sequoia sempervirens
TATGGAAGAAAACTCAAAATCGGGAAGGATGTCCTGCATCATGATAAAGAAAGGCTCAACAATTTCTATGAGAAGTATGAAGGAGTAGTGGCCTAGTCCTATGATGATCTGAAGGGATACGATCCCAACATCATCCAACACACAATCGAGATGTTAGAATTTGCAAAGCCAGTCTGACAAAAGCAAAGGCCGGTGAACCTAAAGATTGAAGCGCTAATGGCGCAAGAGCTAATAAAGCTAATCCAATCGCATATTGTCTTTTCAATCAAGCATAGCATGTGGGTATCCAACTTGGTCCTGGTCTGAAAGAAGAATGGAGATATATGCTTGTGTGTGGACTTCTAAGACCTAAATAGAGCATCCCTAAAGGATTATTATCCACTGCCTTCTATGGAGTCAATCCTACAAATGGTGGCAGGACCAGAAATATTTTCCCTGCTAGATGGCTTCTCAGGTTATAATTAGATCCGAGTTAAAGAGGAGGATCAACACAAATCTACGTTCACTACAAAGTGGGGGACATTCACATATGCCAAAATGTCATTTGGCCTCTCTAATGCAGGGGCAACCTTCCAATGGGCAATGAATATCGCTTTCAGCGAATTAATCAATAAGATTATCCTAATCTATTTGGATGATCTTACTGTGTTCTCTAAATCTAAGGATGATCATTTTGATCACTTAGAAATGGTTTTTCAAAAATGCCAGGAGTTTGGGGTTTCCCTGAATCCAAAAAAATGTGTATTTAGAATGCCGCAAGGCAAGCTATTGGGACATGTGGTGTCCAAAGAAGGAGTTTCAATTGATCCTAAGTGGGTGAAAGCCATCGAGGAGCTTCCCCTTTCGGTTAGCAAGAAAGGCATCCAGTCTTTCCTAGGGAAGGTAAATTTTGTTAGCAAATTTATTTCTGACTTCACAGGAATAATCAGGCCAATCACCCTGATGTTAAAAAATAATCAAGCATTTAAGTGGACAAAGGAAGCTAGAGAAGCCTTTGAGAAAGTTAAGGATGCTATTTCCTCAACTCGTGTACTGATTAATCCAGACTTATCTAAGAACTTCATAATGTATGTATTCAGTAGCAAGTCAAGTATAGCTACTATCTTAACTCAAAAGGACAACGAAGGAAAGGGAGAACATCTAGTGGCATTCTACTCCTGGACCTTGAAGGAATATGAGACGAATTATAATTTCATCGAAAGGAAAGCATTTGCAATAGTAAAGGGACTTAAGAAGTTCCACCATCAATAGGGTGATAGTTTATGTCGCACATTCCTGTGTGTGTGAATACATCATGGAGGGAGAAATCACTGAAAAAAGAGCTAATTGGATCACCAAGATCCTCGAATATGACATTGAAGTCAAACCCACCAAAACCATCTGAGGAAGAGGACTATGCGAATACTTGGCACATGTCGAAGAAGTGAACATTGAAGAAGAGCAACCAAAACTTGTTCTGACAAATGAGTTAGAGTTCGGAAGCTATTGGCTGATAGACAGAGTGAGATTTATGCAAACAAGGAAGTGTCTGCCAGGTCTTTCCCCCCAAAAGAGGAGATACTATCGACTGTAGAATTGCGGGTATGTGCTAGTTGAAGGGGTCCTTTTCAAAAGGAACCTCAACAACATCCTCTTGCAATGTGTTACCTTAGGGAAATCAAAGAGAATCCTCAACACTTTCCACAACAACGTTGTGGGCAGAAACTTCTTTGCTAAGACCACCGCCCTCAAGATCATGTGCACGGGTTACTTTTGGCTGACACATTTCAATGACTTGCACTCCTTGGTGAAGGCTTGCAAGGAGTGCCATATTTTTACAGGGAGAAGAAAGAATTCTACGATGCCTCTCAAACCTATAGTGGTGGACAAGCCATTCGCACAATGGGGCCTGGACTTCATTGGAATGATCAATCCCACTTCCAGCGTCAGACACAAGTGGATCCTAACAGCTACAAATTACTTCACAAGGTGGATGGAAGTCGCACCATTTAAAAATGCAACAAAGGCAGAGATAGTGGATTTCCTTGAAGGATTGGTGACAAGGTTCGGCCCTCCAAAAACTATCATTTCTAACAATGCCAGAGCTTTTCTAGGTGCAAAGGTATGTCGCTTCACACTAAAAGATGGCATATTATTGAAGACATCGTCAAATTATTACCCACAGGGTAATGGCCTAGCCGAGCCGACAAATAAGAACCTGGTCCGACTCCTCAAAAGGATTGGTTCAAAACACCAAAAATAGTGGCATAAAAGCCTCTGAGCAGCGCTTTGGGCAGACCACATAACTCCTAAACAAGTCCTTAAGACTTCGCCTTATGAGTTGGTGTACAACAAAGAGGCATTGTTGCCTATATCCATGGAGATTCCAGTGCTCCAATTGTTGAAATCCCTCGAGATAGAGCAGAATGTTACCATGGAGGTTCAACTAGCTGAATCATTGGAAGTACAAGAAAAACAGGAGAAGTCCCTAATAGCCATGACTAACCACCAACAGGTGGTTAAGCGATGGTTTGACAAAAGGGCGTCCAACCAAGGCCTAAAGTGTGGAGACTTAGTGTTGAAATTCAATGAAAGGGTTGTGAATCCGGGTCAACACGGTAAATTTGATAACCTTTGGTAAGGCCCCTTTAAAATAATTAAGTGCAAAGAGCATAATGCCTTTGAATTGGAAAATATGGAACATGAGGCATTAGAAATTCTGGTTAATGGGATTCATCTTAAATTTTTCCATTAAGTTGCACACTTTTACTGATGTAAATATGTTAATAGTGTTTTTATTTTTCTTTCCTTTTTGTTCCGCTGGTTGGTCTTTTTAAATAAATTCATGCTTCGAGGCGGAGAAATAACCCATCATTGTAGAGAGTAGGGAAAATCAATTCGTAGCAAGGTGAATGAAGAAAATAATACCCACATGCAAGGAGAAATCAAATACATATGTTGAAAATAACAAAAAATCATATTGCAGATTACCAAGAGTAAAAGGAGCCAAGGATTTTATAAAGCTATATTTCATTATATATATGCTTCTATATTTATATGGAAAAATGGCTTAAGGGCCATATTTCAAAAAGTATATAACTATATGTTGCTTCCTTTTTGTATATGCTATACGTAGGCCTTTTTTAGGCATATGTACAAAAACTAGGAGATGGGTATTGTATCCTTGAGAGCAGAAAATGGGGAAAGAGGCATTTTCAACCAACAACATGTGTAGTAGCAATAGATGCATCAATTGCAACATCCACTATCTCTTCATCAGTAGGCACCACCAAAAACAATAGCAATATCAGTAGGAACAATGGCTAGCGGCGGAGGGAACACCAGGTTCCTGAAGTCTGTGTACCACTCAATGTCATATAACACCACCACATTATAGATGCGAAAGAGGAAATGGCATGCACAGGTGACACTTTGAAAGTGTTCATTTTGTGACTGAAGGCAAAATCCGCTAAGGAACGGTAGCCATGGGACGACCGCTTCTTCTTCAATGTAGTGCTTAAGGTCGCTTCTCGTGGGCAAGCCTACCCCATACGCAGCGTTAGCGACAACTTCGCCAAGACTATTCAAATACTTTTTGGGGAAAATTTATTTGACTTGCTTCAACACCAATGGCCTAGGGATGCCAATATCCAACATGGATGCAACAAAGTGCAAGAAAATGTCGGTATTAACCCGATACTTTTCCTCATACTCTAAACAGTCTTGACCCAAAACCCACTTCATGGCTATTAGAGCCAGGGAGTGTTTGTTCTTTGTCATTATTTTTAGACGTCTGGTGGAAATATCACCAAGAAAGGTCGTCTATGACTTGTGTGACACTAGCCTAATGGGGGTGTTCATGGTAATGACACACTACAACTATCTACTAACTACTCCTGAAAGCTGCCTAAAGCCTAGCCTATGAAGATACCTTGCCAATTACCAAAGCCTAACACTAAGTCAATAACCTATTACTAAAGCTTGCTCAAATGATAATTGTGATTTCGTTACCGCTTAGATGCCTATTTATAGAAAAAGTGAGGAAAGGTGTGGTAATGGGATTTCCAAAAACGTGATGATAATCAAGTGCCAACTTGAGAATTGTGCCTAAGATTGCTCGAATTTCCTGACCAGTTGTGCCTACTAATTACAGTTCAATGTGTGCAAAGTTAATGAAAGCTAATTAATTAGCATAAGATGGTGGCATTCATCAATGGTGAACTACATGGTCCTGAAGTTGTTGTGTCACTTCTCAAGTGTTTCCCAAAACCCAAGGCAAGATTCATATCTTTTCAGGCGTTGATCGTTTGCTTTGGCTTAATCATTTCGTTCGGGATATTAATTGCCAACGCATATAAATGCTAAGCTAAGAGAAAATTGTCGGCCCAAGTTCCAAGGAAATCATGCTGTATCGCACAGTTGCCTAATGCAATTATGAATTCTTATCACTTCAAAATGACAAGTAATTCATTTTCGCATGAGCCAAAGGGTGGGTGATACATGCTAAATTAAATGCAAAAACCACTTTCATCTACCATCTTGAGAAAAGATAACTAAGTATCACATGCAAAAAAATTAAATTCCTGAGATTATTTTCAAATATGCTAAAGCCGAGTGAGTGAAGGTTTTTGGCATACCTAGAACCAAGGAAAAAGTTGCAGAGAATTCAGGCCTCACAAAAGCTTTTCATCGAAAGAGACAATGGTAGAGAGTTCACAACAAGAGATACAAGGGGAGGAAACACAACCTTTGCTTGAGGCCATATGGGCATCACATGTTGTTAATTTCTATGAAAACATTTCATATGCTACGCCTAGCATGCCAAACAAGCCAAAATGGGTGAACACGTTGGAACTAGACAAGCCCAAAAATTACAGAAACCATGTTTAGGTCCAAGAGGATTGGGAAAATATTCATGACCCACACCTCACAAAAAACCCCAAGTCTTTGAGAGAGGGGACCTATGAAAGGATGAAGGCGTCTAAGAAACATATATCAACAATAGAAAAAATATGGCTTAGTGGGCTCCCGCAGTACATGGTCCCATTAGTGCACTATTGCCCAGAGTTGGTTGATGCGGTCATTCAACGTTACAACCTGAGCACCCACAACATTGAGGGTCGAACTTTAACGGTTCATATCAACCCACAAGCTATCTGGCATATGCTATGTATCCCCAACCCGACCACTAGAAGTGAGAGGATTGAAGCATTCACTCTTGAGAAAGGAGAAAACACATGAAGGGAAATGAGGAAGGGCCCTCAATTTTTAATTAAGGAAACCGACAAGCAAGGAGTGATGAGCCAAAACCCACCAAGTATCTCAGTGCCACACGGTGCGTTTGAGAATGACTTAAAGGAGTCCTTTTCAATGCTAGCATTTGTTTGTGACCTGGACGCAGCCCATGAGGTGCATGCTTTTCGATTAGGGTCAGGTTTCCAATTTCGCAAGCAGCATAATTTCTTCTAGTATGATTTTGCAGACTTCCTCATAGAAGAAATGATAGGGAAAATAGAGAATTACCTGGAGGAACAGAAGTTCAAGTTCCTCTCTTTTCTTGCCCATATGTTTTTGCATCAAAACCCTGATTTCTTCAGTAAGTATGTGGGTTTGTCTATTTTTGATGAAAAGGGTAGAAGAAAGTTGATATCTACATGGACACCTCTCCTCTGACTACGATGCATTTTCGGATTTCTTTCTAACTCCGATTTTGCAAGATTTTCAAGGAGAAGATGGCATGGTCTGACTCAACTCAAATCAAATAGGATATATGCAAGTCTTTACTCCCACATGCGATTGGTTCTTTGATGTGGATTTCACAATCATCCAGATGCGGGGTTTCATTGATCAACCATTCTAACTCCCGACTTGCATCACAAATAGAGTGTTGGCTCTTGAAATGTATCGACATACATGCATTATCGATTATGACTTTTGTGGACGACCTCCCAAGAAGAAGGGATGGCTCTAGTTATCCATAAGTTTCAAAACGGTGACCATGGCAAAGAGGCTGACACACCCGCTATTGCAAGATAAGCTGGCTCATTTAGGGTTGGTTTTGATATGCGATAAATGGTAGTATAATCCTTTCAATGATCTACCACATGCACACATGAGGGTTACTCACGCTCCTCAACCCTACTAGGAAAAGGGGTGCAACCCATGAGAGGATAAGGATGAATACTTGGTTGAGTTGATGCATATTCCCACATAGGATAATAGGGAGCCATGGAATAAGTTCTACTTCATTGTGGCAGAGGGTAATGAGAATGTCAAGATGGGGACCACCATGTACAACAAGTTACGGTATACAGAGGAATGGACTCTAGAGAAAATGAGAGCCTTCTGGGTATATCGCCAGGAAACAAAGCAGCTTGAAGCCCCTTATGGAAGCTTGAAAGCTAATGAAGAGTTTGAAAAATGGTGGGATGATGGACATGCAACCTCTGACTCAAGCATTGGAGGGAACAACAACTTGGTAGATGGATCTGAACAACAAGGAGAAGAAGAAGCGGGGACCCCAACGTCTTCCGCTTAGCAAGTGAAAAGCTCCGCAAGGCAACCCTCCTATGCAACTTCAAATGTGCAATTCAATGTTTCGAGGGACTCGCAATCACTCACTTGGGCTTCTAAATCAACAAGAGTGTCATAGCAACAACCGGTAGAGACTGCTGAGGTTGGAGAAACCTTGCCCGCAAAAAAACAACGCATAGAAACTATTGTCGGAGAAGGTTCACAAGAACCTACTGCAAGCCAAGTGCTCGCAACCAGCCAGGAGCCCGAAAAGGATGAGGAACTAGCAACGTGCCAGGAGCCGTCGTCGACCAGTCAATAGGTAACATTTGCTCCTGCTTTTCTTGCCTCTCAGTCTTTGGTATCCTCCACTATCTCCTCAACACCCCCCACCATGAGTATTGGCCCTTATTTTCTCACCTTTAATACAATGATTGTGGGAGGTTTCTCTCAATCCGCACGGGCGAATCCATTTTCCTTTACTCCTCTGTGAACCCTTACACCATCCACTACCGCTCAGTCCTTTTTTGCCTCACTTTCTGAAAGCTTACCTGCCATTGGCACCCATATTGCTACTATTTCCATGGATCCTCCCTTTTTCTTACAACAAGTAGACTCTACAATGACTACTCCCTTGCCATTACAACCCATGAGTGCTCCTGCTAGTTCACTAATGGAACCTTGGCAAATGAAAAGCCCTTCTGTTGGTTCGCAAATCAAGCTTTGGCATGTGCCTCATTTCTCCTCGCAAACCGTCACTCTCCAGAAGAAGAAACTGCCTGTGCCTATTAAACTTACCTATCTATATGCCCTACCTCCCGGTGCTCCTTTCGCAAGCGGGCTAGTCTCGTCGCCAGCCCATTTTATTGCAAAAAATGATGCTACAAAGGAGGCGTGCGCTAGTAGGATTCAAAAGTGAAAATCCAAGGATGATCGTAAGTTGGCAGAACCAAATATGCATACTATCTATGATGAGACTCAACAAACGCTGAAATTTGCAACCATGTACCCGACCGTGGCAAAGCAACAAGGGGAGATGCATCCAAAAGATTATGATATGTATGTTGTGGGGCTTGACATGAAGGCAACTCGTCTGCAAGATAAAGTTGAACTCATGGAGGAAATACAACAAGTGGTCACCTTCGATTTCATTAAAATTGGCCACAAATTGAGGAAGATGGATGAGCAGCTAAAATCCTTGAAAGAAAGAGCTAGTTTCCTGGAAAAAAGGGAAAAATCCCTAGGAGTAGATGTTGCGCGCTTAACAAAGAGAGAATTGATAGTAGAGGTGGAGAGGAATAGACTTCAGGAGGGACTTGCAAAGGTTCAATCCATTGATCCTACTATAATAAACGAGTTGTGTGCTAAGAATCGGGAATACTAGAGCCAATTGACTTTGGCAGAGCAAAATCTATAGCTAAGGAATGATGAGCTTGAATGGCGATGTGTTGAATATGAGCAGGGGATGATGCAAAAATACGAGGCGCTAGATCAACAACAAGCTCAGTATGGGAAAAAGCTATAGGAGAAGGATGCCAAATTTGAGGGTCGCAAGGCCCAAATAGAAGCGAAGCTTTGGGAGGCAAAGTCTTCCCTTGACACAAAACTAGAAAATCATAGCCAAGCGAAGGAGAGTTGGACTAAAGACTTAGCTCATGTTTAGGAACAATTGGCATCCACCAATAGGAGGATTGCAAAGCTAATTCAGGATGTCAACATAAGGGATGCAAAGATCGCCCTTTTAAAGAGTACTCCCTAGGCTCTCGTTGCCCAACCGGATCTCATCCCAATAGCACATCAGTTGTATGCTTCATACTGGGGGAAGGTTAAGTCTTATTGCATGATGTTACAACCAATACTCCAGTACATGGCTTAGGCGACAAGTTTGAGCCAAGAGGTTCAGAGGACTATGGGGGAGTTCCCACAGTTCATCATGGAGAAGGTACCTTAAGCGTAGGGATTGCTAACCAAATTGTACTCAGTCTTTGATGAAGACCTAGCGAGAGCAGGAATCAATGATTGGAAGGCTACTGCCAAGACAGCGAACAAGTTCATCCATTTCCACTCAACTATAAAACGAGCAAGGGCATGCACGACCACTTTGGGCATGACTCTAGATAATGTGCGAGAAAGCTTCTCCTAGCTAACTACGATGGGCCTACCTTCCCCATTTCTTGAGGATGGATTCATGACCACTACTGAGCAGCTTGCAACGAAAATTGAAGAAAAGTGGCAGGACACAATTGCCTTTCAAAACTTCAGCTAGCCTCCCATAGCAATAGATATCAAACGGATTATTGATCCAGTTGAGCGACTACTCTTTCTATGTGAGTTCGGGGCCGGTTTACCAATGGAGTTGCTTTATAAAGAAATGCTTGATCTCAGCAGAGCGTAATAGAATCTGTGCGACATATCAAAACCATCCAAGGCTAACTGGCTACCACTGCAGGACACCCTCTCTAAGCTCTGAAGTCATGACCCAATGGGTAGGACTCTGGTCTGCAGCCAGAGAAATTTTGGGTTCTTTGTTCCTCAAGAGAAATGCCCCTGATAGTTTCTAGAAGCTGTGAATAAATATTCATTGAGCTCCCTTCGAGCTTTATTTTGTTGAAGTATCAGCCTGCACATTGCATTAAAAGTCATTTGACCCTTTTTGATAAACGTTTCTACCTCCACCACATGTCTGCTCTGTGCTTCTCGAAGGATCTCTTCCCTTCGCATTACAAAACAACTATGTCTGCACACCACGTGGCTCCATCTTCATAGATTTTAGCAGGCCCCACAGTCGGTACTAAAGATGAGGTAGGTTACACGTGTCTCCTTGGTGCAAGCTTTCAATAGCAAGGAAAAAAGATGAGCACGAGCTACGCGATGTCTTCACGTGTCTATTCGACGGGTGTTTCTTTTAAATGATGGATGGAGAAAGCCAAGGACCACGCCATCCTTTTGTGTGTCATAACTACTTTAGCAGGGTAATGACACTTATCTACACGACCTTGTTGGGACCACTGCCATCATTTGCATAGGATGCACTTGAGCTTGGAGTGACTGAATGCTTTGGTTGGAATCCTTTTTGTTGCAATGACTAGGAGGAATCTTTGATTTTGCATCATTGCCAAGGATTCACGGATCTTCTTTGTTACTGCTCGCCAAGGTGATGGGAGCATTTTGGCTATTTATACTCTTGGTTTCAGAGGAGGGGTTCCAGGATTTTGTAGAAATAACATAGATTAAGAAAATACACCAGGCCTTTGTTATTATTTTTTGATTATTGCAAAAAGACTCGTAGAATGTGCCAATCATTCGGCCATTATGCTCTTCTTATGATATTTGATTAACTTTAGACTGTGCTGCTATTGTTGGATGATTCATTCGCAAAACTTCTATAAATTGAATGCAAGTTTGTTGTCTTAGATCATGTCATGTGACTCTTCTTGTCAGTAAATATGTGTGCAAAGTTATTTTATGTCAATGAATGAATTGTTTATACTTTAATCTTTAGTTTATGCTTTTTTGGGACATTGCAAATTGTTGATCGGGCCCCTAAATCTATGATTTATCGTGCCTATTATCTATGTTTTGGTGCATTTCCTTAGGTTAGATTTTAGTTTTATATATCTATTTCCTTTTCCCTTTCCAAACCCCCAATTACAGAAGAAGCTGACTTCTTTAAAATTTGGAGGTCACTCAATTTAATGCAATAAGTCCACCATAAACTGAGTTTCCCATAAAAGGGTTGTTACATTACCAACTTTTGGCATCAACACTAACCAAATAGGAGTATTGTACTATGGTCTTATTTGTTCTTGTAATGGCATGTTAGGTATTCTAGGTTGATTTTCCAATCCCTCTATACCTCTATCTTATTCATGATAAAGTTATGTTATTTCTCCTTGGACTAGACTAGGCTCGTGTCCAGTTTCTTGTTCTAATGGTCTTTTAGCCCATCCAAATTGATCTACCCATCCCTTTATGCCTTTCTCTTATTCTTGATGAACTTCTATTATTTATCCTTGGGCTACAAAGGTACTTACTTCTTGCTAACTTATTGGTTGGTCAACTTAGACCTCAATATCTATCTCCTTATTTGCTTCCTCAAGAGTGCAACCTTCTTTATTCTCCTCATCCATTTCCTTGGGAGCTTCCAAATGAATTTCTTGCATAACTATTGATACAACTGGTAGGTTAGAATCAACCTCCTCATTTATTTCCTCAATAATATGTTCAAGAGAATGTTTTTCTCATTGTTATTCTTCAAGTTCTTGCCCCATTTGATACAAACTACATTTAGGTTATTTTTCTCCTTCGATAGGTGCTTCTATTATCATCTATTGCAAAATTGCACACTTTTCTCTCCTATTGCCACTAACCTTACCTCTTGCCAACTCCACCCTTTCCATTTCTTTATTTGTTATGCTTGTATTAGACATAGAGGGAGTTGACAAGAACATGGTTTTATCCACTTGAGATAAAGTAGGTGTCATTATTATAGGTTTCTTATTCTTCATTCCAATCTATTATGTCCTTAATTTTACTAATGATTGTTGAATTACTTCAATAATATCGAGAGTGATAATTTGTGATTTCAACAAAAAGGTGGACATTATGGCTTATGTATATTAAGACACAATGGCTATATCATGCTCTAGTGGAAAAATAATAGGAGATGCACCCTTGGACATTCTCTCCATAGTAACTTCTATAGTTGAGGGGATTTATTCACTAGATTCTTCCTCATATTGCATATCTTGACTTACTTGCACTCTCCATTTCTTGATTAAGAAATCATCAAAATCATCATCCTCTTTTTCAAAATTTTATTTCTCTTGGTTACATCCTTATTGTAAGTCAATGCAACCCCACTAGCTTTTAATGCTCAAATACTTGCATTTAACTAGGCACTGTTACCATCCAAGATGTCTTGAGATAGTTCCTTGATATATGAATTCTCCTTTTCAAACCAATTTGGGTTTGGGACAGGCTCATTGAAGATTCTATTCATCACATAACTTGTATGCAATATATTCTCATCATCTTTCACTTGATGAGGTATGTATGTATTCTAATAGTCCTTATTTATTTGACCTTGAGCCTATGGTATGACCTCTTTCTAACTTCATGGTCATACGTACAGTCAACCCAAAAATCCTCTATGTGAGGTACTTGTTTCATTGAAGAGGAGACATACTTCTCCATTCTTTCATAAGGACCATAACTTTGTCTTGTCTCATTGTGGAGATCTAGATTGTGCAATTGCAACTTTTTTTTAGAATCGTTTGAATAATTGATGTTTTTACACGTGTACCACCAAATAATGATATACAATTAAACTCTTATCCCATGTTTGGCTTCCAAGAGTCCATGAGAAGTTATTAGTTTCCTTGAAATTACCAATAAAACTATTTTGCAATTAGGTACCTAGGAAATTTGAATGGCTTACTAGAAAATCCTTCCATCCTTATGTAGGTCAACTTTAGAAATTGGACGAACCAACTTTCTCTATTATCAATGACACTGTGTGCCTCTATAAATAACCCTTTGTACTTGTCTCCTTCCATGGTGCTTACCAACCACATAAAGAGAGTATCATTTACTCTCCTATAATGTTTAATTGAATTTTTGTATTCTAATTAAGGATACTAATTGTAAACAAAAATTTTCCATGGCCTTGTACCAAGAGTATCCACTCTCTCCAAGCTAGAAAAGCTAGTTCTAAATGCTAGAGAGAAAGCTAGATATGATGTCAGGTAGAATTTGTGATTTACCCCAAAAGTAGTAATTTTTTGATGCGTATACTATTACTTATAACCCTAGGCTAGTGTATCATCTCTTATCCTATTAGAACATTTAAAAAAATTCCATGGTTTGAAAGTGGAAGTTCAATAGCTCTATTGAAAAGTTTCACAATGTCCCCAATCTCATTTTGAAAGTCACTTCTATATAAAAACTGTGGCATCTTGACACAATCTTCTTTAGTGTTTCCATCCACTTGATACTAATAATTCTCTTACACTTTTTTTTTTATCATTGAATTTTTTTCTCAACATATCAAACAAGTACATACACCACTTTTCTATAGAAGGGAATATCAAAAGTAAAATGGATGGGATCCTCACTTATATCTACAAAGACCCTTCCCCCAACAATTACTTGTCTCCTACTTGCATCATAACTCTTGATGCATTTTAATACTAATTTTGGGAATTCCATGGGAATTGGAAAGGATGTAGTTTTTTCCAACTTGTTTAGAACAATTTTCTTGGTCCAAGGTGTGACATTATTGTTGGCCATCCTTTGATGAAAGTCATCCATACTTACATGCCCTAGATCTTAATCTGATATGGTTCCCCATGTTGGAGTGATTTGGGATGGTAGAGACATGCCCTTAAACTAGTACTTCATACTTATATCTTGAGCACTCATTTATCCTACAAAAAAAAATTAAATTCTTGAATTACATGTTTGTTTAGTAGGAATTGAGTATGAACTCCCAACACCCCAAGATCAGTTGCCAAACCAAAATATCTTCTAGAAGAGATAAATGGCAAGAATAGCTTGCTATGCTTATGGATGTAAGATTGACTGATTGAATATGAAGTGTACATGAGATGCCTTGCTTATAAAGGTAGGGTTGTGAGATAGGATTAGACAAGAACATGACATGTCTTAATCATGTATAGTGAGACACCAAACTCAACAATTATGAAATGAATTAGGACACAAGAATTAAATTCCAAGATAAGATAAGATAAGATTACATGACACCTAACACTTCTAGAAAGATTTTCTAGAATCTAACTAAACATATCATGTGAATAGGACCTACTAGTGAACTAGTTAGGTAAAACACCTAATTCACACCAACATATTTATCTAGAGTTTTATTGCATATGCTTTGTTTTATTTTCAATTATACTTCAAAATCTAGATTATGCGTTAATTGTTTCACCCTTCTTTCAAAATTTCCCAATCATCATTTCTAACTAAGATTTTCCATGTTCATATTGGTTTAGGTTTGTTTTTTTTTATAAATTTATAATTAATTATTATTATAACTCTAATCATGATTTTTCATCTTTAATAAAATTCTTAAAAACTAAAATGGATGGAATAATAAAATTAGATTTTGTGGCTACCTAACGGTCTTGCAAAATTAAACCTTTTGAAACAAGGATGCTCATAATTTTAATAATTCTAAACACACCTTGTCCCTTTTACTTTCTAATGACAATAATGATGTTCTACAACTTGCTCCAATAATTTTCTCTATACAAAAATTCTACACTAGAAAAATTCTCTCTAGGTATTTTTCCAATCTCTTGAAATACTCATACCTTTATGACGAGTCAATTGTGAAATTCCCCTTTATAACTTGAGAGAATTCATTCAAAATGCTCAAAAATCAATACATAAAAAGACTAGGTAATTCATTATTGTTGTGGATGTGTAATCGTTTCTAAAAAAATGAATTAAAACTACACTCTCAAATTTTGAAATGTCGAGTTAAAATGTGATGTGATTCTTTGAATTATCCTTTCTATTGCTTTTAAAATTGTCATTGTGGATAATCTCAAGTCAATTTCCTTTCATACACACATTAAAACTTGATATCTGATTAGCTTTAATTTCTCTACAAACAAACACTTTGTGGAAATCTTAACTTCAATTGCTCTTGCAAAAAAATCTAAGTGAACTAGTTTGTTTATGTTTAAATGTCAATTTTACATGAACAAGTCCAATGTTGACCTCATTAAGAGGAGATGATCATGTCATGGAAATCAATTAAATTTCATTTATAAATGACTAATTATAGGGAAACTCAAGTGAACCAATTCTTTTACATTTAGCAATGTATAGTTCACATGTAAACTCAATTGAGTTGGTTCTAAAGATGAAACCTAGAAGCAAATTGTTGCTCATCTTAGCAAATATTGAAAAATTGTCAAAAGGAATAAGACCTAATTTTCATTTCTCTATCTATCTGTAATGAAATCTTATCATTTATTGCAATTTTTAGAAACACTAACACTAATCTACCCTAGGTTCTAGACAATAAGTAAAATTATCTCAATTACATGTCTCTTTATCCACAGTTTAATTATTTTCTATTTGCTTCATTCTCAATTATACATCAAACCCTAGGTTACATTTTAATTATTTTACGCATCATTTTAATTTCATATTTTATTATTTCTAATTGGGATTTTTCATAGTAAGATTCATTATAGTTTGAGTTTTTGTGTATTTTTCCATTAACAAAATGTGTTGCTTGGATCGAGAAATATATGACCTTGATTCTATACATTACTTGAACTCTACAAAATCTTCAAAGAATATAAGCCAATATCCCAAGGTACTCCAAATAAATCATAAAGGACACATTTTGTGACACTAATTAAGCAACAAGTAAATATATTTTCACTCTATTAGCACATTTGATATGATGTTAAAAGATTAGTTTAATGTTTTCAATGTCCTTGAAAAATGTTTCCTACCTCTAATACTTGACAATAGTCATGAAACAAAATCATTAAGTGACTAACACCATAGTATTTGTACATCTTTAGACACATCCATTACTAAACGAGATAAGGTGGATCTAGTTTTGTGTAAATATACAACCCATATGTACAATATGGGAAAAATATTAGATAAAAAATAGCCATCAAAGCAATAATTTACTATTTGGATCGATAAATATATTGTGTAACATTAATTCTATACATTACTTGAACTCTGCAAAATCCTCAAAGAAAATGTGTTGGTATCCCAAGGTATTGTAGATGATCACAAATGACACATATTTTGACACAGAATAATTTAGAGGAGTTCATCAAGATTAACTTTAAAATTTAGCTATAAAAGAGATCATTATTTCACCATAAATTACACTTCAATAAAAGATTTATTCATAAAGCTTAATTTTCTATTAATATCTTATAAAGGAGCTACAATGGTGCCATGGTATTTTTGGGGTTATTCAAGCTTCTCTTGCCTTAATCTTTGTGAATTTAGAGAAAAAAAAATGAAGACGTCTTCTAAGAATGGGTGGAATTAGAATTAGGATTGTTTAATCTATCAAGCACTTAAGAGTAGGACCACATTCAGTTGTAGAGTGGAAGTTACACATTTTCATTCCTTCTTCTATGGGTCCCTAGTAGTTCCATAATCTTCATACAAAGAAGGATACATTCAAATTGCTCCCTTGTAGCCTTCAATATTCTCCTATTGATACAAGTTGATGTAGGTGACGTGTTGGTCCTTAGACAATAGTCTTTAGTTATCAATATAGCCCTCTTCTTTCCTTGTGGCCTTGTTCTACACCAAGATACTACTATCATTGCTTTTCCATCTCAATCTTCCTCTCATAAGTTCCTATTGCAATATAGACAAGGCACATGCATGCCTAACAAAATCTAGTTTGATTGATGTGCTTTTAGGATGAAGTCTAGTACCATTAATGTCACACATACTCACCTCTATGTTTAGAACATCTACAATAAATACATCAATCAAGTACCACTCTCCACCATTTATCAACAAGATCCAAAAACCAAACAAGAGGCAACCTTCTACACATTCACTCTCCACCTCTATGCAAGCAAGTAGTAACCAATACATCAACTTGAGTGGTGCAGGAATAATTTAGATCTAACTAATTCATCATTGTGGCAATGAGCTATTTGAAGCCATTCTAAAACAATTTGTATTACATTTGTTCTGTTGCACAAGAGTTCGTCATGCCAATTAAAAATTGAGATGTGTAGCTCATCCATGGGCTTACATAGCCATTTCTTCTATATAAGAAATGTACTTGTAATTTTTTTTGAAAAAAAGAAGCTAAATAGTAGAGTTATTTTAGATCTATAATAGAAATAATATTGCTATCACATAAGTACATATCTTTTGTTCTAACATGTCATTTTTGGTAAAGATTATATGAATACATCATGTATTATACTTTTGTCTCTATTGTATGATGTAACATGTCTTTGAAATACATAATTAACAATTGTGTTATATGGTTTCTTCATATACATTTCCTATTATGAGTTTTTTGTCTATGCTAAGCTATGTTTAAAGAAGAGTGTAATGCTTTCATTGCAAATAATAAGAATGTTTGCACTATAATTAAATTATTAAGTAGCTTTAAACACATATACAAGCCATTAGCAATGTTGAGATTCAGTTCTATTGTGTCAAATTTTCTTTCTATCCCTTCTGATTTATGCTTTGAGAACTATTATTGATAATTGATTTGACATAATTTTTGATTAGTCTATGTATTCAATTTTACCCTTTTAGCCTATGTTCCCTTTTGCCTTTTGTCTCATGCCAATATTCCAAGTTTGAAAATCTAAAATTGATGAAGTATTGTCCTCCCTTGACAAGATTCTCCTAACATTCTTGGCATCCAACCTTGCCTTTCTAATTTCTTCTTTGCTCCTACATTTGTCTAAGACTTCTTATTATTCACCCTTTGTATAATATAGTAACTTTAAAATTATAATCACGCTATATGAATTTATTATTTAATTAGAATCATGTTATATTTAAAACATATAATTATAAAATGTCTTGTATTTAAACATTTTCAACATAGTATTATAATATTTACATACTTATTACATACTTATATTAATTATATATTGTATTAATTATATATGCTATGTCAATATCGATCCCAAACAACCACAAAATCTATATTGCTACTACAATACTATAAAAATAGATACTTGTCACTATGTAACACTTATTATCGCCTCTTTAATCTTAGGTGTTTTATTCACTCATACATTTAGATATAAATACAATCCAAATATCTTTTATATGCATTAAATTAATTTACTTTGATCATTCTATGCTTTATAAATCCCTTGAAGAAACGAGTATCACATTTCTTACATAAACGTAAGTAGAGTCCACATATCTTGCTATTTCTTTGCGAAGATGTGGTGGGACTCATTCCTAATCCTAAAGCTATCACATTCATTCTGCCTCAAACAATAATAACCATGAATTTTTTTGTTATTGATTAGTTGAAAGGAACCCAGAACTTAAAAAACAAAAACAAAAACACACGATTTAAGACAAATTCACTCGATTTAGTTAGAACAGGGGGACGTAAATTGCGTAGTTATGGCATTCGTCGCAAAAAAGCCTTGGTCAGGAGGGCTGCCAATACAAATTCTCGGACATCACCAATGAATTAAGACAACACTGCAGGTGGGTTCTGTCCTTGATTGAATTTTTTTTCTTCTATTCTATGAGAAAATTGCATTTTTCTGTATAACATTTTTTCGTGACGAATGCCAAGCGTTCTCTGCGTTGAATCTATTATTAAGCATGGTACCAGAACTGTGCTATCATTTATTTTATCCATCTGCAGGGATTAGGTTATTAGCATTTTGAAAGTACCATGGCTTTGGGCCAAATCGCACATCCCTTCAATGTATGGTCACATGGAAGGAACCATAGTCTTTTTCCTTGCAATGCACAGCATTTCTTTGCAGAAATTAATTTGAATGCTAGGGGTCGTTTTTTGAGCAAAACTCATATCATGGGCATCTCTAGAAAGGATAGAAGGACAGGCTCCAATAGGACCAAATGCTTGTCTTCAGAAAGAGCTCGCATAGAGCCTTTAGAATCCAATGGAATAGTTGAACTCCCGCTGTTCCCACTCCAATTGGTGCTTTTCCCTGGTGCGACTCTGCCTTTGCAGATATTCGAATATAGGTACAGAATGATGATGCACACCCTCCTACAAACAGACCTTAGGTTTGGGGTAATCTACACAGATCAGGTCTCTGGTGTAGTTGAAGTGGGCTGTGTTGCGGAGGTCATTAAGCATGAGAGACTTTTAGATGGCCGGTTCTACTTGATATGCAAAGGGCAGGAGAGGTTCAGAGTGATCAGATATATGAGGACTAAGCCTTATCTGGTGGCAGAGGTTCAGTGGTTGGAGGATAAACCCTCTGATGGGCAGGAGGATTTAGAGAAGCTTGCAAGTGAAGTGGAAACCCACATGAAGGATGTGGTCAGGCTGTCTAATAGATTGAATGGTAAGGCTGATAGCGAACCCCCTGACGATCTTAGGAAGGGTCTCTTTCCAACTCCCTTTTCTTTCTATGTTGGCAGCACCTTTGAAGGGGCACCAAGAGAGCAGCAAGCACTCTTGGAATTGGAGGACACCTCCATGCGGTTGAAGAGGGAGAAAGAGACACTGCGGAACACTTTGAATTACTTGACTGCAGCAACTGCTGTAAAAGATGTTTTCCCATCTTCTGATTGATTAGCTTAGATGTTTGTTATTGTAAATCTATTCTAATACAGTAAATGTTTCTACGGAGAAGAAACCTTTATTTGTAATTTACTTAGATCATGGCCAGAAGCTTCCCATGCTATTTCTAAAGAAATCTTTTTGTCGTATCCCCTAATACACATGTAAACAGTAAAGCATATGTTGAGATAATTAATAAACTTTGGCTGGCAAAAATATGTTTTTGTTTGCTGGAAAAAGGGAATTTAATGATTAAGATTTAAAAGAAATATGAAGGTTCTACAGAACCATGTTTGTCATTCAATTTTTTGATGCTCAATGAAGAGAAACATCTATGGGGTTGCCTACGACATGATATTCTGATTGGAATATGGATTTATATACTATATAACGTGCTTATCAGAAGTTGAATTTAAAACATGATGAAAGTAATATTTTTCTTGTATCTTTAGTGAATGAATGGGATCAAATTCTAAAATTTTAAGCTTCATTTGTGAAAGTAGCGTGGTCAGCAGGAAACTTGGGTTCAGCATCCATTACCACATCTCCTAGTGGATATTTAAAAATATAATACAGCTATACACTTATTCATATACAGATGAAACATAAATATAAAAATTAAGGTGATTCTCTTGCAAATATATGTAGTTTCCAGGCTTTCTTTTCCCATTTCTTCACACGCTACCTCAAATCCTTCTAATTCTTGCTCTATATCCTTTAGAAGTCAGATGTATAAAATCACCTATCTATCAATCAAATCTAGGGTTGAATTCATATTTGGAAATAATAAAGGATAGGACAGAAATAGATTAGTTTTCCTAGAAATGGTCGATTTACTTTGGGTACGGTTCAGATAGAAATCAGCCATAGTTTTTAATTAAAGGCATATCTGTTACTTGTGTGGCACATGTCCAGGATGTATGTCCAAGGTACCTGTGGATAGTTTTTTTTCATTTTTAGATAACTGAAAATTCGTAGTAACAGCAACTATTTTCCACGGCTTTACCATTCAAGCATTAAATGGCTGAGTAGAAAACTGGCAGTTATGTGAGCTAATCAGATTAAAAGGTGATGCTACTAACAGAACTATGCATGAAGAGCATGCATTAGAAAAACAATCAACTCAATAACTAGGCATTATATCTAGACTAATCTCATATCTGATAACTTCTTAGAGCTTGCATGCGTAAGATCGTAGCTCTGTTGTTGATCTTTGTATTCAGATCCTAATTTAAACAGGATCAGTTCTTTAGAATACAAAGGAGTAATATAGAGAAGTGATAGCCCATCATGCTTAAGCAGATGCAAATAATGTTTATACACAAAACTAAAAGGGATGGCAGCCATCGATATAGCTTACTATAAAAAGATTTTTTTGAATTCTTAATTTTTTTTTTTCCAATTAATGCCATGCCCCTAGGAGGCAATTAAATGGCTATTTACTGTGAGTTGTCTCCGTGCGATACTGCTCCATGACCTCAAGTTTTTCTAGCAGGTCTTGAATAAGGCTGTATTGCAGCCATGGTTGCAAGGACTTGTGGATGGGGAGGTTCATTATTTAAATTTTTAGATGAAAAATTCTTCCCTGGCATGTAGTTGATAAATCAAAATGCAAGCTTCTATTTCAAAAGTTTAGTCACAGGAGATGAGCTACTAGGCTCCACAATTTTTCTCTTTTAAACCTTTTGCTTTGGCAGTGGCACTTTCAGCACATGCTGTATGATGTGCAGAATCCTCAATGGAACAAATAACCTTTTTCATCCTAGAGGTGACATTATTTTTTGCCTGTAATCTGGTTTTTCCTGAGCTTCCAACATTGTTGGTGACCAACCACAACTTTTTATCACCCTTCCGTTTGGATTAGGTGTCATATACCTTGCAATTCCTAATGTTGATTTTCTATTATTTATATACCCACATGGAAAATGGCGTCCCACTTGAGGTGGCACTTTATGCCATGTGTAATTTGTAATATAACGTGTTGTAAGAAGCATCTAAAACTATGTAAGATGTGTAAGAGATTTTATGATGCATGAGAGCATGAAAAGAGAGAATGAATTGTGGACAAGAAATTCTAGAAGGATTCTTGACCAAGGGCATCTTTCTAAAGGAAGGATAAATCCACAAAGTAGAGTGCCCAAATTTGGTGGAGTTATGAGTGAGATTTCATTCTATTTAGCGTTTGTTGACTCACAATGATTAGTGGGTATTATATTTTGTGCCATGATTTGGGTGCCATGTTTGCCCATGGTTTTAGCACATGGTTTTGGAAACTATTTGCCGTTTTGGGTTTTGGGTTTGATCTATTTAATGGATGCTTGAGATGGAGATGTTGAGACACCTCTATTTATAGGGGGTTATGTTGCTGGAATTTCTTTAAACAGTTGGTGATTGGCATTGGAGTGGATTCTCTAAGTTGTGTAATAACCATTGTTGGTGTGCACTGATAATACATTGAGTGCTCCTTTGATGCAAGGTTTTTTCTCGAAAGGGTTTTTCCAAGGTATATATTGGGTCATGTGTGATTTTATGTCTTGCATGTTATCATATGTTTGATTATCTTTTTGAATTTGTTTAACTCTTAGCCTATTTAGCGTTTCTTTCCTCTCAAGATTAAGAAGGAAAGCTGTTTAGTTGTATTTGTCTTTCTTTCATTTGGTATCAAAAGCTTGACCAACTTATGAAATCTTTGGTTAGAAAAAGGATATTTGTGCTATTGATTTTGATATGAGTGAAAGTTTTGTGTAGGAGTGATTTTATTTTAGATGAAAGATGATGAGAACATCACAGTTAGAGATGGTGACTTCTAACGACAAAAATTTTGAGCTAAAAAAACTCAAAATTGGAGGATTTGCTGATAAAAAAAGATCTATGGGTTGCAGTATTTGAACAACCACCTACATCTATTAAGGATGAATATTGAGATGTGTTGGATCAGAAAGCTAAAAGCTTGGTTAGATTTTGTTTGACAAATTTAGTGCTCTTGAATGTATTGGGAGAGCTCAACACATAGAGCCTTTGGAAGAAGTCGGGAAACCTATGCTAAGCTAAATCATTGGTAAATAAACTTTTTCTTTAGTAGAAGCTTAATTCTTTGAGGAGTGATGGGAAATCTGTTGTACAGAATTTGAATGCATTCGATATCATTGTGAGCTAGTTTCAATCCATGGGCATGCAAATGGTGATGAGAATTAGTATATTAGACTAGTCTATTTGTTGCTAGATTTATGGGATAACCTGGTGACGGCAATTGATAGTACCACCACAAAGATTAAGCTCGAGGAGCTAGTGGGTTCTTTACTCTCAAAGGAGTTTAGAAGGAAATTTTCAAATCCCATTACATATACATTGGTTGTTAGGAGTATATCAAAGGAGAAGGGCAAGAACAAGAAAAAATATAGATCCTAATTTAAAGGGAAATCTAAGCCTCTTGGTAAATCCAAAGTAAAGTGTTGGAATTGTGGCAAGCTAGGCCACATAAAGGAGGACTGCAAGGAGAAGACAAAGAACAAGAAATTAATAGGTAATGATTTAGATTCAAGAGCTTCTCAGAAAGGCACTAATGACAATTTTGCAGGTTTGACTACACATGCATGTGAGTAGGTTTGAATGATTGATTGTGGATAATATATTCCTCAGCATTGTTGGACGTGGTATAGTCAAGATCAGATTTAGTGATGGGAGGATTAAGGACCTCTTAAGAGTTTTGCATATTCTGGTTTTGCTAGAAATTTGTTATTAGTTAGTAAAAAGAACAACGTGGGTGTGCATATAGTCTTTAGCAAAGAAAGGTGTTATGTGGTTTGTGGAGCAATAGCGCTTGCAAAGGGAGTTCATGTTGGAACTCTATTCTACCACGATGCAAGCACTTACATAGTGTAACAGTTTAGTGGTGCCGATAACATTGAGGCTTGTAGCATTGACACCTGTGGCATTTGGACTTGGAGCATCCATACGGTAGCACTTAGACCTATAGCATTGGTGTTTGTATCTTTTATGCTTGAAGCATCTAGACCTATAACATCTAGTCCTGTAGCATGGGTTTTGAAGCATGTTGTTACCTTAGAAAACTATAAGCTACTAGCTGAGAAGACTATGTCGTGGGATGAATACATGGGCCACGATGATGAGAATGGTCTTAGGACCTTGAAGAGAAAAAAGTTGGGTAAGGGGTGTAAATGCTATCAAATCTTATCAAATCTGGATCCTAGAAGACCTATGGAAATTCGAAGACAGGAATTCTGTGTAATAATTCTAAGTCAGATTTTGTGCGTCTAGTTTGAATGTGCTGATTGCAGAACATTAATTGATTTCTATGTTTGCAAGATAGAATAGAATTCTTATTTGTATCAAAGGAGAAGACACGTTCAAGGGAGACGCGTCTCATGAGAGGACGTGTCTCCACAAGATGGAGACACGTCTGCTCATGGGACGTGTCTCTTGAGCGCGTGGGTTCTCTTGGTAATTTCGGTGGTTACCAATCTTAACAAGCAGCAAACAAAGATTTATGTTATCCTTGAATACATCTATAAGTAAGAGTAGTTCGATTAAAAATAATGATGATGCATAGCCTACAATCATTATTCATATCTGACCGATGCTATCTTAACTTAACACTCCCTCTTAGCTAGGGAAGATACTTCAAGACGAATAAGAGGAGATATCACCTTCACACGTGATATCGAAGATATGATATGTTTCTTCAATATTGTCAAGTCACATGACATTCTTCATAACACATCTTCATTATGGTATGTGCACTGACATCAAGTCACATGATGTCTACCATAATGATTCATGGCATATCCACAGATATGTATAGATATCCACCATGATTATCTCTTAAGGATCACAATGATCTTTAAATGACATCAAGTCCCATGATATCCATCAAAGTGTCCAAGAGATACTATCATGACATGTCCATAGATATCAAGTCACATGATATCTATCATGATAGTTCAACTCATCATTGTAGAGTCGTCACTTTACAATGTCACATACAAGTGTTCATTATTAGAAAGATCGTCACCTTTCAATAATGTACACAGGGGGAGCGAGCCCATAAGGTCATGGAGTTACACACATGACAAAAGAGTTTACACATTAAACATCTTTAAATATATTAGTACAACTTCTAAACAATTTTGAATTTCAAGCATAATATCAAATTACATTTCAATCATACCAAGCTTCTTCCGGAAGTGTTCAACCTTGATTCAAGAGAGAGGTTTGGTGAGAATGTCTGCTGTTTGATCATTTGTACTAATATACTCCAACTGAATCACATTCCTTTCTACCATGTCTCTTACATAATGGTAGGGGATCTCAATGTGCTTAGATCTATCATGGAATACTGGATTTACAGAGAGTTTGATGCAACTCTGATTATCACAATGAATGATGGTAGGATTCAAGGGCTCACCAAAGAGTCCCACAAGCAATTTCCGGAGCCATATTGCTTCTCTTGCCCCCATAGAGGCTGCAATGTATTCAGCTTCTGTCGAGCTTTGGCTACAAAAGACTGTTTTCTACAGATCCAAGAGATCATAGCCGATCCCAAACTGAAGCAACATCCTGATGTGCTTTTCCGATCGGTTATACTTCCAGCCCAATCTGAATCAGAGTATCCATGTAGATCTAGTTGATTATTTTTGTAAAGAAGACCATATCCAATAGTGCCTTGAAGATATCTCAATATATGTTTCACAGCCATAAGGTGAATTTCCTTTGGCTCACACATGAACTAGCTTAGAGCATTCACTGCATAGCAAATATTAGGTCCGGTGTTAACCAGGTACATCAAAGATCCAATCATTTGTCTATATAGGGTTGAATCTGCACACTTGGATTCTGCTGCTGCTTCTTTCAATTTGTGAAGGTTGGTTTCCATGGGTGTAGACATGGGTCTACAATCCAACATTCCAAATCTCTTCAGAATATCAATAGTATACTTTCCTTGGTTTAGTATGATGCCATATGGCTTCTGCCAGACTTCCAAACCAAGAAAGTAGTGTAAAATGCCCAAGTCTTTCATGTCAAATTCTGAAGTTAGATCCTTCTTTCCTTGAGAAATGAGGTGATCTCCTCCTATTATCAGCAGGTCATCAACATATAGAATAATTATTAACATATCACCTTTAATTACCTTAAAGTAAAGATTTGGGTCTGCATCATTCTTGGAGAATCCTAGTCCCAAGAGGTAGCTATCAATTCTTTCATACCAGGCCCCGGGAGCCTGTTTAAGTCCATTTAGTGCTTTCTTTAGTCTACATACATGTGAGTCAGGTTTATGTATCACAAAACCTTCGGGCTGCTCTAGATAGACTTCCTCTTCAATGGTTCCATTTAGGAAGGCAGTTTTTACATCCATTTGATGGATCTTCCAGCCTTTAGCTGCTGCAATGGCTATCATTGCTCTCACAGATGTGTAACGGGCAACAGGTGCAAATGTTTCTTCATAATCAATGCCTTCCTTTTGTGAAAAACCTCTTGCCACAAAATGTGCCTTATGTTTTTCTATACTGCCATTAGCAACATGTTTGATTTTGAAGAGCCATTTAGAAGAGACGACAGATTTCTCTTTTGGTCTAGGCACTATATCCCATACATCATTCTTTAGAATGGACTGATACTCTTCCGTCATTGCGTCCTTCCATACTTGATGTCTGAAGGCTTCTGAAACACTGGAGGGTTCTGAATTTATGATGTCATTCATTAGAGCAACGTAGCTTGAGAACCGTTTGGGTCTTTTACTTTCCCTAAACGTTCCTTTGGGTGTTGCATGATTCTCAGCTTCTTTGATCATCTTTCTAGCCCAAAGTGGTCTCTTCTTGCCGTTGTCATTTGTATTCTCATCTGAAGTAGATAGAAGTTCATTTGATATTTCCTCAAGATTCTCCCTCTGAATCTCAGGTAGGATCCTCGTCTAAGACTCTAGGTGAATAAGTTTCTATCTCATTTGAACTTCTTGCCCTTTTGAATGCTATGTCTTCTTCAAAGATGACATCTCTGCTCAATTCAATTTGTTCCTGCCCGGGTATGAAAATCCTGTAAGCTTTGGAGGATTCACTATATCCCACAAGTATCCCTTTCTTTCCAGAAGGTTCTAGTTTGAATCTTTTCTCTTTGGGCACATGAATATAGACTGGGCAACCAAAAATCCTAAAGTGACTAATATCAGGTTTTATGCCAGTAAATGCTTCTTCAGGAGTTTTGTTATCTAGATGAGAATGAGGACACCTATTTTGAATGTAGACAGTAGTTCTAGAGGCTTCTGCCCAGAATGAGGTTTCTATGTTCTGGTCAAGTAACATTGCTTTTGCAGCTTCTACAATGGTTCTATTTTTCCTTTCAACAACCCCATTTTGTTGAGGGTTGTAGGCTATTGTAAACTCCCTCTTAATCCCAGCATTCATGCAAAATTCCTTAAAGATTTCAGAGGTGTATTCTTTCCCATTATCTGTCCTTAAAATTTTGATTTTCTTCCCAGAGAAGTTTTCAGAGAGAGCTTTGAACTCTTTGAACCTTTTAAGGATTTCTATTGACTCTTTACACTCAAGAAAATAAATCCAAGTCTTTCTAGAGAAGTCATCTATAAATATGACATAGTATAGGAAGCCTGCCTTGGAGGGTACATACACGGGTCCACATAAATCAGAGTGAACCAGTTCTAACACATTTTGGGTTTTACTCAAGCTATTGTGAAAGGATCCCTTTGTATTCTTTCCTAGGGCGCAACCTTTACAAGCTCCTTCATGAGTTGGTTTTAACTTGGGTAATCCTGTTACAAGTTTTTCCACAGATGGTAGGGCATGGAAATGAAGGTGTCCTAATCTTCTATGCCAAATTTCATTTGAATCAGAAGTATCAAGGGTAAGGGCTTGCTTGACTTTAGTGCATAGTTTATAAAGATAACCTTGTCTTACACCTATGGTTAGAGCTTTCTTTATAGTTGAGTTCTTAGGCCATGCCAGAACTTTCCCATCCATAAATGTAACCCTATATCCATTGTCTTCAAGAGCAGAGATGGATATTAGATTCCTCTTTATCCCAGGTACGAATAAAACTCCAGTGAGTTGAAGGGAGAGACCAGATTTCAATGTGATGGAACAAGTTCCAACCCCTTTTACTTGATGTGTAGAATCATCCCCAATTGTTACTTCTTCATCAGTCTCTTCAGTCATAGTGTCTAAGTGTTCTCTAAATCCTGTGATGTGCCTCGAAGAACCACTATCAATCACCCAGTTGTTGATATTGTTGGATACTTGATTTGATAAGGCTGAATAGAATACAAATTTCTCAGAATCATGGTCTGAATTTGACTTTCCTACTTTAGCAAATGATGCTTGTTGATTTGATCTGTCCGGGCACTTCATTGCATAGTGCCCATATTGATCACATCTAAAACATCGTATTTGAGAGATGTCTTTCTTCTTCTTGAATGACCCTTTTCCATGGAAATTTCTCTCTCTTAAATGATCCTTTCCCGTAAGAGTTTTTCTTACCCTTTTTATTAGATGATGTGTTGAGCACTTGAATTTCCTTATCTATGGATTTTTGTTTGTTTTCTTTTGTTGAGAGTCTTGTTTCCTCTTGAAGGCAGTCTGTTCTTAGTCTATCAAACTTGGGGAGTTCAGATCTCGCACTTATTCCTTGAACAAATGGCTCCCATGAGTTTGGTAGGCCCCCTAGTGCAATTAGTGTTAACTCTTTGCTATCAATTTGATATCCAATTGCAGATAATTGATCCCTTAGGTCAATGATCCTCATGAAGTATGCATTAATAGTTTCTCCTTTGTTTATTTGGACATTGTTGATTTGCCTCTTTAATGCAAGAGTCCTACGAGTGTTGTTTATCTCATAGGTGCTCTCAAGGGATTTGAACATTAGATATGCAGTTTCATGTTTTGCTAGAATAGGTACTATGTGGTCCCTAACTGCATCTACTAGGATTTTCATGGCTTTTTCATTATTCTCAATCCATTGAGTTTTCTCAGGATCATCCTCTAGTTCCCCCTTATTTTCTTTCACAAATGAGTCTAACTTATTTTCTTTGAGAATCATCATGATTCTGAATTTCCATGAGGTGAAGTTGTTTGCTCCCTCAAGACGATCTTCAAATCTGATCATACTTGACATTATGAAGAATGTGATGTGAATTCGATTTTTTTTCAAAAAATACGAATTTTTTCTAAGAGTCTGATATCTAGATTTGATTTGGATTCACTCAACATGGCTCTGATACCATGTAAATGCTATCAAATCTTATCAGATCTGGATCCTAGAAGACCTATGGAAATTCGAAGACAGGAATTCTGTGTAATAATTCTAAGTCAGATTTTGTGCGTCAAATGGTTTGAATGTGCTGATTGCAGAACATTAATTGATTTCTATGTTTGCAAGATAGAATAGAATTCTTATTTGTATCAAAGGAGAAGACATGTTCAAGGGAGATGCGTCTCAGGAGAGGACGTGTCTCCACAAGATGGAGACACGTCTGCTCATGGGACATGTCTCTTGAGCGCGCGGGTTCTCTTGGTAATTTTGGTGGTTACCAATCTTAACAAGCAGCAAACAAAGATTTATGTTATCCTTGAATACGTCTATAAGTAAGAGTAGTTCGATTAAAAATAATGATGATGCATAGACTGCAATCATTATTCATATCTGACCGATGCTATCTTAACTTAACAAGGGGTTAGTTGTTAGTTGTTTTTAGTTTAAATTTTTGTGAATATTATATATATGGGAAGCAAAATCATGTTTAGTTTTACTCACGCTTTGCTAAATCTGTAGGGATTTCGGATTTGACTATAGCATTGTGTTTGGTCTTGTTGATGTACCTTCACTTACAAAGTCCCCATATTATGTTTCTTTCATTGATGATTTCTCTAGGATGACATGGCTTTATTTTCTCAATCCAAGGTCTTCTACAGGTTCAAAGAGTTTAAGGCTCTTGTTGAGAACCAAAAGGAAAATGGTGGGGAATTTTGTTCAAAGAGTTTAACAAGTTTATGGTATTGTGCGGCTGTTGGTGAGTAAACCGGTCACTACATTTTGTGGTCATTTTCCTCGACTCACATAACAGATAGCAACTAAAATTTACAATAGTAGGAGAAATCTCCATGTAAAGGGTGATTTTCCTCTATGGGGCAACTCCCTAATATGATGGAGGGTTTTTGGAACTTTTAATTGGAATAAAGGAAACAAAAATAAGAAAAAGAACAAGAAAGGAAAAAGCAGAGAAATCTAGGACAAAATAATCACAGAGAACCATTTGGGTTGCTCAAGAAAATGGGAAAAAGGGGGAAAAAGATGAGTATATGCAAAATTAAATAGAAAGGCAAGGGTTTAATCTTAAATATACCATTAACAAATGAATAAGGTTTGACTAGTCTGTAGTTACACAAAAATACAATTAATAGATGAAGAAAAGATCTTGCATTAAACATAAGAGTAACACAACCACAAAAAACAATGTAGACACAAAGTTCTCCAAATGTTCTTATTTCTTCAAAAACAAGCTCAAAGTCTTTGTTCTCTGTTTCCTGTACAAAGCAGTGCAAAATTGCAAAAAATTTCTCTACAAAATCTGATTTTTAAAATATATAGACACAAAGAACTTTCCTTTTCCCCTCAAGAACATTCACCTTCCTTTGTCTTTTACATACAAAATGTAATAGAATACGATATTATTACACAACTGAAATTTGATGTTCATTTGGATGCCATTAACACTTCTTAGCAAGTGTCTTGGTAAAATGTGGAAGCTGTAGCAAGATATAATCATGATTGTAGAGACCTCGGGTAGCCATTTGACTCAACTCTTTTGCTGCAAGAGCTGTAACCAACCAGCCATTACTGGAAATAACATCCATACATAGGCTGATGATGCTGGTCTGCCTCGCTTTGCATGCTGAAATTTTGACATGTAAGTTGGCTTGGTCATTGCCTGCATTCTAGCTTCAATGCTGGCTATATCAACACCTTGAATGTGAATTTCTAATGGTACAGGACAGACACTGGGAAAATTAAAAAACCCATGTGCAGTAGCACCAATTTACTTGCCAAGATCCTTAACATTTGCAAATGAAGTAGGAAGAGCAACAACATGAATGTAGATTTCAATTTGACTTGAAATATATCTTATTGTAGAAACAAGTACACCCAGGATGGAATCACCTTCTCTACCAACTAAATGAAATTCATCCACAATACATAGGGTAACTTGCTGCACTTGTTTACGTTGTTTCCATCTGTGAGTTTGATGTGGAAAAGGTGACAACATTGAGCTTAATTCCTTTCTCGACCATATCCCCATGCAATCTAAATGCTTCCTACATAAGTTCCTTCATTTATGATACTTACTGGGACAAGATGCCTGCAAATTAATTGTTCGCTGCATTTTCTAGCACAAAAGCTTATTCTTCCTTAACTATAGACAGCAGGGCCAATGTCATATGGATTAACTGTATTCTTACTGGACATCTACTTGTTATATGCATTCTTATGATACTATCTTCCTCGAAAATAGTAGAAGGTGCCTAATCTTTTTTGTGACTAGGTCTTTGAGCTCTATAAATGGTTAGCATAGTAATGTCTGATGATTTGTAACCACAGCAATTGGTTAAAATCAGGCAAAACTGAACTACCATATCAGCTCCCACAACATTAGATCTGCTTCTAAAATGAGAAGGGTCTTCATGGTTTTGATGATTAGGGAAATATGTATTTCTTTTAACATTTTGATGATTAGGGAAATATGTATTTCTTTTAACATTTTGATGATTAGGGAAATATTCATTTCTTTTAACACCTTTAGCATTACAGTATTAATAAACAAACAGATGATCTTTTAACATAGGATAAAATATTGATAGTAAAGGGGCTAATATTTCATTCTACTCTGCGCTTCCAATATTTTGTTCTAGAACTGACATTTGGTGGGAGTTGGATGGATGTTTATCAAAAGTTGTGGGGCTCGAACTTAGACCTGTTAATTGCATATGCTTACAAATTTCTAAAGCCTTTTCATCAAATCTATTTTATATGTGCCTTATGAGGAGACATTTTATCAAACAGTCAACGTTCTTTGTCTCTCCTACACTTTGCATATATGTCAATCAGGGCAGCTGCAGCTATAATGATGAGATTCCTTTATGCTTTATGCTTTAACAAATGTCCAAACATTGTTTCAATGTTCCCATAATTTTTATCTGTTTGACTGCACTTGCTTAAATTTTTTTTTAATGCTTTCATAACAAATAAAATACATATGCAGTCCACTATCTTTCATAGAGGCATTCTGTTAAACATTTAACATGCCTTGTTCATGCATCCATGTTTTGCATGCATGCATACCATGGCATCGTGAAAACTATATTAGATGTCAGGCAGAGAACTTTGAGCTTAAGCTGGGAAATCTATGCTTGGAACAAAACGGTGATCTTAGCATTTGGCTCCTCCAAGCTCTCCCTCACACCACAGAATAAATGTTTGTAAGTTATACAGAATTTGCACAGTTTCAGGTTCTACAACAAAGATATATTCTGCAGTTTATCTTCCAAGTGCTGTGTTTCAATGGACTTACAAGCAGCAAGAAATGCTTCCTACACACTTGCATTAGGTTCTACTAACTTCTTCTTGATCAAATCATGCACGTGATTGAAGTGACCTGCATGGTTAAGCAGCTCAACCATGCTTACATAATGATTGGCATCAAGCTTAATTTGATATTCATGTTCCATGGAATGAACACATAGCAGCCTTCATCACCCATGTTTGCAGGGTTGAAAGCAGAAAGAACACCAGCAAATATGACATTGTTTGGTTTCATTCATGTAAGTTGCATTTCATGAAAGAGTTCAATGGCTTTATCTCCATGTCCATGCATATCATATGCCCCTATCATTGCATTCCATACAATTATATCTCATTCCAATGTTCTCTCAAACACTTTGCAAGCATACTCAAGCTAACCACATTTTGCTTACACATCTACAAGGGCAGTTGCCATTGGCACATCACACTTAACTCCGCTTCTGAAAATGTAACCATGAATGTCCTTTCCCTGCCGCGTTGACATAACAACTTAAGAGCATCATCATTTCCATTTCACTTTGCACACGCCTTCCCATTATCATGTTCTGAGAAAATGAAATTGACTCAATTCCTTGAGCTTGCATTTGATGATATAGTTTCTAAGCCTCCTTGTAATGCCCATAATCTGTTCCAAAGCTCACATTAGCATGTTGAAACTTAGCTGCTGGACACTTTTGATTTGTAAATGCATGTGGAGTCTTTGTGGTGGATTGCATTTGCAACTTAAAGCTTCATTGGTAGAGTTTTAGATTACATTTGTCACTTGAATCATGATGGTCTATATACATTGTGAGGTTTTGGGCTCATCATGCATGTATGTAACAACTGCGTGAGTGCAAAAAGTTTGTGCCCCCAAGCTCGGACAAAGATGTTGAAATTTTTATTTGCAAAATCTTTGGATGGAGATGCACATTTGTAATTGGTGCAAAGATGCAACTAAAGTTTGTACCCCTGCTACTAATATGTGTATTAGTTTTCCCATTTACAAATCTAAATGTTACAAAAGTGCACAGGCTCACATCCTTAACCACTTTATATTATTTATGATTTCCATTTACAAATGTAAAAGTTACAAATAGGTTTTCAAAGTTTGAAAGCGTCCATGTAGTTTACATACAAGGGGGAGTAAAATCTTGACACTTGATATTATGTCGGTCATTTGGGCTAGGAAGCACTCAAGTAATTTGGATGCAAACTTGCATTGGGAGCCCGAATTCCCTAACTTACTCTTCAATATTGGACTTTTTCATTTGGAGAAGTTGTCAGAACACCACCACAACACACATTGTTAGATTTTGAGGATAACACACTTTCACAAAAGCTTACAAACATACATCAAAACTCCAAATTCCAGCTATTTTATATCACCAATTTTTCAACCACTTTTGCTAAGTGCTGAATTGCTCACAACCTCTAGTTTTCTGCCATGTTACATCTATAAACTTTTTAGTTTGAAAATTTCCACATGACAAATTAAAAAAGAAAGATCTTCATTATTCCACTTTGAAGTTAACACTTCATTTTGGGCCATTGATGTAAACATTTAAATCCCTATAGAATCAACAAAATTGAATTATCTGGCACACAACTTAGAGCGACCTTTATATGACATCAATTTTATGATTGTCATGGACATTCAAGTACAACGTATAGTCACAACTAACTTTACAACTTGACATACATTTTTGACGATATAAAACAATTGAGTTCATTTCTTGAATCACCTACAAGTGAGGCTATTTGACTTAAGTATTTTTGTCTTGATTAAGCTTTAGATGATAAATAACCTCTACACATGAATTGTGATACTTGCACACTCTTTGAGAAGACAGGATGATTGATGAGCTTCTACTTGGACTAAAAAGTTTAATATTGTCATGGATGAATTTGAGGATAACAATGGCATAAAACAACTCTATGCATGCCTAAGCAAAATGGAGTTGTAGGAGATGATGAATAAGATGATGGAGAGCATAGTTTTAGGACTCAAACTTGGCAGCCTAACTTTTTGACTCTGGCTCAAGACTCAGCATAGACTAGGCAAAAACCTCAACACAGATTTTGTTAGTTTTATGATCAGATTTGCAATGCACAGAAATTAATTTAAAATTCACACAAGACACAGCAGATACCATGGGAAAACCCTCCCCTTGAGGGAGAAAAACCCAGCCAATAATATCTCTTATATTATTGAATCAATAAAGAAGTCTCCTTTTACAATTTAGGCCAATATGGGAGCCTAATACATGCACAACAGTTTGATGCAACAGACTGAAACAAACTGATTGAAGAGCATAGCCTACAGTATGATAAACACCTTCTTCAATGGTAAACTCAACTGCCTCAAGAGATCTCGCACATATAGAATGATATCGAACTTCACTTGATGGCCTATAATATGCACCAAGGTACGATGCAACACATAATTACAAAGAGACAATTCACTGATGAGCTCTTAGCCTTCAACAGCCTTCAACAATGTCGAATTGATCTTGCATATAACTCGAACTGCCTTAGACTTAATCACAATTTGCTTTTGAGACAAACTCACACAGCTCTTGATTAGAACTGAAGATGAAGGAGTGATGAATGCGAATGAACTGAATTGTATGAGAATGAACTGAAGTGCGAATGAATGGATGGTCATTTGTGAACAAATGAAGTCATATATATATCAAATGATAGAAGAGACGCAACTCTTCAAGAACAAAATCGGCTAACATAGAGATATTATAAAATGCAATAACAAGAGGTCGGCCTCTCATAGAAACATGTGCTTCTTCACAAGTCTTCAAGTCGGCCTCCAATAATGCCTTTTCATTTGGATGCAACCAATGAGAAGAAAGTCGACACATATATGAACTCGTGCCAATTAAGAATATGAGCTCTATAAATTAAATAGCTCTCAAACTATTATTTAATTTATTCAATCAAGAACAAATAATGTGCTAGAAGAATACAACTGAAGCTGAATATAAACATCAACACTCCCTCTCAGCTAGGGAGGATACTTCCAGTTGCACAAGACAAGTCACCTCATCGTGATGTCTATCACTATGGCTACAACCATGAGTGAAAAGAAGAATACCACCTCATCGTGATATTAGATATTGCCTCAACACGACATCAACCATAATGGCTACAATCATACTATGGTGTGCACAAGTGTTCATCACTTGCGTGATGTTGTCACCTCAACATGACTTTCACCATGGCTCTCCCAGAGGGTGAAACACAAGTACAAAATATGTCATGGAGTCACACACATGACATCCACCATGACTCTCTCAGAGGGTGGAAACAAGGGCTTTCACCTCAAATCTCAAAGAAAAATGCATTAACAAGGGCTTGCACCTCGAATTCCTCTGTCCCAGAGGAAAATGCATTAACAAGGGATTTCACCTCGAACTTCTTTCATAGAGAAGAACTCATTAAACAAGGCTCACTGATACTGAGACTCTTTCTCAGTCAAGGTTGGATTCTCCACCATACCAAGCTTATCTCGAAAGTACAAACTTTATCCTAGAGAGAGGCTTGGTGAGAATGTGTCGTCTGCTCATCAGTGTTGATATACCCCAACTGTATAGCCTTCTGGAGTACCATATCTCTAATATAGTGGTACTTGATCTCAACATGCTTGGTTCTGTCATTGAACACAGGATCGACAAAAAGCTTCACGCAACTCTGATTATCACAATGAATGATAGTAGGCTGCATTGATTGCCCAAATAATCTTGCAAGGAGCTTATGAAGCCACATTGCTTCCCAAGCTGCCATACAAGCTGCAATATACTCTGCGTCGGCTGTACTCAATGCTACAGACGACTGCTTCCTGTTGCACTAGGATATCATAGCAGATCCAACCTGAAGAATATCTCAATCCATATCCAACTGTGCCACGCAAGTATCTCAGGATATGCTTTGTTGCAACAAGATTACCATCTTCTTCAGGCTCAACATGCTCCCTCTGAATCTTCAAGCACTTGCATCAACCTTCTGACCTCTTCATCCAAGATTACCTGCAACACTTTGACTTAGATAAATGTTTTCCAGCGCACACCTTTGGTACTGTAGAGAGTTCATGATAGTCCTCCTCGACCTCATCCCAGATCTCACTATTCTGAATAGGTTTGCAGAGCTACCAATGACAAATCCAGATGACAGTCTTGAGCAATTCTGATCTCAACAACTGAAGGGATCTTCTAAGGATTTAGCACCTAGCTTTGCAATACAGTAATCTTCACTTCTTCTCAGTGAGTTACAAAACTCCCTCTTGACCCCTGCTTCAGAGATTGCAAAGAAGACTTCTGGAAGTGAACTCCCTCTAGCCACCAACTCAGTCCCATGGCTGCAAGATGTGACTTCATTCTTGATCATTTCTTTGGTCGGCATGACTTCCTCATGAGATGCCTCAAGCTTTTCATCACTAAGCAATCTCTCAACACCTTCTGCTCTTAGATCTGTCCTAGAAGCATTTTAGAGAGATTACTAACTGTTTATAACTATCCAAAGAAATATCAAGGCTAGAATCATACAAAGTTTACTATCTCAGGTTATAGCATGAATACATAAGAATTTATGAACAATATTGAAACATGAATAAGTAAATCAACCTATAAAATAAATATATCAAAGAATCATAATGAAAGAATAAAGAAACTTATCTTTATTGAATTTTGATATAACTCTTTCTTCCAACTTTTACTCCTCTCGAGAGTGCTGAACTCAGCACAACAAAAGACAATCTGAACAACTGCAAATTTCTTGAATGCATTATGCAGTTAGCAAGTAGAACCAACTCTCTCCAAGAGTCAAGGCTCTAACACAGTTCATGCATTAGAGAATGATATCGATGTGATCAACCTATCACAATGAAAATGCAATTCTCTTTTTCATCTCAAAATCACACTCAGAGATCTAAATAATTAGCATGAAACAACTCGCAATGAATAATTTGAAATCTTCAAAGGATCTTTATGCTAGAGAGCACAATTCAAGAGAAATTACAATCTCTCTATACTAATCACACAAGATCCAAATAAATGAAATAACTTAGCAAACAAAGAATACTTATCTCTTGATGGATGCAAATACTGGACACAATAAGACACATTGCTCATGCACACAGATTAGCACACAACCTTCATGGCTTGAACACATGCCCATGACTTAGAATAGAAATTCCCTAGAATCCTTCTGAGGGGAGATCTCCTCCACATCCGCAAATAAAGCATGCTGATTAGGCCTGGTTGGGCAATCCTTTGCATAGTGACCAAACTTGTCACAACGAAAACATTGGACTTTAGAGAGGTCCCACTTCTTCTTGAATGCGGGAGCACCATCAACTCCTTTATCTCTATTCCTCTTGAAATATCCTTTCTTTCCATCTTTCCCTTTCTTCTTCGAGGATTGAGCGGAAAAAACATGAATGTCTTCATCTGTAGGGCTTCGACCAATACCTCTTGCAGTCAACCTAGACTCTTCTTGAATGCAATCTGCCCTCAAACGATCAAACTTGGGAAGTTTAGGTCTTGCGCTGATTCCTTGAATGAAAGACTCCCAAGATGAAGGAAGACCATTGAGGGAAAGCATGGTCAGATCCTTGTCATCAACAAAATGACCAATGGTAGAGAGTTGATCTCTCAATTCGGAAATCTTCATGAAGTAAGCGATGATATATTCTCCTTTTGCCATCTTCACATGATGGAGTTGTTGCTTCAGTGCAAGTGTATGGCTTGTGTTGTTGATTTCGTACATCTCCTCCAAGGTTTTAAACATCTCCCTTGCCATCTTCAACTTGGAGACAATAGGAACAATATGATCCTTCACGGAATCAACTAACATCTTCTTCGCCTTAGTATCTTCTTCCATTTAACTTTCTCTTCTTCATCCGTAGGCTCGGGGACTTTGCTCTCCACGAACTCTGCCAATTCGTTTTCCTCCAAGTTGAGCATAATTATGAATCTCCAAGATGTGAAGTTTGTTGCTCCCTCAAGTCAATCCTCGATCTTGAGACCGTTCGCCATCTTGATGAAGAGATAGAAGTAATCAACAATGAGAAAGAGAATAAGGAGTATCGCTGTAATACAAAATCTGATCAAGATCTTCTTCAAACCCGCTTTGATACCATGTTAGTTTTATGATCAGATTTGCAATGCACAAAAATTAATTTAAAATTCACACAAGACACAACAGATACCCTGGGAAAACCCTCCTCTTGAGGGAGAAAAACCCAGCCAATAATATCTCTTATATTATTGAATTAATAAAGAAGTCTCCTTTTACAATTTAGGCCAATATGAGAGCCTAATACATGCACAACAATCTAATGCAACAGACTGAAACAAATTGATTGAAGAGCACAACCTGCAGTATGATAAACACCTTCACTGGTAAACTCCACTGCCTCAAGAGATCTCGCACATACATAATGATATCAAACTTCACTTGATGGCCTATAATATGCACCAAGGTACGATGCAACACATAATTATAAAGAGACAATTCACTGATAAGCTCTCAGCCTTCAACAACCTTCAACAATGCCGAACTGATCTTGCATATAACTTGAACTGCCTTAGACTTAATCACAATTTTCTTCTAAGAAAAACTCGCACAACTCTTGATTAGAACCGAAGATGAAGGAGTGAAGAATGCGAATGAACTGAAGTGCGAATGAATGGATGGTCATTTGTGAACAAATGAAGTCATATATATATCAAATGATAGAAGAGACAACTCTTCAAGAACAAAGTCGGCTGACATAGAGATATTATAAAATGCAATAACAAGAGGTCGACCTCTCATAGAAACATGTGCTTCTTCACAAGTCTTCAAGTCGACCTCCAATAATGCCTTTTCATTTGGACGCAACCAATGAGAAGAAAGTCGACACATATATGAACTCGTGCCAATTAAGAATATGAGCTCTATAAATTAAATAGCTCTCAAGCTATTATTTAATTTATTCAATCAAGAACAAATAATGTGCTGGAAGAATACGATTGAAGCTGAATATAAACATCAACAGACTTGACAAAAAAAAAAACTCATAATTATACCAAAAGAAAAAACAAATTAATACATTTAGAGAACATAAAAGTCTAATTTGACTATCAATTTGTCATAATTCAAACATTACACATGTCATATGATCCTCAAACTCTCAAAATTTGAAATTTCATAGTTTCAAAGTCGAACAATACATTGTAATACAACAAAATTATAAATAATAAATGTATAACAACATTGTAACTGTTTACATATGATGATATGTCAAAATGAAAAAACAACCTAGCACAATCTACATCTTCCTCTTTCCCCTTCTAGTGTAACTTAACCAAATGGATAAAATTTTTACAATATTTCCCTTGGTTTTTCAAGTTTTTATTTTTATTTTTAAATAAAAAAAGAAAAATAAAATAATAGTTACTTGTTTGATTATTTGATCAACTTTGAATCCTTAAAAATTCTCTTCTCAAATCATCTTCTTGCTATGTTGATGCTTCATTGGGTGAAATGGGCAAATAAGAGCGAAAAATGACCAAAAAATGATGATTTTTCACTTATAAATGCATTGTTTTTATGTTTAGGCACCACAAGAGTTCATGCTCAGGACTCGAGAGTTTGAGCTTGAGACTTAGAGAGTATTGGAGTAGGACTCAATTGAGTGCTCCAAGACTCGGCTAGATTCAGTGCGGCTAGCTTAGGGACTCGTGCGTTTGGCGAGTCTTCCAGAGTAGTCCTTAAACAATGATGGAGAGGGCTAGGATTATGCTTAATCGAGCTATTTTGGATCAAAAAATTTAGGTAGAAGTGGTTAGTACAACTTGTTATCTAGTTAACAAGTCTCTTACATCAACTCTTGCAGACAAATATTTGGAGGAGGTTTGGAGGAACAAGAAACCCTCATTTTAGCATATAAGAGTTTTTGGTTGTACATTTGACTGAGGGGGTTAAAGTTGGACTTCAAAGCTATTAAATATATTATCATTGGTTAAGATGACGGGGTAAAGGAATACAAATTTTGGAATCTAGTGACAAGAAAGACTCGGCTAGACTTAGTGCGGCCAACTTAGGGACTCGCGAGTTTGGCGAGTCTTCCAAAGTACTCACCGAGTCCTCAAACTATGATGGAGGGTTAGGATTAGCTTAATAGAGCTATTTTGGATCAAAAAATTTGGGTAGAATTGGTTAGTACTTGTTATCTAGTTAACAAATCTCTTACATCAACTCTTATGGACAAATATTTGGAGGAGGTTTAGAGGAACAAGAAACCCTCACTTTAGCATATCAGATTTTTTGGTTGCGCATTTGCCTAAGGAGGAGGTAAAAGTTGGACTTCAAAGCTATTAAATGTATTATCATTGGTTAAGATGATGGGGTAAAGGAATACAAATTTTGGAATCTAGTGACAAGAAAGATAGTAAATAGTAGGAATGTAATCTTCAAGGGGATTATATTTTTTCTTATAGTTGAGAAACCAAAGGAGAATGTGAAGTTAGTTGTGTACTTAGAACCAAAGACCAAGGAGGCTATGTTTGAGGTTGAACCAAAGGTTCAAGTTGGACTATAGGAGGAGGATGCTATAGAGAGCTTTGAGAGTTTTGAGGAAAAGCCTTTTCCTTAGCTTGTGAGGTCCACTCAACAAAGGAAGCAACTTGAGAGGTATAGCCCCTTGATATTAGATGCATATTTTATTTGTCTATTAATGTTGATGAGCCTAGAACTAGTAAGGAGGCAATGGAAATGATTGACAAAAAGTTGTGGAGGATGGCCATACATGAGATGGCAATGTTGAAGAAGAACTACACATGGGAATGGTTCAATTTTTTAAGAGGAGAAAACTTGTTTATTATAAATGGGTTTTCAAGAAAAAAATCATTTTTGAGGGCAAGGCAAGGAAGCACAAAACATGGTTGGTTGCTAAGGGTTATACAAAGGTAGAGGAAATGGGTTTTGGTGATATATTTTTTCCAATTGCAAAGCTTATGCCTATTAGATTTCTTTTTGTTGTGGTTTCATTTGACCTTGAGGTTGAACAAATGTATGTGAAGACTAATTTATTGCATGGAGACCTGGATGGAAATAACTCTATTACACAATAAGAACACAATGTGGTAAAGGGTAAGGAGAAATTGGTTAGCTAGTTGAAGAAATCTATTTATGATCTAAAACAATCTCTTAGAATGTGGTACCAAAAGTTTAATTCTTATGTTTTGATGTTGGGATTTGCTAGACCCAAATCATATCATTGTGTTTATTATAAGCAGGATGCTGCAAATTATTATTATCACATTGTATGTGGATGACATCCTATTGATTGGAAATAGTAAGGATATGATAAAGGATTTGAAATCTTAGTTTTCATTACAATTTGATATGAAGGAATTGGTAGTTGCTAAGTTTATCTTAGAGTATGAACACAACTTTTAGTTGAGCATTGTCCTTATATGCCTGGTGAGATGAAGGACATGAATCATGTCTTTTATGCTAATGTGGTTGGGAGCCTCATGTATGCTATGGTTTGCATTAGACTAGACATCGCCTAAGTAGGAGTCAAGTCAATTTATTGCTAATTTTGGTAGAGAACATTGGGTAATAGTGAAGTCTTTAGATATTCATGGGGAACTACAAAATACTCTATTTATTATCAAGGAGGCATCTTGGGCCGCTTGGAGTATGCTTGTCATAGTGTTAGTAGTGCCTTGGGACACTTGGAGCATGCTTGAAATAGGATTGACAACCCTTGTAACACTTTGGGTCACCTGGAGCATGCGTCTAGTAGTGTTGGTGATACCGGTAGCATTGGCTGGGGACACCTAAAGCATACTTGTGACAGTGTTGGTGATTTTTTTAACACTTTGGGTCACCTAGGACATGCTTATAAAAGTGTCAATGATGCCCATAACAACACCTTTAGACACTTGGAGCATGCCTATAGTAGTGTATTTGGGATACTTGGAACACACTTGTAGTATTGCTACGAGACTTGTACGTAGTGGATAAGTAGGGGTTTGTAGACTCAAATTAGATAGGAGATGTGGATAGCAAGAAGTTTACTAGTGGCTATTTGTTTATTAGCTTGTTTGGTAGTGCAATTGGTTGGATGACTAAGTGATAGGTTGTGGCTGCTATTCTACATCTAGAGTAAATGGCAATTACTTATGCTTATAAAGAGGCAATTTGGCTTGGGTTGAGTTAGGGAATAGTGAGTAATAACTATTATAGTCAAAGTGCCATTAGCTTGGCATAGAACCCTACATTTAATGTGCGGACAAAGCACATTGATGTGTAGTACTTGTTCATGACATGGTGGATACTTTAGTGAACATTATAGATACTTTGGTGAACATAAGCATCAGGGAAGGCTATGTTTGAGAACGTGGATACTTTGGTGAACATTGTAGAGACTTTGATGCAACTCTGATCACAAAGAAGTTTAGGTGGTGCAATGAGGCTATGGGCATTTCTTCCCTTAGGAGATAGCAACATTGGTTTCCCCTTTTGCTCTTACAAGGTATATGACAAATGGGAGAATGTTAGGATTAGGTGTCATACACCTTGCAATTCTTAATGTTTGTATTTATTATTTATGTGGCCACATGAAAAAAAAAGTGTTCCACTTGAGGTGCCACTTTATGCCACGTGTAATTTGTAAAATGATGCACTATAAGAAGCATTTGATATCGTGTATAGTATGATAGTATAAGAGTTTGTATACTTCAGTGAAAGCTCACTTATGTGCTATGATGGCTATGGGATTAAAGTTTGTCAAGGGCTAAACAAGAAGGGATTGCCAAAGGAACAAATTATTACATATATTGGAGAACAAGAAGCAATCGATATTGTGAGTGAGCAAAATAAAAATCTCATTTTTTAGCGATGAAAGAATTAGGGTCCCTTCTACCTTTACTATGGTGGAGGTATTTGTATGTGCATGGTTAGGTTCTTTGTATCTATGAGTAGTCCAATAACATGGGAAAGTACTTAATCTATGCTTTTATTTCCTCCCTTTGGTCTTGGATCTACTAAAGTTGAGTGTGCATAGTTTCTATTTGCACCTTGATTGTATCGTCAATATATTTCATGACATAATATATACTATATGTTTGTAATATTTGAGTTTTTATGTGATCCATTTGATTTTTCAAAATTTTTTAAGAGTTGACCATTGTAAGAAAAATGGTAGGGGAATTTATGTGATCCCTTTTGAATATTATTGATTTGAGTCTCAAGGTGGGTATAAGCTACCACATTTTTCCTTATTTATTTCATGCCATTCTTTTCTATTTCCTTCACGACTTTATTATTGGTGGAAATCATCACTCCTAGTGTACATATAGGTGGTTATTTCTATTTTATTTGATCCTCCGGTTTTTTTCTTCATGTAGAGGTGTGCAAGTCTTTGTCTTTTTCTTCTCAACCCTTTTTCTCTTTCTCTATTATAATATAGTGGAGGTTTGTTTTGTTACTACAATGGTCTCCTATTAGACCTTTGATTTGGAATTTTCACTTTGTGTCAATGTATCCACCAATTAATTAGACCTTAGCTACATTTCCTACAATTATGTTAGCCTTATGATGTAATCAAGGTGAGGGGGTTCTATTGAATTGTTACACCCCAACTGTGTATTTACTATTTACTACTAATATGTAGGGTAAATGTGAATGTAATTTGAATTCTGAATGAGAATAAATTGTGCTTGCACTTTGTTATCAATGAATTATGAACGAATGTTATTTCATTTAAAGATATGTGAAGAAATGCATATATGTGAATGGATAGTTATTGAATTAGATATTCTAACTATGGAGAAATGTTATGTGTAATGCATATTTTGTTGAACAGTTGACTACCATGGGAATGTGTTAGTTGATGCAGGTATACGTTCAATCCTCCAGGTGTGAGGGGAAGTATCACTCAGAATAAGATCTTGGTCGGGTAACTAGTAACGTAACCTATTTGAGCTTACACACACACTCATAGTAGAATGGTTGAGTCAAGTTATTGTGTCAGGAATTGGTAAGCCATCCTTAGTATGAATGTCTGCATTAGTAAGGGTTATGATTACTGTTGAATGCATGCTTGGATGATGTTATATGTTTTGAGCTTATAAGTTCTTCCTTATATTACTATGCTTGTATTAATGAGTTGAACACACGTGGAATGTGTGTATATGTATACATATGTATGTTGATGATAGACCATACACATGAACACACACATAAGCATACATAGTTAGACATACCTATGCACACTTATGAATGGGTTGTTTATGAGCATGGAATTATCGAATGGACAATACAACATGACTGTGTATAGGTATTAATACATCACATGTGTGTTTCCTATCAACACAATAGTAATTGTGTATGTGCTTAGTGTGCAATCGAATGTGTATATATATACATGTATATATGATATATACATATATCCATATGTATACATGTATCAACTATTGATACACACGTATGTTTGGCAAACGAACATGTCCATATGAATGTATCAATATATGTACACACACACACACACACACAATGAGAGTGTTAACTTGTTTGTATTCATTTGTATATTGAATGTATACATACTTTATTGACATTATATATATATATATATATATGAGTGATATTATTGATATTCATATATATATGTATATGTACATATATGAATATATATTTATATATATAAACATATGTTTGGGATCGATTAACATATGTGTTGTTTGGAGGTCGATTTATATATTTAAACATAGGCCGATTTGTATATAACATATACAAAGCATTTAAAGGCTGAATATAACATATATTGGCATTGAGTAAAGGTCGAATTACATGCTATGTATTGTGCAACAATATGGTTGATATGAATAGTGAACCATAGTTGATACTATGGGCAATGCATTTTGGAATTAATAAACAATAAATTACTCAACATTGAATGCTTTTATATAAAGCGATGAAATAGATACCAACTGCAAAATAAAGTGAAATGCATGAGAATAGGAAATGCATACAACAATACAAGGAATTGGTCAAAGTATCATTTATGTGCCAAGCGACTCTTTAATCCTCTGTTTTCTGCCAAGCTTAGACTTAGTCGACATTGGGCATGTGTTGCATTTTGACTATAGACTGTTTCAATGAGTAAAGTTGTGCCAAAGCAATAGGGGAATGATTGTATACTTGGCGCTAGAAATATGAAGTTCTAATTGTTGTAGAAGTCCATCTTTGATAAAGTTCGACTGCCATCATTTTAACATGAGCACAATTGAATGTCTCTTATTGCATTCAAACAAATGGGCCGACTTGTAGCTTCTTATACTGAGTTTGTGTTTAGTTTGATGCCACCTTGTAAGCTAAGTGAAGTGATTCGACTTGCATGGATTAAGCTGTCATTTTGAATGCCTTTTCTGTAGGCTGCAATGTCTCCTTTTTCTATATAAATAGAGAGGCTAGGTCTCTTATTTGGAACACATTCTTTTCCAAACTTATTCTGCTGCAATTTTTGAGAGCTGTGAGTTATTGAGTGAGAGCTGTGAGTTAACTTGTGAGTGCATATTATAGTTTAAGGAATTTTAGTGTAGTATTGTCCTTGAGAGAGCTAAGTGAAGCTAGGAAGCTGCTACTTGGAAGGCTGGGCAACAAGACAATCTATTGGTTAAGCGTATTATAGGCATGAGGATCTAATCTTCTCTTAACTGTCTTTATTTGTGAAAGATTAGGAATTGTATGTTTGTATTGGAACTGCTTGTTATTATTTGCACTAGGGAAACATAACATTTGCTTTGGAAAGGAAAAATAAGTTGATTATGCTTTTCGATGGAAGCGTTTGTGATAATTCCATAGTACGAGGAATTGTTTGTCATAGGTATTTCTATGCTAGATATGATTAAACAAGGATAGCTTATGGGATTATTCATTGTTAAAGTTATTGAGTTAGATAGCTTGCAAGATACACATAGGATTTGATTATCCATTAAAGGGAGGGTAACTTGTGATTATGCTTTGTGAGTAGAAATACCATTAAGTTGTAAAAAGGGGATAGTTATTTATGGGGTTAAAGGTTACCCATGGGAGGAAATACCTATGTATAGACTATAGTGGCCTAAAGTCAAATCAAGTTTGACTAGTGTATGTGAGTAGGATGACTATCACTCTAAGTATTGAGTGAGAACACTTTGTCCAAAGTAGTGTGATTTCCTTTGCTTCCACTGTCAATTCACTGTGATCCATTTATGCATGCTAGTCCTAGATTGTGGGATTACAAGTTCTAGTCATGTAGGAGACATCACTAAGCTCAGTATGGTTGTCGATACAAGGTTACTCCACCAATCTCTTCGTCGAAGGGTAGGGCCATCTATCGCATGATAGATGTGCGGGGGACAACATATGAGTCTGTGGTTGGTGGAAAAGTGCTTGAGTGATGCTTCTGCTCCTTAGTAGGTGACAAAAGACCAAGATTTGAAAGATGGATCCTGGACCATCTATATCTATTTTTTGAAGCTCGGTTGAGCTATGTATGTACTTGTATATATTATTGGAATATTGTAATTTGTGAAGTTACTATAATGGAAATGGAATCCATGTTGATTATTATGGTGACATCTATGTTCATTTGTTCTCAATAAAGAAAATAATTTTTTTATTGCAATGGTTGTTACATAGTTTATTTACTCGCAAAGTGAAAACTTAGGAAAAATTACTTAAGTGAATGGTTGACATGTTATATGTGGTATCAGAGCTACCAGGTTTAGCTTTGGAACCTATGAGCTCATCATACTTTCCATCCAACATTATCTAATGTTTGGAAATTCTTGTGCCAAGATGGTGCATCTCAGGTTAACGACTAGAAAGTCAGTAATTGAGAATGAGTGCTACCTAAAGGCCAATAAGGAAAGAGAGGCCATCGTTAGAACAATTGAGGGTACCAACTATGACATTTCCATCTGGTTAAGCGGCACTGAAACCTTCAATCACAAACTCTCTCAAATCAGTGATGTGAAGAGAAAGATGAAGATGGAGGCTAAGTACAATTACCTACCTTTCGTCTCACCAAAGAAGTTTGAATCTTTATCACTTTCTAGGGATATACCCTTAGAAGGGAGTGTCAGTTCGACATTTATATTTAGAGACCCTAGAGTTCTTGCAATGACAAAAGTAATTGTAATTTCCCCAATTAATGAGTTTGAGGGTTATGTACCTCGCAACTATGTATCAGATGACAAATTTGAAGGTTATTATCCATTCTGGGATAGGTATGAACAAATGAGAGATGAGCAACAATCTCAATCTGTAAGGTATACTCCATTAAGTTATGTGTCAAAGAGTGAATCCAAGGGATACTCTCCACTTGACTATCTGAATAGTCACTCCATGTAATCAAAAGGATATTGAGATCCTTGAAAAATGAATAAAATCATGTGTTTATCGAAAGCTTGTGCTTAATCTTATGTGGAATTCCTTATGTGCGATTGATAGCTCATTCTAATGTTTTCCATAAGATAGTTGATAACATGATTAAATGTAACATGGATGTACCTTCTGGTATAACTCGTTCTTGTGAGGATGGTGAGAACACGAACCAATCCTGGCGGAAGCCAAGAAGTTGGGAAAGGACCAATAGGAGTTGAAGCTAGATTGGACCAAATCTTGGCAAGGTTGGAGAACCTAGAGCAAGAAAGAAGGGTAAAGGATAGAGTTCAAAAGAAAGTTCCAAATAATGAGGAGGGAGAAAATTCCCGTGAACATGATCAAACTCATGATCATGAGAGAGGAAAATCACCTTCTCTATCAGAGGAAACTAATAGGAAGTGTATGGATTCTGAACTCTCTAGAGATACAAAGAAAATTACCCCACCTAAGTTTGAGGGAAGTGCCAGTGAAGATGAAGCCGAGGCTTGATTAGTCCAAATGGAGAAGTATTTTGAAATTCAAAATTATACTGAGGTCACCAAAGTAGCATGGGGAGCATACCAGTTAGCAGGAGAAGCCTCTAATTGGTGGATGAATAAAAAGATGGAACTCAAGCTTAACTCATGGAAACTGACATGGAGTAAATTTGTTGATTTTTTTTGTAAGAGATGGTTACCCCAACTCTATTTTGACTAGAAACTCATGGATTTTCAAAGTTTGAGACAAGGTGAGATGATGGTCAATGAGTATTGGAAGAAGTTTACTTGTCTGTTGCATTATGTTCCTATGTACTAGAAGGATGAATGCTTCTGCATAAGAAAGTTTATAATGGGACTTAATAGTCAGATCGGTGGAGAGGTAGATGTTCACGGTCCAACAACTATGGATCTTGTGTATGAGAAAGTGGTTAAATAGGAGAAAAAGCTCAAAGCTATCTCCATCCGTCAGGAAAACAAAAACCGTAAGAAGATTGTGGGAGCTCAAGACAAACCAACTCCAAAGAAGTTGGAAGTTGTGCAAAATGTACCAAAGCAAGGAGAAAAAGAATCTTGTAGTATTGGGAAAGAATAAAAAAGGGAACGTAAGAGGAATGGTTCCAGTGGTGGGAATACTAACAATAATGGTGAAAATGCTAGTAAATTTGGAGAACCCACAAGGAAGAAAAGACCAACTACTGGATGTTTTACATGTGGAAGAGACCACTATGCTAAAGAATGTCCCAATAAGGTTTTCGGGTCACGATCTTATGGTAATCCACTACCTACCCAACAAGCGATGTTCCAACAAAAGATACATGCAACCATGGATGATCACCAGGTGGAGTATCAAGTGACTCCAATAGAGACTCCAAGTATTTTTTTTGGCTTACCCATTTCTATACTTATAGATATTGGTGCAATTGAGAATTTCATTTCACCTAGAGTAGCTAAAAAAATATCTAGAAAGGCTGGTTACAAGGAAAAGTCTTGGGATGTTGAGTATGCAAACCAGACAAGAGCAAAGGTGGAACAATGTTGTTTGAAGCTAGGATAGAGCTACCTTGTTTTTCTATAGAAGTGAACCTATATGTCACACCATTAAGATCTTATGATGTTATCCTAGGTATGAACTGGCTATGGAGACATAGGGCTAAGGTAGATTGCCATGCTAAAACAGTAAAATGCTTAGATGATCTTGGTAACAAAGTGAAGTATCAAGGGATACCTAGAGAGGTCAAGATTTGTCAAATCTTAACAATGCAATTGTTAAGGGCTAAGAAGAAAGGGTGTAAACTCTTTGCAGTCAAGATGGAAAAACTTGATGAGAACCTTGATAACTTGGAATCACAGAGCTCCCAAGAGATGGAAGATGGTGAAATGGAGGAAACTGGAATGCCAGATATGGAAAGGTATCCTATACTAAGAAAGTTTTTGGATGTGTTTCCAATTGAATTTCCTAGGTTGCCACTGAAAAGGATATTTGACTTTTCAATTGATATAGTTCCAAGATCCAAACCTATTTTCAAGGTACCTTATAGAATGACAACAATCGAGCTAATGGAGCTTAAGGCATAGTTGGATGGACTGTTGTCTAAGGGATTGATAAGATCAAGTGTTTCACCCTAGGGAGCACCGGTAATATTTGTGAAAAAGAAGGATGGTACTTTGCGTATGTGTATAGATTATCGCATGCTTAACAAAGCTACGATAAAGAACAAGTATCCATTCCCACACATTGATGATCTATTTGATCAAATGAGGGGAGCTATTGTATTTTATAAGATTGATCTAAGATCTAGATACCATCAGTTCAGGATTAAGGATGAAGACATCTTTAAAACTACATTCAAAACTAGATATGGACACTATGAGTTTACTATTCTACCCTTTGGTTTAATGAATGCAACTACAACATTTATGAACTTTATGAACAACGTATTTAGGGATTTCCTAGATAACTTTTTCTTAGTTTTCCTGGATGACATTTTGATTTACTCAAGGAATGAGGAGGAACATTGTAGGCATTTAGAGGTGGTTCTACAACGAATTAGAGAACATAAGTTTTATGGAAAACTCTCTAAATGTACCTTCTTCCAGAAGAGAGTACATTATCTTGGCCATGTGATCTTGGTGGATGGAATTTTAGTAGATCCAGCTAAGATCAAGGTGGTGCTTGAATGGCCAGTACTCAAGAATGTATCTGAGGTTAGAAGTTTTATGGGTCTGGTAGGATACTATAGAAAGTTTTTTGCAAATTTCTCCAAGATAGCCTTTTCAATTACTTCTTTGCATAAGAAAGGGAAGAAGTTTGAGTGGACAAAGAAGTGTCAAGAAGCCTTTGACCTACTCAAAGAGAAATTACCTACCACATTGATCTTGAAAGTACCATATCCTAAGGGTGACTTTACTGTTATCATGGATGCATCAGGAGAGGGTTTAGGGGGTGTGTTAATGCAAGAGGGGCAAGCAATTGCTTATGAATCTAGGAAGTTGAAATGTTATGAACAAAATTATGCATCACATGATTTGGAGTTAGCAACTATGGTTCACGCTTTGCAAATGTGGAGGCATTACTTGTTAGTGAAACCCTTTGAAATGAAGACTGGTCATCATGGGTTGAAGTACCTATTCACTCAACCTAATATGAATGCTAGACAAAGAAGATGGTTAGAGTTAATATCAAATTATAACTTTAATATTAGTTATATTAAAGAGACAAAGAATTGGGTTGCTGATCCCTTGAGTCGAAGCCGTCATATTGCCTTGATAGTAACAATTCAAACTAAATTTAAAGGTCAAGTGTTGTAAAAGTGCAAAGATGATGAGTTTTATATGCAAGTTAAGCAAGCACTCACTAGCAATCTGCATGATACTAGGTATGAAGGTTTTCATTTTGAACCTAATGGTATACTTAGGTATAAGGGGAGAATGTATGTACCTGACTCGAAAGAGTTAAGAAATCTAGTATGGAAAGAAGTTCATGAAGCACTATACTCTGGATACCCTAGTGTGATGAAAATGATGGCAGATGTTAAGCCATTATATTTTTGGAAGGGAATGAAAGGAGATGTTGCTCGATTTGTGGCTAGGTGTCTTGAATGTCAAAGGGTGAAGGCAGAGCACCATCATCTTGCAGGTTTGTTATGGACTTTGTGCAAGGATTGTCTATGACAAGGAATAAGCATAATGCCATTCTTCTGGTTGTGGATAAGCTTACCAAATAGCACATTTCCTACTCGAGAATCTAACTGATGGAGCACCTGCCATAACAAGAAAATTTGTGCAAGAAGTGTTTAGATTGCATGGGATGCTTGAGAAGATTATCTTGGATAGGGATGCACGAGTCACTTCTAGGTTTTGACAAACCTTGTTTTCTGCACTAGGGACTCGATTGAATATTAGCCTAGCATATCATCCAGAAACAGATGGAAAAATGGAAAGGGTAAATCAAGTATTGGAGGACCTACTTAGAATGTATTGCATGGATCAGCAATACAAGTGGGAAGACTACTTGCCTTTGGTGTAATTTTCTTACAACAACTCTTATCATTCCACAATAAAGATGGATCCTTTCGAAGTGTCATATGGTCGAAAGTGTCAAACTCCTATCAGTTGGGAAAAATTTGAGGATAGAGTGAGTCTTGGGTCAGAAATGTTGGCTGAAATGGATGAGCAAGTAAGAATTGTTAAGAAAATATTGGTTGAAGCTAACAATAGATAGAAAAGCTATGTTGATGCTAAGAGAGTGCCCCAAAATTTTTCCATAGGTGACAAGGTGTTGTTGGGAGTGAAACCTCACAAGAGTTCCATTAAATTTGGGAAGTCTTCCAAATTAGCTCCATGTTATATAGGACCTTTTGAGATTCTTGAGGAAGTGAATCCGGTAGCTTATTGCATTGCGTTGCCACTAGCTCTTGCCATGATGAATAATGTCTTCCATGTGTCCTACCTAAAGAAGTATATACCAAGTGATAATCATGTGATTGATTGGAATGATTTACATGTATAGGACCCAAGAGTGGTAACACTTGAACCCGTCAAGGTGCTCGAAATGTGTAAGTTTCAATTGCATAATAGAGAAGTCTTGCAATGCAAAGTCTAGTAGGACTAGTATGCGGAAGAATCTACCACTTGGGAAGACTATGTTGAGATTCAGCAAAAGTTTCCTCATGTTTTAGATACATTTGAAAGTACTTGAAAACAATATGTTGTTTGTGTGTTTGTTTTATGTTGCTACATAAAATCATCGGGGACAATTCACAAGGGGGGAGTATGTTACACCCCAATTGTGTATTTACTATTTACTATTTACTATTACTATGTAGGGTAAATGTGAATGTGATTTGAATTCTGAATGAGAATAAATTGTGCTTGCACTTTGTTATCAATGAATTATGAATGAATGTTATCATTTAAAGATATGTGAAGAAATGCATATATGTGAATGGATAGTTATTGAATTAGATATTCTAACTATGGAGAAATGTTGTGTAATGCATATTTTTTTGAATAGTTGACTACCATGGGAATGAGTTAGTTGATGTAGGTATATGTTCAATCCTCCAGGTGCGAGAGGAAGTATCACTCAAGAGAAGATCATGGTCGCGTAACTGGTAATGTAACCTATTTGAGCTTACACACACACTTATAGTAGAATGGTTGAGTCAAGTTATTATGTTAGGAATTGGTAAGTCATCCTTAGTATGAATGTATGCATTAGTAAGGGTCATAATTACTGTTGAATGCATGCTTGGATGATGTTATATGTTTCAAGCTTATGAGTTCTTCCTTATATTACTATGCTTGTATTAATGAGTTGAACACACGTGGAATGTATGTATATGTATACATATGCATGTCGACGATAGACCATACACGTTAAGAAACACATACATAAGCATACATAGGTAGACGTACCTATGCACACTTATGAATGGGTGGCTTATGAGCATGGAACTATCGAATGGACAATACAACATGAATGTGTATAGGTATTAATACATCACACATTTGTTCCCTATCAGCACAATAGTAATTGTGTATGTGCTTGGTGTGCAATCGAATGTGTATATGTATACATGTATATATGATATATACATGTATACATATATATATATATATACGCATATACATACATACATACATACATACATACATACATACATATATATATGAGTGATATTATTGATATTCATATATATATATATATATATATATATATATGTATATGTACATATATGCATATATATTTATATATAAATATATGTTTGGGATTGATTAACATATGTGATGTTTGGAGGCTGATTTATATATTTAAACATAGGCCGATTTATATGCATGAACATAGATTGATTTGTATATAACATATACAAAGCATTTAAAGGCTAAATATGACATATATTGGCATTGAATAAAAGTCGAATTACATGCTATGTATTGCGCAACAATATGGTCAATATGAATAGTGAACCATAGTCAATACTATGGACAATGCATTTTGGAATTAATAAATAGTAAATTACTCAACATTGAATGCTTTTATATAAAGCAATGAAATAGATAACAACTGTAAAATAAAGTGAAATGCATGAGAATAGGAAACACGTACAAAAATACAAGGAATTGGTCAAAGTATCATTTATGTGCCAAGTGACTCTTTACTCCTCTATTTTTTGCAAAGCTTAGACTTAGTCGACATTGGGCATGTGTTGGATTATGACTGTAGATAGTTTCAATGAGTAAAGCCACACCAAAGCAATAGGGGAATGAGTGTATACTTGGCGCTAGAAATATGAAGTTCTAATTGTTGTAGAAGTCCATCTTTGATAAAATTCAACTGTCATCATTTTAACATGAGCACAATTGAATAAGTCTTGTTGTTGTCAAACAAATGGGTTGACCTGTAGCTTCTTATGCTAATTTTGTGTTTAGTTTGTTTCCACCTTATAAGCTAAGTGAAGTGAGTCAACTTGCATATAAGCTGCCATTTTGCATGCCTTTTCTGTAGGCTGCAATGTCTCCTTTTTCTATATAAATAGAGAGGCTAGCCCTCTTATTTGGAACACATTCTTTTGCAAACTTATTCTACTGCAATTTCTGAGAGCTGTGAGTTATTGAGTGAGAGTTGTGAGTTAACTTGTGAGTGCATATTTTAGTTTTGAGTAAGGAGTTTTAGTGTAGTATTGTCCTTGAGAGAGCTAAGTGAAGCTAGGAAGCTACTGCTTGGAAGGCTGAGTGACAAGACAATCTATTGGTTAAGCGTATTATAGGCATGAGGATCTAATCTTCTCTTAACTGTCTTTATTTGCGAAAGATTGGGAATTGTATGTTTGTATTGGAACTACTTGTTATTATTTGCACTAGGGAAACATAACATTTGATTTGGAAAGGAAAAAGAAGCTGATTATGTTTTTTGTGAAAGTGTTTGTAATTACTCCATAATACAAGGAATTGTCTATCATAGGTATTTCTATGCTAGATATGATTAAACAAGGATTAGCTTATGGGATTATTCATCGCTAAAGTTATTTTGAGTTAGATAGCTTGCAAGATACACCTAGGATTTGATTATCAATTAAAGGGAGGGTAACTTGTGATTATGCTTTGTGAGTAGAAATACCATTAAGTTGTAAAAAGGGGATAGTTATTTCTATGGTTAAAGATTACCCATAGGAGGAAATACCTATGTATAAACTATAGTGGCCTAAATTCAAATCAAGCTTGAGTAATGTATGTGATTAGGATGACTATCACTCGAAGTATTGAGTGAGAACACTTTGGCCAAAGTAGTGTGATTGCCTTTGGCTCCACTGTCAATTCACTGTGATTCGTTTATGCATGCTAGTCTTAGATTGTGGGATTACAAGTTCTAGACATGTAGGACACAACACTAAGCTCAGTATGGTTGTCGTTACGAGGTTACTCCACCAATCTCTTCGTCGAAGGTTAGGGCCATCTATTGTATGATAGATGTGCGGGGGACCACAAATGAGTCCATGGTTGGTAGAAAAGTGCTTGAGTGATGCTTCTCCTCCTCAGCAGTCGACAAAAGACCAAGATTTGAAAGGTTGATCCTACACCATCTATATCTATTGTGTGAAGCTCGTTTGAGCTATGTATGTACTTGCGTGCATTTTTGGAATATTGTAATTTGTGAAGTTATTGTAATGGAAATGGAATCATGTTGATTATTGTGGTGACATCTATGTTCATTTGTTCTCAAAAAAGAAAAGAAATTTTTTATTGCAATGGTTGTTACATAGTTTATTTACTCACAAAGTGAAAACTTAGGAAAAATTACTTCAGTGAACAATTGACATGTTACAAAACTACCCTACCTTGCAACTAAATGCACTTATTTAACACTAATTAAATGTTTATGGAATAATTATATTTAAATCATAATGCTTGGTATCAAAATTCCTATTTAGGAGTATAATTAATCTATGTGCATATAAGATCCACAACTTGCATCCTTCTATTTTGAAGTTCTCTTCTCCTAATTATCAACCTTGTAACTATCATTCTCCTCCCCCTTTATATATTTGCATGTGGAAGTTCAAACAACACAAGAAGAAGTTCAATTGATTGGAATTTTGATGGTTTCAACAACTAAATCATTGTTGGGATGTAAATGTGCAATAGAACATTTGAATCCCACAAGTGCAGATGCAACCCATAAGTCCACAAGTCCTAGATGACCCCAAGGTTCTCACAAAGTTTAGATGACTTTAATATTCCCATAAGTGCAGATGCAAGAAGGAACTCCACAAGTGCAATAACACGCTGAAAGTCTACAAGTGCATATCCAAGCGGAAAATATGTAATTGGCAACTTCAATCATGAAATTTTACTTTAGGTTCAATTGGATGGTAATTTTCTATAATCTATAAAGGATGACCTCATTATGTGTCATGTTGATGTCATTTGAGGAACTATTCATTGGCACCAATTCATTACAACATTAGGTTCAATTCACTATGAATTACTCACAAAAATCTCGATGTACATGAAACTTCCAAAATAGACAAATGATGCCAATATTCCCGTAAACATTTAGATACACTTGAAATATTAGTAAGGTTGAATGATGTCACGTCACTTTTCCTATAGTGTAGGAAAATCCATCGCAACTAGTCAAGAATCAGATTGAAACAAAGTTTCAATTCACTCAGGAACTTTTGCAAAGGTTCAGTTGAAGCTCAAAATCCCACAAATTGCAACAATACCATATCCCATAATGGTCCAATTCACATGTAATTCTCTACAAATGTCTAGTAGTAGGTTAAAAATCCACAACACCATAACTTACTTATTTTTCATCCAAAATTTCACCAAATTTGATTTTTGAATACCTATTTGGCTCTTCTACAAGATGACATCATCAAATTATCCAAGTTATTTTAAAAATCCCCCAAACTGTACATTACTAAAAACTAGGCAACTAAATTGAAAAAGTATATTTTTTTGGGTGATGTAGGATTGCTTGTGGACCTAGATGCTGCTACATCAGACACACCAGGTAAATAAAATGTTCCATGTGTTGAACACACTGAAATACTGAGAGGGAGGGTGAATTAGTATTCTTTCAAATCTCAAAACTTCCAAAACAAAAGAAACTTCAAACTCTACCACACAAGCAAGAACATGAAAGATGAACACAATGCACAACACAACATAACACTAGATGTATGTGGAAAACCCCACAAGGGAAAAACCATGGCGAGAAATGTTGCTAGGAGCTATCGTCCTAATCTAGCCTCACAAATGAATAACAATTACAATTTTTTTTTAGGGATACAAATCAAGGAAGCTACAACTCCCCAATAACCGTTTTAAGGTCACTCCCAAGGAAGCTACAACTACTTGATTACACTTTATTTTAGGGCTAAAACCCAAGGAAGATACAAATCCCCGATTTGAGTACAAACTCATGAATGATTACAGAATGACAATCCTTCCACTATCTAAAATTGACAATTAAGCTCAATCCTTTTTGTTGGTGTGAATAATTGTCTTGTACCTAGCTAATTCATTCACTAGGTAATTAGGGGACATATTCACACGGTTAAGTTTACTTAGGTAAAAGATTCCTTCTAGAAGTCTTAGTTGGCTTTTCTAGAACTTATCTTATCTAGCTAGGATGCATCATTTCCTAGGTGATTAGGTTCTTGGTTGTCTCATGTCATAGGATAATGACATTTGTCAACATCGTGTTTATTCCTATCTCTCAACCTTGCCCATATAAGCAAGGTATCTCTTGTACATTTGTATAAAAGGCATATCAAGCAATAGCAATTCAGCCATTAATCAATCTTGCATTGTGAAGCAAGCTTTCTTGCCATTCTCTCTCTTGTGGAAGTGGTTTTGGGCGCAACTGATCTTGGGGGTGTTGAGGAGTCACCATCAACTCCTACATGGTATCAGAGCTCTCTAGGTGTTGCAGATTCCTTCCCAGATCTGAGGGTGATATTTTGGCTTGAATATTTTTGCTGGGTGCAGATTGAGGTTTTAATAACCTCACAGTTAAGTTCAGAAGGCTTCGCAGACGAATTTTGACTGTAAATTCGCCTATTTTGGGTAAAGTTGTTTTTGAGGCAAATTTTTTTTTGCTTGAACAACCCTTGGAGCTGTACGATCTTTCTTATTTTCGCAAAAAAAAATATTTTGTGAAATATTTTTCTGCGTATATTGTTCATAAATTTGGGGCAAATTTATTTGTTAATCAGGAAATTTTTTTTTTTTTCATCGGGCAAAATATTTCAATATGTGTTTGTGGGTTACAAACTATTTGGTGGGTACAATCTGCGGAATATTCCGTGGCCTGTATTGAATTGCGTAGGTCTTTATAACCCTCGACGGATCTGTCATTCCGAGTATAGTGTACTCCAGACTGCATCATTATTGCGTCGTCATACTTTGTACCCTCCCATCGGTGAAACATTTGATGGTACGAAGGCCCGTCTCTTCACTGGTCGGATCGTCAGGTCACATCTCTCTCACCGGCATTCATTAATCCTGTCAGTGTTTGCTCATTTCCATTGACCTTCTGCAGCACTGTGCTTGGTGTATGAATCCATCAGCATCTATTAGCCTATACTCTGGCTAGGGCTTTGGATCTTCATTGTCATTGTTATCGGGCTCCTTGTCCACGGGTACCGACCACAATAAACTCGGCGTACTGTTGCAGATCTTACATCGACGAACTTCATCATCTCTGGAAGTACATTGTACAAGGTACGCAAGGTCAGATCCATCGCATTTGAAGGTATCAGGCTTATATCATTTTATCATCTCATCAGATATTCAACGGTCTGTGTCTAATCTCTAATGTCCATTGGATCTGCATCGACTTTATTCACCGGTCAGATAGTACTCCCGTGAATGGTACGAAGCCTAATTGGTATGCAGAGATTTTAATCATTTTTTATTTCTATGATATAAGCCGACTATATCAACCTTTGTTTATTGAAATTTTTTAAGCCTTTGTTTATTTGTAAAGGCCGACCATATAAATTGTTTTGGCCTATAGCTAAGTTTATCAGTGGTGTTATTTTTTGAATCTTTTATGCCCATGGTCATATGGAGGATCGAAGTATAGCGCCCGAGTGCCCAAATTTTGCTCCATTTTAGCCTTGTAATTGCCCCAAGTGCCTATTTATAGGCCTTTTTTTCATTTTTCCACAACTTTTGCATACAGAGACCATTTTCCAGAAACGAGATATCGCCGGAAAGCTGGAAGAGTCAACTTTTCAGTGGTGCAGATATTTTGTAGATATTTTGCAATTTTGTGCCATATTTTCTAGGTTGAAGATAGATCTCTATTTTTGGCTTTTGAAGCTCATATCTTTGTAAATGGATGACTTAATTACTTTGGAGAAAGGGAACTATAGGCAATGGAGTAATTTAATACTCACTCATCTTGGTGAGAGGAATCTATTGTCCTATTTGTTTGATAAAGTTCCTTGTCCTAGCACAACTGATGAGTATTGCATTTGGAAAGGCTTCAGGGTTGCTGTCTTTAGAGTTATTTTTGAAAATGTGGATGATGACTTTTTGGAGACACTTATTCACTTCCAATGTCCTCATGCTCTTTGGACTCACATTAGAGAGGTGCATGAAGATCATGATTCTTCTCCATCTCTTGAAGGTCCTCTTTCCAACTCACATGTGCTTCTTCATTCTTCATAGTTGATAACCCATGCTTGTGATCCTTTGGAGGAGATTGTAGATGCTTCAGAGGTTCCTGATTCTTCATCTTATGTTGTTGAATCATTGAGTACTACCAGTGATTCATTGCAACATGTATCCGATAGTCTTCCTGATTGGGATTCTTATTTGACAGACATTGCTTCTTTGTTTGTGGAGTCTCACATTTCAGACTTGGAGGACCAATTTGAGGGTTTATCTCTCTTATTTGATGATAGTCATGGATCAAATATTGTCACTTCATGTTTGTCTTTGGAGCTTGTTCAAGATCAGTTTCCATTGGTTCCTGGTTTGTCACAGTTTGTTGTGATTGGGCATGTACCTGATTGGATTGTGGCATCATCTTCATCATCCAATAAATTGGCAACACATGAGTAGATTTCAGAGACACAATCTTCCTACATTTGGATTCCTCTTCCTACCACTTCCTATCCAGAATGGGAATCATTCCTACATTTGTACTTGGTGTATCTTCTTCCCAAGGGGAGAAACATTGTTTGTAGGCATTGGATTTTGTTTTGTCTTCAGACTTTAACCATGTTTGCAGGTGATCATACATTATGGGGGGGATATCTCATCTCTCTACTTCCCTCTTATGGGGGGGTCATTTATTGTATATAAATGATGCATGATGTCCTTGGGGGGTATCATTGAGTCCTCCATACATCATGTTTGTTTTGTTTTGTTTTCTCTCTTTTGGAGAGGAGTTTTGTCCCACAGGGTTTTCTCCTTTTCTCCACTTGTGAGAGATTGCATCATTTGCATTGTAAATGGGTACCTAACATGGCCTAGTAGCTGGGACCCATAGTCATAGTCTTTGCATAGTTTGCATAATAATCTTCTCCCTAAGTTGCACTTAAGGGGGGGTGTTGGTGTGAATAATTGTCTTGTACCTAGCTAATTCATTCACTAGGTAATTAGGGGACATATTCACATGGTTAAGTTTACTTAGGTAAAAGATTCCTTCTAGAAGTCTTAGTTGGCTTTTCTAGAACTTATCTTATCTAGCTAGGATGCATCATTTCCTAGGTGATTAGGTTGTTGGTTGTCTCATGTCATAGGATAATGACATTTGTCAACATCATGTTTATCCCTATCTCTCAACCTTGCCCATAGAAGCAAGGTATCTCTTGTACATTTGTATAAAAAGAATATCAAGCAATAGCAATTCAACCATTAATCAATCTTGCATTGCGAAGCAAGCTTTCTTGCCATTCTCTCTCTTGTGGAAGTGGTTTTGGTCGCAACTGATCTTGGGGGTGTTGAGGAGTCACCATCAACTCCTACACTTTTGATGATTGCAATTCTGCTTTACAACCTCTTCTTCAACTTTTTCAAATGTCTTCTTTGTTTCTTACTATCTCATTGCTTTTAGCATTCAAGAAGTCTTGCCTTTGGCTCACCGCCTCCAAAAAACAATTGAGCACCTTATTCACATCTCTTTTGTCACAAAGATATGATCAAAATGAAACTGGACAAGATTTACCACTTCCACTCTTTCTCTTGCAGTCGCTCACACAATTATCATAATGCATCACATACTTATCATCCTTCTCAATTCACAACCTAGATCAACTAGGTTTCTAATTTATACATGATATTACATTGATTACATTCACATGTCGGCCTACAATAATAATAATATTACATTTTCAAGTCAACCAAAAATAAAACAAATAACTTATGAAACATATAGAGGGAAAGACCCAAAAGACTACATGCACACCAGGAAGAGGAACATGCCTTCAGATTCTAACACACACTTAGCCCAGTCCCAAACTCCCTACACAACTTCAATCTTCTATGAACATCATTTGCACACTTCACAAATTCAAATTAGGTCAACTATAAGTAAGAAAGCATGAAACTTGTAGCATATTGGTCTTCAGAGCATTAGTGCTACCCATGAATGATAAAGCATTACTTGTGCTTGTCCTAGATGAGTTGAAATGACCCATACAACACCTTCAAACACTCTATAAGCTCCACTCACACTTGAACTTGTAGTGCACATCATCAACATGCCTTAGTTGGCCAGGAAAAGCATAAGCCAACAAAACCTTCATTCTAAATCACAGACTATACTAGAGAAACCAAAAAACACCTTGCTAAGAATCAACAAAAATCACATGATATTCAAGAACATCCTCATACATCCCTTTCACAACTTCATGCAACAACAAGTTGGTGCAAGCCAATAGACATGAAACCAATCACTATACTTGACACAATCATATACACTGTCACTTCAAGCTTTCTTTGTAGAAGGGTTATTTATATGAAACTTTGGATATAACACCTTCACATCTCCAAAACATTATTTTTTGAACTGTATAACCATATCTGCAAATGCGAAGATATACAGAGCCAAACTTTGCACCTCTGTGAGCATCCTCACAAAATCAACGCAGACTTAAATATGTCACTCTCAAAAATGCCTTTCTAATAACGCAAATGAATTGAAACTTGAATCACACATGCCCTGAAACAACATGAAGCTATCTTCCAAACCACAAGAGAAAAACATCATTAGGGGAGAAATACAAAGCATTTCTTAGAGACTTTGGTAATTGAACAACTAGATTGCAACACTCTCCATAAATTTTTTTACATTAATGACAACCAAAATGCAACAATATCTTTCTTTTTCGTTGATGGAAAAACAATCCTCACACCACTTTGGTGCACAATTCTCTCCCCCTTTGACATCAAAGACAAAGGGAAAATGGAAATTTTCTCTTTGGTACACAATCTCACATTCTCTCCCCCTTTTTACAAACTCTCCTTGAAACCACATACAAGCCCCCTTGTCAACAACCACTACTTGCTCCCCCTAAGCGGTAGCCACCATCAGTTTAGAAATAAGGATATGGATTGAATTACTCCCCTTGGACATATGCATCGACTATGCATCTAGCAAGAAGGAGGGGAAATTACCCCTAACTTCTGCCTCATATATTCAAATTTATCCTTTGCAAGTACATTTATGAAAATGTCTACAATCTGATCCTTTGTAAATACACACTCTAGCTTCACTTCTTTATCTATAGCCTTCTCTCTCAGAAAGTGATACCTGGTTGATATATGCTTGGTTCTAGAATGCATCAAGTTGGATTTTGTAAAATATTGATAGCACTTGTATTGTCACATAGTATAGGAATGGGATCATCATACATTATCTTGATATCCTTTAGTGTTTGCTTCATCAACAACACATGAGTACAACAAGATGTTGCAGTAATATACTTTGCTTTTATTATTGACAAATATACTAAATCTTTCTTCTTACTATGCCATGAAACCAACCTATTTCCCAAAAAGAAAGCACCACCAATGGTACTCCTATCATCAACACAACCAGCCCAATTAACATCAATGTATGCACTTAGATCAAAATCATTACCTTTTGGATATCATAATCCATAATCTAGAGTACTCTTAAAATATCTAAAGATTCTCTTGACTGCCTTCACATGAGTTTCTTCAGGATTGGCTTGAAATATTGCAACCAAACATACCACATGCATGATATCAGGTCCTGAAGCAGTTAAATACAATAGACTTCCAAGCATAGATCTGTATAGAGTCTGATCAACGAGGGAAGACTCACCATCTTTGCTCAAATGACAACTAGTTACCATGGGAGTACTTATTGGTTTGCAATCTTCCATACCAAACTTCTTCAACATCTCTTTGACATACTTTTCTTGAGAAATATAGATACCATCATCTAGCTGAGCAATTTGAAGACCAAGAAAGAAGGACAATTCACCTATCATAGACATTTCAATTTTCTTTTGCATTTCTTCAGCAAAATTTTTACACATCTCATCATTTCCATGAAATATTATATCATCAACACATACAAAAACCATTAAAATTCTCTCATCCTCAATCTTGAAGTAAAGATTACTGTCTATAGTACCTTTCTTAAAATCCTGCTGAAGCAAGTACTTGTCCAACCTTGCATACCAATCCCTACGAGCTTGTTTGAGACCATATTGTGCCTTTTTGAGTCTGCACATCATGTTTGGGTCTTCTAAAAATTGGAATGCATTAGGTTGCTCTATGCATACTTCTTCCAAATCTCCATTCAAGAAAGTTGATTTGACATCCATCTGATAAACTTTGAAGTCCTTGTGGGAAGAAAAGGAAAGAAACATTTTTATTGCCTCCATTCTTGCAACTAGAGCAAAAGTCTCCTCAAAATCAATTCCTTCCACCTATGAATAGCCTTTACATACCAATCTAGCTTTGTTTCTTACAACTTCTCCTTCCTCATTCAATTTATTTCTAAAAACCTACTTTGTTCCTATCACATTTTTGTCTACAAGCCTTGGAACTAGTTCTCAAGTCTAATTCTTATCAATCTAATTCAATTATTCTTCTGTTGCTTGTATCCATCCTTCATCCTTGCTAGCATCAACAATTTTTTTTGGTTCTATCTTTGATAACAAACACAAGTTTACTTGTTCATTTGTCTTTGCAATCCTTCTCCTGGTCATCACTCCTTCACTCTTATCTCCAATAATCTAATCCTCTCAATGATTATTTTGAACATAATTGGTAGGATTCTTATTGTCTTCTTCTTCTTAGCAAGGAGGTGCATCAGATCCACAATTCTCAATTTCATTCATATTATGATGTAGATCATCGTCAACCTTGACATTTGTACTTTCAACTAGTATTCCCAATCTTTTGTTGTAGCACCTGTATGATTTACTTTGAGATGAATATCCAAGAAATATGCCTTCATCAACTCATGAATCAAACATCCCCAACACATCATCTCTTTTGATATAATATTTTCTTCCAACGACTCTAAGATGCTTGACAGTTGTTTGTCTTCCATACCATAACTCATATGGGGTCTTAGTGTTGTTCAGTCTTAACAATACTCTATTCAGAATATAGACTACAATATGAACTATCTCTTTCTAATAAACATTAGGCAGATTTTCTTCCATCAACATGGTCCTTTCCATATCTTGAACAATCCTATTCTTTCTTTCCACTACCCCATTCTGTTGAGCATTTCTAATAGAAGATAGATGCCTTCTCATTCCATGTTCTTCACAAAAATCATTAAACTCATTTGATGTGAACTCACCTCCTATATCAAACCTCAAACATTTGACTTTAGAATTCATTTCATTCTCAATCATTGATTTGAAGATCTTGAATCTACTAAATGCATCAGATTTATCTTTCAAGAATGTAACCCATGCCATCATAGAGAACCATCAATAAAAAGCATGAAATACCTTTCTCCTTTCAGACTTTTTGTTTTAGTAGGTTTTCATAAATTAGTATGTATCAACTCCAATGGTCTAGAGGAATAATACTCTTTGGACTTGAAACTTATCCTTATCTGCTTTCCAGACTGACATTCCTTGCACACAGTACTTGTAGGCTTGATTATCTTAGGCATATCTCTTATTGCATGTAATGATCTAATCTTCACAATATTGTCAAAGTTGGTGTGCCCCACTCTCCTATTCCAAAGCCAACATTCACTTTCTTGTACCAAAATACAAGTTCTCCCTTTGACATCCCTTAGATTGTAAATGTCACCATTTGTCCTAGATCCTTTTGTAACCAATTTTCCAGATTTTCCTTTTCTGATTTCACATCCTCTTTCATTGAATATGAGATTGTATCCATTTTTGCACAATTGACTCACACTAATAAGATTGGGCCTGAGACCTTTAACATAAAGAACATCTTTTATTTTATGCTTTCCATCAATACTTATTGTACCTTTTCCATAGATATGCACTAAAGTATCATCTTCAAGCTTGACTATGCCTCCATTCCACTTCATGCAAGCTTGATAAAATTGTTCCTATCCCCTGTCATTGGTTTAAACAACCACTATCAATCACCCATGAGTTTGCATCATCTTTTGCATGAAAATAAATACAGACAACACTTGGATCTTTAGTTCCATCTTCAGTCTTCATAGAAACCAAGAAAAAGATTTCATCTTCATTATCTGAACCACTAGATTCATCATCCTTTGAAGAGTATGAATCTTCCTTAGAGTAGAGACTCTTTTTGAACTTATTTCGTCTTGAATCTCTGTTTCTCTTTTCAAAATATTTTAAGGGACATTTAGAAGAAAAATGACCAACCTCACCACACTTAAAACATTTGAAAGGTAGCTTACCTTTGTACTTTTCTGTACCTCTCTTCAACTTCCTTACAAAATTTGCTTCTTCTTCATCAATGTCACTATCCAGATCAGATGCTTCATACATTTCTTTCTTATTGGATTTGAAAGTTGCTTCTTTCTTTGGAGCTTCTTTGTCAAACTCTCTCATTTCAAATGTAGTAAGGGCACCATATAATTAATCCATTGAAAGTTTATCTAGATCTTCGGCTTCCTCAATAGAAGATACTTTAGAACTATAAGTTTTAGGAAGATATCTCAATACTTTTTCTACCACCATAAATTCTTCTAAATATTCACCAAGTCCTTTGATTGCATTGACCACTTCATCTACTTAGAGAAAATATCCTGTAATATCTTCATCCTTTGACATTTTCATGTTCTCAAACTTGCCTCTATAGATCTACAACTTGGCTTGTTTTACTTTGATGTCTCCTTCATAGATTCCACTAAGCTTATTTGAGACCTCCTCTGTTGACTTGCAAATCATTACTTTTACAAGATCAAATCTAATAGACCACTCAAGATAGCATTCTTTTCCTTTCCATTATTCTTATAGGCCCTAATCTCTACCGTATTAATTGGAGGAGTAGTAAGAATGATTTAACCATATTTGATTGATTTCCAAACACCAAACCCTAAAAAGGATAGATAGATTTCCATCCTAAATCGCCATAAAGCAAAATTTGTTCCATCAAACCTAGGTGCCTTATGAGATCCTTCTTTTGCCATCCTGGATCTTCCTCAAGCTATTAGACTTATTCTATGGAACCAGGCTCTAATACCAATTGTTGAACACATCAAAATACTGAGAGGGGGGTGAATTAGTATTCTATTAGATCTCAAAACTTTTGTAGCAAAAGAAACTTCAAACTCTACTACACAAGTAAGAACATGAAAGATGAATAAAATGCACAACACAACACAACACCAAATGCACGTGGAATACCCCATAGGGGAAAAACCACTGTGAGACATGTTGCTAGGAGCTACTGTCCTAATCTAGCCTCACAAATGAATAACAATTACAAATTTATTTTAGGGCTACAACCCGAGGAAGCTACAACTCCCTAATAACAGTTTTAGGGTCACTCCCAAGGAAGCTACAACTCCCTGATAGCACTTTATTTTAGGGCTACAACCCAATGAAGATAAAACTCCCTGATCAGAGTACAAACTCATGAATGATTATAGAATGATAGTCCTTCCATTGTCTGAAACTAAAAATTAAGCTCAATCCTTTTGATGATTGCCATTTTTCTTTACAACCTCTTCTGCAACTTCTTCAAATATCTTCTATGTTTCTTTTTAGCTCATTGCTTTCAACATTCAAGAAGTTTTTCCTTTGGCTCACTACCTCCAACAAACAATTAATCACCTTCTTCATTTCCCTTCTATCATAGAGATATGATCAAAATGAAACTGGATAAGATTTACCACTTTTTCTCTTTCTCTTTCAGTCACACAATTATCATAATGCATCACATGTTCATCATCCTTCTCAATTCACAACCTAGATCAGCTAGGTTTACAATTTATACATGATATTACATTGATTGCATTCACATGTAGGCCTAAAACAATAATAATATTACATTTGCAAGTCAACCAAAGATAAAACAAATAGTATGAAACGTGTAGAGGGAAAGACCCAAAAGACTACATGCAACACCAAGAAGAGGAACACACTTTGCGGATTCCAACACATGCTTAAATTAGTCACAAACTCTCTTTGTAGCTTCGATCTTCTATGAAAATCATTTGCATTCTTCATAGATTCAAATTAGGTTGACCATAAGCAAGAAAACATGAAACTTGTAGCATGTTGGCCTTCACAACATTGGCAGTACACATGAATGATAAAGCATTACTTGCGCTTCTCCCAGATGAGTCGACATGACCCATACAACAACTTCAAACACTCCATAAGATTTTATCACATTTGAACTTGTGGCACACATCATCAACATGCCTTAGTTAGCCAGGAAAAAACATAATCCAACAAAACCTTCATTCCAGACCACAACCTATATTAGAGAAACCAAAAAACACCTTGTAGAGCATAAAAAAACATCACATTATATTCAAGAATACCCTCATACATCCCTTTCACAACTTCATGCAACAACAAGTTGGCGCAAGAAAATAGACAAGAAACTAATCACCGGGGACAACATAGTCCTATACACTATCACTTCAAAAAAAAATTGAGGAAGGGTTATTTATATGAAACTTTGGATATGGAACCTTCACATCTCCAAAAACTTATTTTTTAAACTGCATAACTATATCTGTAAATACGAAGATATGCAGAGCCAAACTTTGCACCTCTGTGAGCATCCTCACATAATCAACATAGATTTGAATCTGTCACTCTCAAAAATACCTTTCCGGTAACACAAATGAACTAAAACTTGAATCACACATGCCCTGACACAACATGAATTTATCTTCCAAACCGCATGAGAAAAATATCATCATCGAAGAAATACAAAGCATTTCTCAAAGACTCTGGCAACCAAATTGCCAAACTGCAATACTCTACATAAAAATTGATGGAAAAGGAAACAACAACCTCAACAAAAACTCAGATTACAACTCCATGAAAAATAAAACCCAAATTTGACAATTACATGTGTCAAATTAACAATCAATTTACAACTACTTAAGTATAAACTCCAATTTGCAAGAAAACAAGTAACTTCATTAAAACAAATTTCACGAAATACATAATACAATCACAATTTATCTGCTCAACTCCATCTCCTCTATTTCGTTTAGCTTTTCATCTTCCAGCCATGCTCAGGTTTGACTTCTTTGTGAACCAATCTCATTCACTTATTTCTTCCCCTGTTATCTTTCCTCAAGCCACACTTTATGGTTACCGCCTTCATACAAGTTTCTTGGCTCAATGCTTGTTCCAATACCACCGATTAATGTTTACTGCTCATCTTCCTTTAGCATATCACCTTTCTCCCCCTCCCACATGGTCTCCTTTCAATCAATGCATCCATCTTATTTCTTCCTGCATATAGAAATAGCGCCCATATGTTGCAAGCGATTTCCCACACAATCTCGCCTTTTATTTCTGATGCTATCAAGGTTGTCGTCACTTTTCCTTTCCTCTAAATGATTTTCCCACAAATGTTCCTCTAACCCACTTGAGCTCCTCTTCGTAGCCTTATTAAATCTACATTTTCTAACCCATTTGAAATTATTAACTCTTTCTCTTAGCATAATCGGTTTATCCCATGAGCAAATACCTCTTTCCTACTTCGATCCGTGTTGCTTCCAATTCCTTCCCGAACTTGATGCTCCTAATCAACAGCTTTTGTCACCTGCAATTCTATTTCCCTTGTGGCGTGAACTCTTCTTCTTGTCTTTTGGGCTACGCAAAGGCCATATTCCTTCCCTCAAGACTCTGCAGTCACTCCATCTTCCACTCTACTGCATGCCTTCTTCACATTTGAATTGCCTGATTTTAATCTACATAAAAGTGTGACGGTTTTGTCTTTACTTCAAACCTCCAATCCGTCCATGGCATCCATTACAATTTATCCCATCTCTTCAAACAGAGATGCCTGACTTTCCCTCCCTGGCGCGGCTAAGTGGAGGTTGCAATAGATTTTTCTTTCCCAAGCAACCCCTGCCTCCTCACCCGCACTTTCTTCAAACTTTCTCATTTGCCTTTTAAAGCCAAGAAAATGTAAAGGTTGTGGAAGATGAAACATGAAACATTCTCCCCAGGGCACTTGAATTGGCCTCTTCACCAAATGCAATTCTTTTTACAATGCCACATATTCTTTGGTATTACATAAATTATAAAATCATGTCTTATAAAGAAATGGATTCACAATTTTGTCATCTTGTATCTTGGAATAACTTGAATTGGTGTACACATGTTTATGGAAGAAAATACGAAGATAATCACCAACAATACAATTCATCCATCAACTGAAAATCACTGTTCAAACTAGAATGGAGTCTAGATTTTTTCTTAAAGAAAAAATTTCATGAAAACTTACCAAACTAGAAAATAATCATTTTTTTGGTTGACACAAGATCACCTATGGAATCGGATGCTCTTGCATCACTTTTGGCATCAATGACAAGAGGACTACACCACCATGAGTTTGTAGAACTTAGAAACATTTGAAAGTGCATGTGATGGTAATCTCATATTTTTCCTTTATCCAAATCTTTTCTTTATCACCTCAGACTTTTCATTTGTTTCCTTCTACTCTTTCTCTCCATTCTCTGCATATAGGTCATCTCTTCTTATTCTACTATATAAGGCATAATCATGGCCTTTATAAAAAATATATAACTTCCCAACTATAACTTGGGATGTGTCCTCTATAAACCTCCTCTCCCTTGGTGATCATTTGCATCATTTTGGTTGTTCCCTTTGCCTTTATTTTGCTGCTCCATAAAACCAATATTCTATCCACTCTTTCCATATGTAATCTTCTCCTTAAAAACCTCCATGGAGTTGTGCTCAACTCCTCCAACTTCCTCCATGACATGTTTTTCTACACTACAACAAACTATAGAACTACTTTCCTTTACTTGCTTCTCCTTCTCCTTTATAAAACTCAAATTATACTTATGTTCAACCTTCATGATGGTGTACAAATTTATTTTTTCCATCATAGATGGCTTCCCTATCAAATTTCCATGGTCTTCTCAACAACACATGGCAACAATTCATTGTCATCGCATCAAACAAAACTTTGTCCTTATAGGATCCAATCTAAAAACTAACTAAATATTGTTCCTTCACTATCAATTCATATTCCTTTTGCACCAAGAAAATTTACATAGACTTGGGTGTTTACACATTTTCAAACCTAGCTTTTCTATCATCTCCTTAGAAACTAAGTTATCTATACTACCACTATCTACTATGACCTTACAATACTTACCTCCAAAATTGCATGTAGTTCAGAAAATACACCTCTAAAATGGTCCATCCACTTCTCCATTTGATTTCACTACCACTCTCCTCAACATGAGAGATTCACCTTCTTCTAGCTCTTTAGCCTTTGGTGATGCTACACTCTCCTCATCCTCTATTCCAAGTGATTTCTTTTTGTGATTTTCTTGCTTCCCTCTTGTATTTTTGTACAGTCAAAGGCTCTATGACCAACCTCTCTATACTAGAATGTTTTCCCTAAAAATGACTTGTTGTTTCTACCATGCCCACCTACATAGCACTCCTTCCCTTTCGTACCTTTCCTTGTTTCTCTACTCCACCTTGGTTTGATTTTTCACTAACTTTTAAATTCCTTTGATACTGCTTTCTTGTCCTTTATCTACTACAAATCTTCCTCTAATTCTATAATTATTTTAATGCCTTATGGATATCTTCTCTTATGCTTTTAGTGCATATCGGTAAGTTTCTTCAATTATGGTGCTCGTCAACATGATCATCTCATCTTGGATGTTGAATCTCAACCTAGTTATATATCTTTCTACCTTTTCCCTATCCATCCGGTGTTGCCCTGATCTAATCACCATCTTATAAAAAATCTCTATGTACTCTTTCACATTCACATCCTTCTGCTTCATATTTTACAAATTTTTAAATAATTCCATCTCATAATCTCCAAGAATGAATTTGTCTTTCAATTTAGCTACCATTTTATTTCGTCTAGTTATTCTCGGATCACCATTAGTAACTCTCTCTCTACAATTCCCTTTGCCACTGTGTACCATGTCCCTTGAGGCTTATTTGTGCTAATTTCACACTTTGTGGATCTCTAATCCCCTCTAAATCAAAGTATTCTTCCAACTCACCTATTCAATTAATCAATTCATTAGGATTCAATGTACTAGAAATATTAGAGACATCCATTCAGTTACCTTTACTAATTTTTGCAAGGGATCTCAATAATCGTTCTTCTCTAGCATCTATTAGTTGTTCATTTTCCCTTTCACATTCATCTACTTCACTCTCTTCACCACTTGCATGATTTTCAACATTATTAGGATCTTTTCTCAAGCTTGTAACTATATTTATTAATTCATTCTTCATTTCAACACATAGTTGATCTCACACATCTCTAGTCTAGGATTTCTTATCCACATGGGCATCTTTTCAAAGTTCGAGATAAAAAAACACTAACTCAGGTTTCACCACCAACTCACCTTCACAAGGTTCACATTCCACCCTGCTCTTTTGCACCTACATGACTCCTCTTTACACCAATCGTAGACCTCATGAAACTCTGGAACACCCACTATTCCCTTTCAACAACTAAACAAATGTTCACACCTTCCTAGCAAGACCAAGCTTTCTATGGTACCATCGTATGTATTCAAGGTAAGGGGGTTCTATCGAATTTCCCTACTATGCAGCCAAATACGCTTATTCAACACTGGTTAAATGTTTATAAAATAATAAGATTTAAATCCTAATGCCTTGTATCAAAATTCCTATTTAGGAGTACAATTAGTCTTTGTGCATTTATGCTCCACAACCTACATCCTATTATGAACTTCTCTTCTCCTAATTATCAACCCCTAATTGTTGTTATCCTCCCCTTTATATATTTGCATGTGGAAGTTCAATTGATTGGGATTTTGATAGTGTTGATGGTGTTTTCTGCACAGCCACAACTTAGACAGAATGCAATATTCTATCTCTCTTGAAAGGTTATTTCCAACAATAAATTACTGAAAATCACCCCAAGGTCTCTCGGGTGTTAGGTCATAACAATGCATAAACAACTCAGATAATATGTGAAAACGTTGGTAATCACAATCAGACCTTACTACAAGCAAACTGTATCTTTCCACTTATCAGATCTTGCAATTTGATGATCTTAAATCCTAAATCTAACCGGATAATAAAGAAATAGCAAAAGACAAGGGTGCAAGGATTGAATAAGATCTAAACTATTCCTAGAATGAATAATGCAAATGACTGATATCTGGAATGGACCAATCTCAAATAACCAGTTCCTGATCAACCCAAAGGGCAATCTTACAAGAACGGTGCAATCTTCTAAGGTATATAGATTTTCAAATCATAGACATGCATCTACAATTGAACTTAAGCACAAATAAATATTCGGTCCAGGTTGACTTCACCAGCCTACTACAATCAGATAGTTACTGGGAGTATAGACCAGAGATTGCTACAAACATTCCAAATATGAAATCACAAACATCATTCACCAAATTAAAACTAATCTAATTCTGAACATTAAACCCTAAATCTTCAAGCAAATTAAAAGATAAAACAACAGGAACCATGCAAGATGGAATAACACAAAAGATTGCACCAGGAAAACCACAATGTCTTCAGTTGTATTAATCACCCAAAATGCTGCAACAATTCCACTGTTTTGATACAGTATTTGCTTCAAGAAATTGAATACTACTCCTATTACAAAAATACTCTAGCCTTTGCTCTTTTATTTCTAATGTCTTCTAGCTAATGTCTAAGCATTTACAATGAGGCAAGAATGCCTATTATAGCAAATCCCAAGATATGTCGGCCCATCCAAACATTTTTACAAAATAATAAAAACCGCCAAAACAGGTCGGCTCAGGAAGGAAATAAAACAAAGGCACACATTAAATGCCCTCCACCATCAAGGTCAGCCTTGACACAGTCCCCAATGAAGTCTGGTCCAATGCATGCCCTATGATAATAGGGAAGCACAAATCTTGAAATGAGCATTAACTGCCATTTCCCTTACCCCTTTTCTGAACCGATGACCCTTGGACCCTCAAAAATACTCCATCCAACTCGGTGACAGGTGGCAAAGGCAAAACCTTGAGCTGACATTTAATAGAGTCAATTTCCTCCCTGGACTGTTCAACAGTTTTACTCCAATCTTCCTTGCTGGACAGATATCTATCCATTACCGCCAAGTAGGTGGCTGCATCATCCAACTGGTGGCCCGTTATAACTCCTTCAGAATCCGGGGCATAAACTTCATGCCACCACTCCTTCAGTTGCTCCAAGCTCAGATATTTGGGAGCTATCTTCTTCCTACCGGTCATTACCTCAAAGAAGGCAATGCATCCATCATATACTACAGTGAGATCCCCATCAATTGATTTCATCCGCTTCTGGATCTTCCTTATGACCTTCTGCCTAATCTGCAGAGCTTCGAACCATTCCCAAGGTTCATCCAATCTGGAAGAAGGAAGGATGCCATCCTTAGCCAGTTGTTCTTTGCCATGCCCCAAGATAACCCTTGATTTCTGCAGCAAGAGATCCATGTCCCCTTTATCCTGGGACAATACATGCTCTAATAATTCTCTAGCCCTGACTGCATCCTTTCCAACTAAAAGAATGTCCCTGATGGTATCATATCCTTTCGTTTGCACACTCATCAGCCAATCTATGGCAGCTTGAGTTGAGGCCTTCAATTTCTCAATTCCGGAGATGGTTTCCTTGGGCAGAAATCCAGGAGCGGCAGATGAAGAAGGATGGAGGGACTGCAAGGGTTTCATCACCTCCTCCAAGCATTTTCTTAGTCTCTCATTTTCTTTCTTCAGTTCATGCTTGGTTCGGGTCTCTTTCCTCAATCTGCCAATGATTACAGCACTGGACCCTTCATACTCCTCTATATCTTGCTCCATGGAGGCCGGCCCGAGGTTGATAGTCTGAACATGGTAGTCCTGACCGGTGACTTCCTCTCTTGTTTTGTCTGCAACAGGGGTGGCAATATGGATAACCCTGTTGTTTGTTTCATCTCTTTCCACCCTTGAGATTACCCTAGCTGTCTTCTTTTTCTTTCCTTTACCGATCTTCGACAATATTTCATCCCATTCCAAGGGAGTATCCTCAACAATCACTTGTTTTTTCCTTGCAAGTTCTTTTTCTAACCAGTCCGGGGCTGCAGGGTCTACCCGGATTTCTTCAGTTCTGATTCCTTCCAATTGTTCCGCCACTTTCTCTTCTTCCTCTACAGCTACTTTATCATCCTCCTTCCTAGGAATCTGTTCACCTTGATCGCCTTCATCAAGCCCCGCCTCTGGTTGCACTGGTGATGTAGTTTTAAGAGGAGTATCTTCCTTCTGCTCAGGGAATCCGTCACCCCTGCCATTCTCCGGAGAATCCTCATACATCACCAAAGGGGAAGGGTGCTTCTCAATCTCCTCTGCCTCGAGCTCCACTGCCTCACCAAAGAGTGTCCCTTCCTCGAAGAGCTCCGCCCCTCCGCTAGTTTCATGTTCCTCCGGAATTTCCTCTTCATGTGCGCTCGGTGGAGGAGAAACAGCCTTGGATGGCTCTGTGGTTGGTGATTTTGGCGGAGGATCTGTCTTAGGCACAGTGTTCTTTGGAGATGGAGTCCTGGATCTCCTTGTGTAGACTTTAGCTTTCTCCCCTCCTGAGCTCTCCACCTCAACAACTGGAGGCTCATCCTTTGATGCCTCTTGACTCTTTTTCTTCGAGGTCCGGGTCGTTCTTGCTTTCTTTGGTGGTGGGGGAGCATCTTCCTCTTCTGCTTTTCCCAAGTCTTCCTCATTAGAGGACTTGCTAATCGTCAAGGTCTTCCACCTTCTCTTTCCTTTTGGCTTCCTCTTTGCCTCGGGTTCACCTTCTTTGGGGCCTCTGATCTTGATCTTAAAAGGGGAGCTTTTGGCAGTTTTCCCTTTGGGGTCATCTTCCCCGGATTCCTCTGAAGTAGACATGGGGCTGAGACTGCCCATCAAATTGAAGGTGCAGGTTACCTTCTCATTCTCCAGCTGCCAAATCTTATGTTTAAGCCAAGAAAGGGTGAATTTCATCACCGGGGCCATTAGATCTTCCAATTCTGTAACCTCGTCCTCATTCCAATTGATATCCCCAACCAGCCAATCCTTCACTGCTTCATAGGTGTGGTCCTGTACCAGATTTCCATCATCCTCCAACTGATCCGGGATCAGCTTGACATTGTATTGTCTGACTGCCTCCACAGGGAGCCTGGAATATCTCTTCTTTCTGGCCTCAAGGTCGTCTTTGATATTGACCCAATAATCTTCCAGGTCATCCTTATGCCTGTACTCCCTAGTAGCTTTCTTCTGCGCTTCTCCTGTTATGTCAAAGTTCATCCTTTTGGAATGGAAAGAGAAACCATACGCTGCCAATTCCTCTTCTGCAGTGTGGGCTGATTGGATAGAAGGGCACATTTCTGCCACACCAATTCCAAGGGGGAAGTCTCCACCAAAGCCTGTCTTGTGCTTCTCTCTCTTTACCACAGCATCAAATTCACAAATTTGCCTCACAACCTCCAACAAAACAAGGTGATCAGTGGGATACCGAGGCAACCTGTATGGCGCGACCGGGCATCCATCAATTCTGAGGTAGGTGAAGGTGGGGAATTGGATGAACCAAGCTCCATAGTTCTTTATTAGCCCTTTGGCCCCATCCGACAGCCTCATGTGTTCAACATTCTGTAGCATCCGGGTGATATGCATTGTGAATGCATCGTTAGCCCTTCTGTAATCTTTATGCCCAAGATGCAATTCTAGATAGACCTCGTAGATAATATTCTGTCCAAGCATCCCTTGTGGGTTCAGACCCTTGTATGGGTAGGATATGGCTAACACATACATGATATAAGAAGACATAGTAAATTTCTTGGTCTCTAGGACACTCCTTAATTGCTTGTCAATTTCTGCACTGATAAGCCCTGCCCAGTGATAATTGGTCCCTTGTCCAATTTTGGTGATCACATGGACCATCCAACTCTCCAACACTCCTGCACTTTTCAATCCTACCACCCTGCTCAAAAGGGTGATAGCATCATATACATCTGACCTGAACTTAACCCTGTGCAACTGCTTGGGCAACTTAGAATGGTGGGACTTTGGCTTCTCTAACCATGAGTTGATCATTTGTTGAGCCTTGATGGGTTCATTCTCATAATATGTTCTGGCAGTGTCTATACTCAGAGCACACACTGAAGGTAGATCAGGCATGCTGAAAGCTTGTGCAATGGAAACAGGGCTGAAATTTGCCAGAACTCTTCCCTCGGTACTAACCACCCTTTGTGTATCAAAATCATACTGCCTGGCACACTCAAGAATCAACTCATAGCATTGAATTGCCGAAGGGAAGCCTGCCACATGTACTAGTCCGGATTTCATCATTCCTTGCCTTAGGGCTCACATGTCCTTCTCTGCTGTCCTTTGCTTAAATTCTTCATACCTCCAGGCTCCCACATTGGTATCAGATACTTCGGCCCACATAGAAGATACCTTGCTCTCGGGAAACTGACTCTTCATATCTAATCGTAACCATTCTGCCTCAGAGATGGATGACCCCTCCGAGCCACCCTTAGATTTTCCAGTAGCAGCTTTGCTTGGTTCGGCCTGCACCCACAAAAGACATCATTAGTACTCAATCATTAGGCATAATTTGACCAAAGGTTAGCATAAGATCATATAAAACCATTAAAATTCATCACAACTGCCAATCCTTTGAAGATCCAGAAAAACAAAGCAGTCCGGGAAAATATCGCAATCCGGGAAAATCCAGTCGGGGCGGAATTTCGGAGAAATCCGACCTAGACGGATTCCTGCCGCCAAAGCATCATTAGTCAAATGGATCGTTAGTATGGATGAAAGATCAAAATATAATCATGGAATTCACTCACTGGCAACAAGAAATAAGCATTTAACAATCATTCCATTAGTCCTATCATCGAAACATCAAAAAGGACAAAGCTAGGCCATATGATCCGAAAAAATCCGGATAGAACAGATTTTCGCGAATAGCTTGAAATGTTCCGGTAATTACCCCAGCCCGCGGAATAAGCCCAAACCGGGAAAATCCGAAAGCGGCGGAATTCCGCGAGGACCTCGGAAACCCGATAAACGACAAAACGCGAACCAAAAGCCAGATGATCACGGGATCTCCTCTTCCTGAGTTCTGATGGTCTCAAAACCGACAGTAATCAACAAGACTTAGGACGCAAAGGACTTCAACTTCTCAAAAGCTCTCAAAGGATGAATCCCAATGCCAAAACAACGATGCCCTAATTTGAATAACCAGCCCTCCGCCATTAAAACCAGGGGAAACTTTAAGGTTTAAAATATCAGCTAAGGATTTACCTAAAGCACCCGGATCTTCACAGGACGGGGGGGTCAGTGTGATACCAGGACAAGATCGCTCAATCACAACGAATTCTCAGTTCTGGGCTGAACACCGAGGAAAACCCTAACCTCGTACAATATGGCTGATTTCGCACTAAAAAGGCAAATAATCTAACCCAGAACCCCGTCTAAAGGATACACTCGTTATCTAATGGATAAATGCAAGCTCCTAGGGCACGGAAATAGAAATTCCTGAAGAAACGAATCCAACCCCAACTCTATAAATTCGGAATCAAAATCAAGCAAGGGCCGACCCAAAATTATCATCACCCAATGCAGAAACACTCAATCACCAGGCAAAATAAAAGGAGGGCCAATGATGACCTACCATGGATCAACGCGGATGAAATCCGAGCTCGAGGAAGAAACCAAACGCGTCCTTAGCAATGAAAACTTTAACCAGCAACGCTCGAATCAATTCACACAAGCAATCCAAATCAACCCCCTAAGCACAAGTGAGAATTTCTAATCGCCAGAGCAGAAACAAGTGAGCAATGAAATCAGAATGATGCTTAAAATGCCCTAAATCCGCCCATATACCCATCTGAGCAGAGGTACCTCGGTCATTAATGCGCGACAAGAAACTTCTGACAAATCCGGAAACCTGAGCCCAAAATGGAATTCCGGAAAATCCCAAGATGCGCGGAGATCCAGATTTCACGAAAATGCAGAAACCGGGGAAAGGACGAAGATCGGGATTTTGGCAGAGTCCGGGAAAATCTCGAAGTCAGCCAGAAACCCGGATTCGGAGAATCCGACCAGGAACGGACAAAGAGCCAGGGCCCGGGAAAATTCGCCGGAGCTGGAAAATCTCGGATCCAGGTGAAAACCCAGATTTGGCCTAAAACTCAATTTCACTCAATTCAAACCTCAAGGCAAGGTCAAAGCCAGCAAGACCAATATGTCAAGACCCTGAAATGATAAATCCAATAAAACCAAAAGGTCAAAAGACATCCGAAAAGAGGGTCCCTACTCCAAGTGGGGCGTGTGTGCAAAAACTGCACAACAAATAGCGACTCTGCTGGGGAAATGCTCCTGAGCATTTCGATGACAAACTGGAATCAAGAACCTAGAACCCATGGTTTCAACTCGAAGATCTAGCCACCACCCTAGGTTAAAACAAAGAAACTCCCAGCCATTCAAACATTCCTATAAGAGGGTCTAAGTGTGTGCACATGCATTCATTACCTGCCCTTAGTTGCAACAAGAACCAGACTTGGTATGAACAGGCTACGTAAAAATTCTTACTCTAAAAGTAACCGGGATAGAGCCTCGCTGCCAGTCAGGCGTCCATAGCCCCGACGAGGTTATCACTGTGATCCTCCTGAACATAGCTCTACTGCCAGCCAGGCGTCTATAGCCCCGGTAGAGATATTCAGATCCCCCTGATAAGGTGAATTCCAACCTCTTGATTTTCATATTTTTTATTTTTTTTCTTTTCTTGATACGTCTTTTCTGCTGATATTTCTTTTCTTTTCACACATTTCATTCAACCTGTGGACAGTGAAGTCCACACTCAGGGCTGAGAATCACAGTGGCACTAGAGCAGAAAAAAGACTTTTCACCTGTTCAAACCTCATAAGGAATTTTAGTAACTTCAGGTATATTAATAATAAAAAGTATGAGACCCCAATATATTCCCATTCAAATTGACTAGAAAGCTCTTCGCCTCAGCATAAGGAAAAGTAAAATAAGATAAAGAGTTCGTACCATAGTGTCCTGAAAGGATGATTAGAGTTTGTAAGGGAAATACCAAGAACATCAAACCTACTTTGTCACCATTGTCATACAGATGCACCCAAAGATCCCCAAAAGAGAAAGAACCAAGAGCAAGAGCAACGCAAACGAAAACAAACGAACCAAAGCAAACCTACTCTAACCAAAGCAAAACAAGCAGACCAAAAGGGAAACCTATTCTAACTATATACAAAGCAGAGAGTTGCAGGCAGCTCAGGACTGGAAATAATGTTTCAAATACTGCCCATTGACAGGCAGTGGGATATCCTCTCCCGTGAGAGTCTTCAGACAGAAGGCATTATCTCCAAGTATTTCGGCAATCTGATATGGGCCAAGCCACAACTTGTCAAATTTCCCATGGTTTCCTTTCTGATCATGAGGTTTATCCCAGTATAGGACAAGGTCAGAAATCTTGAAGGCTTTGACTTTAGCTCTCCTGTCAAACCATCTCTTAACTACCCCCTGATGTTTGGCAAAATTCTCAAGGGCATTGTCGCGTTTCTCTTCAAGGTGTAGCAGTTCTGTTAACCTAGCCTCCCTTCTATCCCCTTCATCATAAAACTGATTTATAAATTGCAAAGTTGGGATCTTGAGTTGGATAGGGAACACTGGCTCCAGACCATATACTAAGTGATAAGGAGATGTTCCAATGGAAGACTTAAGTCTGGTACGATCTGCCCAAATGGCAAACCGAAGCTGGGTGTGCTAGTCTTTAGGGTTTCTCTCTAACAACTTACGGATGACGGTCAACAAGTTCTTATTGGAGGATTCTGCTAAACCATTGCCCTGAGGGTAATAATTAGATGCAAACTTCACAATAATGCCATGATCAAAGGCCCAATTCGACAATTTCAAAGATGCAAAGGCAGGACCATTATCACAAACAACAGCAATAGGGCATCCAAAACGATTAAGAATAGCCGACTCTAAGAAATCAATCACTACCTCAGATGTACATTGCCTACAAGCAAAAGATTCAGTCCACCTCGTAAAGTAATCAGTAATAGTGAGAATGTACCTGTGTCCTGCAGAGGATGGGGGGTTGATGGGGCCTATGAAATCCATACCCCATTGAGCAAAAGGTCTTACCTCAGTAACCGGTTGGAGTGGAAGTGCTGCACACCTTTCTCTTGTTGCTGCAGTCTGGCAAGTATGACAGGTCCTGACATGTTGGTGAACATCCTTGAATAGTGTAGGCCAGTAATATCCTGCCCTCAAAATCTGATTTGCAGTGGTGATTGTAGAACCATGACCAGTGCCATATTTCTCATGAAAGTCAGTCATCACTCGATCAACTTCCTGTTTCCCAAGACACCTCAAATAAATGCCTTCATGATTTCTTTTATACAGAACAACTCCTTTCAACATGAAACCGTCACTTTTCAATCGTAAAGCTCTCCTCTGAACTGCACTGAGATGACCTGGAGGTCGTTGATTCAGCAGATAATACACCAGGTCATCATACCAACCATCTGGGGATACCTCTTCAATATTATAATTCTGAACAGACAATTCAGGGCCCATTTCTGCCATAGTCTGAGTGAGTCCTTGTCCTCTCACCAACTTCATGGGTTGGATCTCAATATCATACTCTTGCAGCATAGTCACCCATTTAGCTCTACGCTCACCTAACTCATTCTGCATCAGGAGTAACTTAACTGCAGAATCAGGGACAATTGCATATACCTTATTTCTGAGGATATAATGCCTGAATTTCTTTACTGCTCTGACCATGGCATACGCCTGCTTTTCCACACTTGGATATTTCAACTCAGCATCTTTCAATGGTGTGCTCATAAAAGCAATAGGATTCTCATTTCCCTCATCAGACTTTTGAGTAAGCATTCCAGCACACGAGTGGTCTGAAGCAAAGGAATAGATATAGAAGGGTTTGCTGTAATTAGGACTTACCAGCACTGGAGCATCAACAATGGCTCTTTTGATATCTGCAAAGGCTTCCTTTACTTCTGTAGTCCATTCAATCTTGGCATCTTGTTTCAACATTGCATTCAATGGCTTAACAATTTCAGCAAATCCAGTGATGAATTTTCTGACAAAGTTAATCTTACCAAAGAAAGACTTCATTTCCTTTTTGCTAGCAGGTGGCTGAATCTTCAAGATGGCCTCCACTCTTTCCGGATCAATAGCAATTCCCTTTTCTGATATGACATGTCCCAGTAGCTTTCCTTCTGTTACTTCGAAGATGCACTTTTTTGGATTCAAGGATATGCCAAATTCTCTGCACCTTTGGAATACTTTGTGTAGATCTGAGATGTGATCCCCTCTGTTCTTCGAAAACACAGTCAAATCATCCATATAAATGATGATGCATTTGCCTATGATATCCTTAAAGGCAACATCCATAGCTCTCTGAAACATGGCCCCTGCATTGATGAGTCCAAATGGCATCCTCCTGTAGGCAAAGGTACCCCACTTAGTTGTGAAAGCAGTCTTATGTCTGTCCTCATACTGGACCATCACTTGATTGTATCCGGAATAACCATCCAGAAAGGACATCATCTGAGATCCATTAACCACTTGAAGTACTTCATCCAATGAAGGGACTGGATAGTTGTCATTTTCTGATGATCTGTTTAGATTTCTGAAATCGACACAGAGCCTAATTTCTCCATTCTTTTTCCTTACTGGAACCAGGTTTGCCACCCATGTTGAATGCCTGACTGGAAATATGACTCTGGCAGATAGCAACTTCTGAACTTCTTTCTCTATGACTGGTTCCAACAATGCGTTGATAGGTCTCTGTCTCTGTCTGAAAGGCTTGGCATCTGGCTTCAAGGGTATAGTATGAGTTATGATTGATGTATCATAGGTCTTCAAGTCTTCATAACTCCAAGCTACAATATCAGGAAAGCTGTGGAGTGCTCCAATTATTCCTTGTCTTTCTTCAGGAGTGCATACTTTGCCAATGAAAATGTTCTTGGCATTATCTTCAGTTCCCATATTGTAAGTATCACACTGTCCACTGATGGATTCTTTCTTGGACTTTTGTTCCTGATCCTTAATCTTATCCATATCAAAAATGCGTTCCAACTGTACCATCCCCCTGGGAATAGTATTTGATTTTAGATTCAACACACCTTCTAGATCCAATTCTGCTTCCTGAGGCTCTGTTTCATCGATGATTTGGGAAGCAAAAACATCTGTATTTGTGATAAAATCCAAAATATGCTTATCATCCTCAAACACCTGGAAGTTAGTCACATTGTCTGGAACTGATGGCACATGAGTTAATTCTACAGTGAATTTCTTCAATCCTGACAGAGACAAAGGCTGCAGAGTGCTTGCTGCTTGAGCCAGAGAATCAGCAGTTTGATTCTTCTTCCGTGGGATCAGTTGGATATTAAAAGCGTCAAATCCCTCAATGAGGTCCCACACTCTATGTTTATAATTGGTCATTCTCCTATCATGGCATGAATATTGTCTCCTTACTTGTTTAACCACTAACTCAGAATCACCAAAAACTTGCAGAACCTTAACCTTCTTCTTAAGTGCCATAAGGAGTCCATGAATTAATGCTTCATACTCCGCTACATTATTTGTGCAATGGAATTGGAGCCTATGGGCTGCAAAGAAATTCTTACCTTTTGGACTAATCAATTCAAACCCTGCCCCAGCTCCATGTTTGGATTTGGATCCATCAAATCTGAGAGTCCAACACTCAGCAGTGGCAGTCTTCTTTATTACATCCTTTGGCTCAATATTGCTGTGTGATTCTTTAGGCAATACAGGCCTCTTGCTTTCACACTCTTCCTGAGGATTCTGCTTGTCTGTCTTAACTTCCTGAATTGGACTCAAGCATCTTTGTACTTGTTCTACTGCTATTTGGCATAAACAACACTCCAACTCCGAATGGGAAGCATTATGGGAAGCATTATGAACTCTACACCAATTAGGTAAGAGTAATTCCTCAAAGCGTGTCCTTTTCCCTAGGTGGGTTTGATTCTCCATACACTGCTTGATGAATTCCCAGAAACTGTCCAACAGACTGATCTGATTATCTTCAGGTTCCTTTTCTTCCTGAACTGACTCTGTCAAAATAGTAACAGGGCTGGATCCTGTTTCTGCATCAACAGGCATTGTGTGCAGCATCAATATCTCCTCTGAGTTTGATTCCTCATACTGAGATGACAGCACGTAATTTCCCATTCCTACTTCTGATATCAGAACTTCTGTTGAAGTCTTTTGGTATTCTGTAATCATGTACTTCATTCTTGGCTCTCTCTCAATTCTGATCTGATTGGGCACTCCTTTCCAGGGAAGCCACATGTGAGAGTGATCAGTGGACACATAACCATTCAGAGCCTTCGTAAAATCTCTTCCTAGAATAAAACCATACGCATCAAGAATATCAGCTACCTGAATATTGATAACCTGCTGAATCCTTGGATCAGAGGCTATCTGCATTTGGATCATGTTTAACTCTCCCACCACATTTACTTCAGTTCTATCTAACTGAGTCACCTTCTTCTGAGAATCAGTAGGTGTAATTCCTAGAGCTCTACAAACTCCAAAGGGCATCACATTGGTGGAAGCACCAGAATCTAATAAACAATTATGCAGATTCTTACCGAATATGCGCACAGAAATCAGAAATGGTGGAGTTTCTGTCTTTCCTTGAAACAAAGTAGGCTGAGTATCTACTTGAGCCACTTGAGTCTTATCCTTTTCTTTTCCTTTGTCTCCAGGGGGAAGGTTAGTATGATTTTGTGTCTTCTGAGGCTGAGAACTAGAAATATTGCTGATATCTTCACCAGAAGGCTTGTCCAAAGACACTGAACGTGCATCATAAGTACCCAAAACTGCCTTCCTAATTGCAGGGAATCTTAATAATTCAAATGCTGAAAGATTTACCTTTAATTTCTTGAACTCCTCAGCAACATAAGAAGCCATCTTCTCCTCGCTCATATTGGTTGATACTTCCCTGAGAGGTTCCTCCACCTTGTCTTTACACACTTGAACAACCTTTTCCCTCTGTGGGTCAATTTGAGCTTGTCATTCTTTAGAAAGGTATTGTCTGGAAACAGGTGGATAGGATGGATTATTGCTAGCATGAGGATCTGGGGGAGTACTGAAGTTGTTAGGAGGAATGGAAGTAGTGAAAGGACCTCCAGCTTGTGGGTGCCTATGAGGCATATCCCTCAAACCCTGCCTCTGGAACATCTGTACTTCTTCAACGTAGGCTTCCTCCTGATCAAGAGGGCCATTATCATTCATTGTTTCTTCATTGAATAGCTGAGCCACTTCATCTCCATTGCAGACTTGATCTGTTTTGTCTTCATGGGAGTCAGATTCTTCCTCTGGGATATTCTCTTCATTTGCTGGGAAGGGAGCGTGATTTAATACTAACACAGGAGAATCATAAGGGCTTGAGGGCACAATCTCCTGTCCATTCGCATTATTCTCCACCTCATACTGGAAAATAGAAGCAGCAGTTTGGAATTCTGGACATTCTAACTCTGAATGCTGACTCATCTAATGGAGCCTACACCATCCTGATAGAGCCGCTTCAGCCAAATAGACACCACTAGGAGGCTTGTCCTGACCGACTGGCTGATTTGCAGATTGATTGACAACTTGATTAGCTGGCTGATCTAATGGGGTAGGGACTCCTCCATTGTTAGGTCCTGTATTCCAGGTTCTATTCTGCCCTTGTGATTGCCTCTTATCAAATCCAGATCCACTACCTTGACTTCTATCAAAATTCTGTCTCCTTTCATTATTGAACCCTCTATCATTGTTGTAACCCCTATCCTGATTGTATCCTCTATCATTATAGAATCCTCTGTCATTACGTTGTCCCCTGTCAAAGTTCGGGCCTTGTGAAAAATCTCTGTTTTGATTGGACTGCATGCCTTTCTGAGCAGCTTGTAACTGACTATTTTGATTCCTGAGGTAAGTCACCTCTAGGTTTAGCTTCTTTATCTGCTCAACCATTTCATCAATCCTTTCCTTATTCGAGTCTACAAAAGGGGGCCGGCTTGGGTTACTCGGAGGAGGGAAAGACATTGTAGCTGATCCCATAGACTGATGTAATACTTCAGAATTTTGTAGATAAGTAGGGAAACTATTTGGCTGCGGCTGATACATGGGCTGGTTAACCTGTTGTTGTGGGAAGTTCGTCATAGGGGAGACTTGGCTCATAGGATGACCAGGGTGTGACACCATAGGTAATTGAGGAACTGGGTTCATGATTGGAGTATGATTGGTAAGTGCCTGATTTACTACTTGAACCTGGCCAGGATGCGCAACTGGTCCTAAAGAAGGCAGCGGTCCAGTCAAGTGTTGTCTCAAATCTGTACTAAGCTTGACAGCCTCTGTATAAGCATCAGTTAGGGTTCCTGGAGGATTGGGTCTCCATTTCAGAAAGGTTGTTGTTAGGCTATCCAGAGCTTCATAATAGACTCCCAGGGCAATATCATCATCTAAAACATATGGGTCTTGCAATCTGGTGTATGCACGGTGAAACCTATTATTGAAACTGGATATTGACTCGTTGACCTCTCTCTTGACTTTGATGAATTGCAGGTATAACTCGTTGGCACTAATGGGTATTTAGAACTTCTGTAAAAAGGCAGTTTCAAGATCATTCCAATTAAGAATTGAACCAGTAGGGAGATGGTTGTACCAGTAAAAGGCTTCTTCTCCTAGTGAATAAGGAAACAACCTACAGGCGACATCCTCATGGACAATCCCTCTGTCTTTGAGACAAGTTTGGAAAATCCTCACATGTTCTTCTGCAGTCCTATTTGGGTCATTGGCATGGAATTTTGAATAGAAATGCTCAGGGTTTTTGGGCATTACATTGTAGGCTTGGAAGAATAGGGGGCGATGGATTATTAGCAAGGAAAGCCATTGGTAGAAGTGGGGGAGGTGGTTGTGGTTGGTTAACGACAGGCTGAGGTTGTTGAATGGGAACTGCTTCAGGGATGGGTATGGCTTCAGCCTCTGGATGTGAAGATCTGGATGATGCGGGTGAAGGGATGGGTGATGATGATTCTCCCCTTTCTCGAGTCCTTCTTGACCTAGTGGGGAACTGTAGCTCCTCTAAATCTTCCTCTCCTGTGGTAGATCTGGTATTTCTCCTAAACCTCTCTGGAGAGATGGCATTCAAGAAATGATCCAGTGTGCTCATTAAGGCCCTCCTTCTAGCGCCAATCTGTTGATGGTGTTTTCTGCACAGCGACAACTTAGACATAATGCAATATTCTATCTCTCTTGAAAGGTTATTTCCAACAATAAATTACTGAAAATCACCCCAAGGTCTCTCGGGTGTTAGGTCATAACAATGCATAAACAACTCAGATAATATGTGAAAACGTTGGTAATCACAATCAGACCTTACTACAAGCAAACTGTATCTTTCCACTTATCAGATCTTGCAATTTGATGATCTTAAATCCTAAATCTAACCGGATAATAAAGAAATAGCAAAAGACAAGGGTGCAAGGATTGAATAAGATTTAAACTATTCCTAGAATGAACAATGCAAATGACTGATATCTGGAATGGACCAATCTCAAATAACCAGTTCCTGATCAACCCACAAGGCAATCTTACAAGAACGGTGCAATCTTCTAAGGTATATAGATTTTCAAATCATAGACATGCATCTACAATTGAACTTAAGCACAAATAAATATTCGGTCCAAGTTGACTTCACCAGCCTACTACAATTAGATAGTTACTGGGAGTATAGACCAGAGATTGCTACAAACATTCCAAATATGAAATCACAAACATCATTCACCAAATTAAAACTAATCTAATTCTGAACATTAAACCCTAAATCTTCAAGCAAATTAAAAGATAAAACAACAGGAACCATGCAAGATGAAATAACACAAAAGATTGCACCAGGAAAACCACAATGTCTTCATTTGTATTAATCACCCAAAATGCTGCAACAATTCCACTGTTTTGATACAGTATTTGCTTCAAGAAATTGAATACTACTCCTATTACAAAAATACTCTAGCCTTTGCTCTTTTATTTCTAATGTCTTCTAGCTAATGTCTAACCCTTTACAATGAGGAAAGAATGCCTATTATAGCAAATCCCAAGATATGTCGGCCCAGCCAAACATTTTTACAAAATAATAAAAACCGCCAAAACAGGTCGGCTCAGGAAAGAAATAAAACAAAGGCACACATTAAATGCCCTCCACCATCAAGGTCGGCCTTGACACAGTCCCCAATTAAGTCCGGTCCATTGCATGCACTATGATAATAGGGAAGCACAAATCTTGAAATGAGCATTAACTGCCATTTCCCTTACCCTTTTTCTGAACCGATGACCCTTGGACCCTCAAAAATACTCCATCCAACTCGGTGATAGGTGGCAAAGGCAAAACCTTGAGCCGACATTTAATAGAGTCAATTTCCTCCCTGGACTGTTCAACAGTTTTACTCCAATCTTCCTTGCTGGACAGATATCTATCCATTACCGCCAAGTAGGTGGCTGCATCATCCAACTGGTGGCCCGTTATAACTCCTTCAGAATCCGGTGCATAAACTTCATGCCACCATTCCTTCAGTTGCTCCAAGCTCAGATATTTGGGAGCTATCTTCTTCCTACCGGTCATTACCTCAAAGAAGGCAATGCATCCATCATATACTGCAGTGAGATCCCCATCAATTGATTTCTTCCACTTCTAGATCTTCCTTATGACCTTCTGCCTAATCTGCAGAGCTTCGAACCATTCCCAAGGTTCATCCAATCTGGAAGAAGGAAGGATGCCATCCTTAGCCAGTTGTTCTTTGCCATGCCCCAAGATAACCCTTGATTTCTGCAGCAAGAGATCCATGTCCCCTTTATCTTGGGACAATACATGCTCTAATAATTCTCTAGCCCTGACTGCATCCTTTCCAACTGAAAGAATGTCCCTGATGGTATCATCTCCTTTCGTTTGCACACTCATCATCCAATCTATGGCAGCTTGAGTTGAGGCCTTCAATTTCTCAATTCCGGAGATGGTTTCCTTGGGCAGAAATCCAGGAGCGGCAGATGAAGAAGGATGGAGGGACTGCAAGGGTTTCATCACCTCCTCCAAGCATTTTCTTAGTCTCTCATTTTCTTTCTTCAGTTCATGCTTGGTTCGGGTCTCTTTCCTCAATCTGCCAATGATTACAGCATTGGACCCTTCATACTCCTCTATATCTTGCTCCATGGAGGCCGGCCCGAGGTTGATAGTCTGAACATGGTAGTCCTGACCGGTGACTTCCTCTCTTGTTTTGTCTGCACCAGGGGTGGCAATCTGGATAACCCTATTGTTTGTTTCATCTCTTTCCACCCTTGAGATTACCCTAGCTGTCTTATTTTTCTTTTCTTTACCGATCTTCGACAGCATTTCATCCCAGTCCAAGGGAGTATCCTCAACAATCACTTGTTTTTTCCTTGCAAGTTCTTTTTCTAACCAGTCCGGGGCTGCAGGGTCTACCCGGATTTCTTCAGTTCTGATTCCTTCCAATTGTTCCGCCACTTTCTCTTCTTCCTCTATAGCTACTTTATCATCCTCCTTCCTAGGAATCTGTTCACCTTGATCGCCTTCATCAAGCCCCGCCTCTGGTTGCACTGGTGATGGAGTTTTAACAGGAGTATCTTCCTTCTGCTCAGGGAATCCGTCACCCCTGCCATTCTCCGGAGAATCCTCATACATCACCAAAGGGGAAGGGTGTTTCTCAATCTCATCTACCTCGAGCTCCACTGCCTCACCAAAGAGTGTCCCTTCCTCGAAGAGCTCCGCCCCTCCGCTAGTTTCACGTTCCTCCAGAATTTCCTCTTCATGTGCGCTCGGTGGAGGAGAAACAACCTTGGATGGCTCTGTGGTTGGTGATTTTGGTGGAGGATCTGTCTTAGGCACAGTGTCCTTTGGAGATGGAGTCCTGTATCTCCTTGTGTAGACGTTAGCTTTCTCCCCTCCTGAGCTCTCCACCTCAACAACTGGAGGCTCATCCTTTGATGCCTCTTGACTCTTTTTCTTCGAGGTCCGGGTCGTTCTTGCTTTCTTTGGTGGTGGGGGAGCATCTTCCTCTTCTGCTTTTCCCAAGTCTTCCTCATCAGAGGACTTGCTAATCGTCAAGGTCTTCCACCTTCTCTTTCCTTTTGGCTTCCTCTTCGCCTCGGGTTCACCTTCTTTGGGGCCTCTGATCTTGATCTTAAAAGGGGAGCTTTTGGCAGTTTTCCCTTTGGGGTCATCTTCCTCGGATTCCTCTGAAGTAGACATGGGGCTGAGACTGCCCATCAAATTGAAGGTGCAGGTTACCTTCTCATTCTCCAGCTGCCAAATCTTATGTTTAAGCCAAGAAAGGGTGAATTTCATCACCGGGGCCATTAGATCTTCCAATTCTGTAACCTCGTCCTCATTCCAATTGATATCCCCAACCGGCCAATCCTTCACTGCTTCATAGGCGTGGTCCTGTACCAGATTTCCATCATCCTCCAACTGATCCGGGATCAGCTTGACATTGTATTGTCTGACTGCCTCCACAGAGAGCCTGGAATATCTCTTCTTTCTGGCCTCAAGGTCATCTTTGATATTGACCCAATAATCTTCCAGGTCATCCTTATGCCTGTACTCCCTAGTAGCTTTCTTCTGCGCTTCTCCTGTTATGTCAAAGTTCATCCTTTTGGAATGGAAAGAGAAACCATACGCTGCCAATTCCTCTTCTGCAGTGTGGGCTGATTGGATAGAAGGGCATATTTCTGCCACACCAATTCCAAGGGGGAAGTCTCCACCAAAGCCTATCTTGTGCTTCTCTCTCTTTACCACAGCATCAAATTCACAAATTTGCCTCACAACCTCCAACAAAACAAGGTGATCAGTGGGATATCGAGGCAACCTGTATGGCGCGACCGGGCATCCATCAATTCTGAGGTAGGTGAAGGTGGGGAATTGGATGAACCAAGCTCCATAGTTCTTTATTAGCCCTTTGGCCCCATCCGACAGCCTCATGTGTTCAGCATTCTGTAGCATCCGGGTGATATGCATTGTGAATGCATCGTTAGCCCTTCTGTAATCTTTATGCCCAAGATGCAATTCTGGATAGACCTCGTAGATAATATTCTGTCCAAGCATCCCTTGTGGGTTCAAACCCTTGTATGGGTAGGATATGGCTAACACATACATGATATAAGAAGACATAGTAAATTTCTTGGTCTCTAGGACACTCCTTAATTGCTTGTCAATTTCTGCACTGATAAGCCCTGCCCAGTGATAATTAGTCCCTTGTCCAATTTTGGTGATCACATGGACCATCCAACTCTCCAACACTCCTGCACTTTTCAATCCTGCCACCCTGCTCAAAAGGGTGATAGCATCATATACATCTGACCTGAACTTAACCCTGTGCAACTGCTTGGGCAACTTAGAATGGTGGGACTTTGGCTTCTCTAACCATGAGTTGATCATTTGTTGAGCCTTGATGGGTTCATTCTCATAATATGTTCTGGCAGTGTCTATACTCAGAGCACACACTGAAGGTAGATCAGGCATGCTGAAAGCTTGTGCAATGGAAACAGGGCTAAAATTCACCAGAACTCTTCCCTCGGTACTAACCACCCTTTGTGTATCAAAATCATACTGCCTGGCACACTCAAGAATCAACTCATAGCATTGAATTGCCGAAGGGAAGCCTGCCACATGTACTAGTCCGGATTTCATCATTCCTTGCCTAAGGGCTGACAGGTCCTTCTCCGCTGTCCTTTGCTTAAATTCTTCATACCTCCAGGCTCCCACATTGGTATCAGATACTTCGGCCCACACAGAAGATACCTTGCTCTTGGGAAGCTGACTCTTCATATCTAATCGTAACCGTTCTGCCTCAGAGATGGATGGCCCCTTCGAGCCACCCTTAGATTTTCGAGTAGCAGCCTTGCTTGGTTCGACCTGTACCCACAAAAGACATCATTAGTACTCAATCATTAGGCATAATCTGACCAAAGGTTAGCATAAGATCATATAAAACCATTAAAATTCATCACAACTGCTAATCCTTTGAAGATCCGAAAAAACAAAGCAGTCCGTGAAAATATCGTAATCCGGGAAAATCCAGTCAGGGCAAAATTTCGGAGAAATCCGACCCAGACGGATTCCTACCGCCAAAGCATCATTAGTCAAATGGATCGTTAGTACGGATGAAAGATCAAAAGATAATCATGGAATTCACTCACTAGCAACAAGAAATAAGCATTTAACAATCATTCCATTAGTCCTATCATCGAAACATCAAAAAGGACAAAGCCAGGCAGTATGATCCGGAAAAATCCGGATAGAACGGATTTTCGTGGACAGCTTGAAATGTTCCGGTAATTACCCCAGCCCGCTGAATAAGCCCAAACCGGGAAAATCCGAAAGCGGCGGAATTCCGCGAGGACCTCGGAAACCCGATAAACGACAAAACACGAACCAAAAGCTAGATGATCACGGGATCTCCTCTTCCTGAGTTCTGATGGTCTCAAAACCGACAGTAATCAACAAGACTTAGGATGCAAAGGACTTCAACTTCTCAAAAGCTCTTAAAGGACGAATCCCAATGCCAAAACAATGATGCCCTAATTTGAATAACCAACCCTCTGCCATTAAAACTAAGGGAAACTTTAAGGTTTAAAATATCAGCTAAGGATTTACCTAAAGCACCCGGATCTTCACAGGACAGGGGGGGTCAGCGTGATACCAGGACAAGATCGCTCAATCACAACGAATTCTCAGTTCTGGGCCGAACACCGAGGAAAACCCTAACCTCGTACAATATGGCTGATTTCGCACTAAAAAGGAAAATAATCTAACCCAGAACCCCGTCTAAAGGATACACTCGTTATCTAATGGATAAATGCAAGCTCCTAGGGCACGAAAATAGAAATTCCTGAAGAAACGAATCCAACCCCAACTCTATAAATTCGGAATCAAAATCAAGCAAGGGCCAACCCAAAATTATCATCACCTAATGCAGAAACACTCAATCACCAGGCAAAATAAAAGGAGGGCCAATGATGACCTACCATGGATCAACACGGATGAAATCCGAGCTCGAGGAAGAAACCAAACACGTCCTTAGCAATGAAAACTTTAACCAGCAGCGCTCGAATCAATTGACACAAGCAATCCAAATCAACCCCCTAAGCACAAGTGAGAATTTCTAATCGCCAGAGCAGAAACAAGTGAGCAATGAAATCAGAATGATGCTTAAAATGCCCTAAATCCGCCCATATACCCATCTGAGCAGAGGTACCTCGGTCATTAATGCACGACAAGACACTTCTGACAAATCCACAAACCCGAGCCCAAAACGGAATTCCGGAAAATCCCAAGATGCGCGGAGATCCATATTTCGCGGAAATGCAGAAATCGGGGAAAGGACGAAGATCGAGATTTTGGCAGAGTCCGAGAAAATCCGCTAGGACCGGAAAATCTCGAAGTCAGCCAGAAACCCGGATTCGGAGAATCCGACCAGGAACGGACGAAGAGCCAGGGTCCGGGAAAATCCGCCGGAGCTGGAAAATCCCGGATCCAGGTGAAAACCCGGATTTGGCCTAAAACTCAATTTCACTCAATTCAAACCTCAAGGCAAGGTCAAAGCCAGCAAGACCAATATGTCAAGACCCTGAAATGATAAATCCAATAAAACCAAAAGGTCAAAAGACATCCGAAAAGAGGGTCCCTACTCCAAGTGGGGCGTGTGTGCAAAAACTACACAACAGATAGTTTCAACAATTAAATCATTATTGGGACGCAAATATGCAATAGCATGTTGGAATCCCACAAGTGCACATGCAACACATAATTTTGCAAGATCTAGATGATCCCAATGTTCTCGTAATGTTCATATGACTTCAATATTCCTACAAGTGAGGATGCAAGTGGAAAATCCACAATCGACAACTTCAATCATGAAAATTCCTCTTTAGGTTTAGTTGGATGGTATTTTTTTGCAATTTGTACATGATGACATCATCAAGTATCATGCTGACATCATAGGTGGAGCTATTCATCGGAATTGGCTCATTACATTGCTAGGTTCAATTCACTAGGAATTACGTGCAAACATCCCAATGCACATGAAATGTTTGCAAAATATAGATGGCACCAATATTCCCGCAAACATTCAAATTCCCTTGAAATCTTTGCAAGATTGAATGACATCACTTTTCCCATAGTGTCACTTTTCCCATAGTGCAAGAAAATCCATCAGAATTAGTCAAGAATATAATTGAAACAAAGTTGAGTTGAAAAAGATATATTTTTTTGGGTGATTTAGGATTTCCTATGGACCTGGATGCTCCTGCATCACCTTACTATTTGTGTGGTAGATATAGAGGAGATGTACCAATAGTCGCTAGGGCTAACTTCTTGCATTCATGCAAAGTGCAAAATAGGTTCGATTTTTTTTTTTAGGACCTTAAAAAGAAAAAAATGGCTTCTAGGTATTTAAAACACACCTTGTGGAACTCGTAAAGCGAAAGGTGCTCAAAAAAGGTGTTTTTGGACCTTCGTCCGCTACATTTTCATTACTTTGCCGATACCTGTTTATTAAAAAGCCAATTTTTTTTTAAAAGCCTATTTATAATTATCAATAAACCTATTTAAAGTTAAGTTTGTATGTGGGCCCGCTCAATATATCATGTGGGTTTGCTAGGAGGTGGTCGCTTTAATCTCAACCTACCCACATTACATTGTTAACCACGTGCCCCATATGCCTTCATCAAACCATGCGTATGAGTTTACCTAACCACAGGTTGTTGGGCATCTTTAAGCCCTAAACTCATCATCTCCCATGGATTTTTTCCTCATTTCCATTGTGGTCCGCCTTCTCCCGTTGTCAACACGACCTCATGCAACCATGGTGACTTCCTCTAGCTCCCTTCTACTATAGGTAACGTCTCCACCTATCTTCACCTGCAATATTGTTAGTTCAACAGTGGGTTTTTGCTAGCGTCGATGGTGTTTGAGTGCATTTTGGTGTGTTTAAAAATCATTTCTTTGCATGGCATTAAGGGTTTGATTGTAATCATTTCTATTTACATGTGATTGGTAGAAATTTGATCCCTCATGAATTATTATGTCTATGGCATTGAGGGTTTGACTGCTATGATTTTTTTTTACATTATTCTATGAACTAATCACACGTAATGTGATTTAAATGGAACATTGACAAAATTTTGGCCAAGAATAATCATGAAATTTAATGGGTATATTGTCAAACACTGGTATAATCATCAAATGTTATGGGTTTTCAAGTTTTTCCCCAAATTATTGAGGGGTTTCAGGATACAGGTTAATGGGTAGACATTTTCTATTTTCAGTAATTATAATATGCACATGAAATTAAATGGGTATACAGATTTTGTTGGATTCTCTTCGAATCTCTACATTGTAATCATGAAAATTAATGGTTATACAGTTTTGGTCCCAATTTTCAACCGGTTTTAAGATTACAATTTGCAGACAATTATATATATATATACAGTCATGTCGTGTAGGGTTTCATCACATGAAGCTTTATAGACAATGATATGTTCTAATCACATTGTGTATATATTTTTGTAGAGAATGATATATTATTTTCAGACAATGATATGTTCTTATCAAATTGTATATATATTTTTGTAGACAATGATATATTATTTTTAGACAATGATATGTTATTATCAAAATATATATATATTTTTGCAGGCAATGATATATTCTTTTCAGACAATGATATGTTCTTATGATCAGATTGTATATATATATTTGCAGAAAATGATATACATATATATATAGGTTCATGTGATGAAACCCTACACAACATGAGGCTTGATATATATATACACGACATGATTGTATATATATATACAATCTAATAAGAACATATCATTGTATGCCAATGATATATTCTTGTCAGATTGTATATATATACAATCATGCCCTGTAGTGTTTCATCATATCAAGCCGTGTATGGTTTCATCACATGAACCTTAACATGATCCTCTATCAATGTCTGCCATTGAATAATGCCCAAGTTTCTTTCCATATATCCCTATAACTCGGTTATCTTTAATAAACACATTGGCATTATCAGTTTAATATCCCTATAACTCAATTACTTTGCATTTGTTCATATCCTCATGCAAACCCACAAATGCTAAAAATATCATCCAACTGCAAAAAGGTAAAACCAGTGCTGGTTCAAGTAGAGTTTTCTTTTTCAGCTTAGAGGTAAAACCAACTTCTTGAAGAATAAAACAAACTTTAATCTTCACAAGCATGACTTTAAACCAATCAAAGTCATTTAATGCAACTCTTCACTTTTTCACAATTAGTTTCCTTCCCCATGAACTATTCTCCCATCGCTTCTAAACCTCGATTAAATAATAACAATGGATAGTCACTATGCAGCTGTTGACATCCATGGCAACCTCCATATAATTTTCATAAAACTTTATACCTCCTTTCTCCATAGCCTCAATCAACACTTTCTTTTTTGGTATCTTAGGGATGTCAATTTTGATATCAGCTAAAGAGAGCCTTTTGGTATCTTAGGGATGTCAATTTTGATATATATATTAGATTATATATGGATAATAGAGGTGAAAATGAGGAAGAAAACCACGGGAGATGATGAGTTTAGGGCTTAAAGATGCCTGACAACCTGTGGTTAGGTAAACCCATACGCGTGGTTTGATGAAGGCATATGGGGCATGTGGTTGAAAATGTAATGTGGTTGGGTTGAGATTAAAGTGACCACCTCCTAGCGGATCCACATGATATATTGAGTAGGCCCTCATACAAACTTAACTTGAAATAGGTTTATTGATAATTATAAATAGGCTTATTTTCATTCAACACACCATTGAAATTAGACATAAATGGCCACTGCAGTATGAAATTACCAATTGTTTGGTAGGAGAATTCAAATTTGAAAGTCAATCACCACAATTCAATGCATTCAATATACACATTTGAATGATTTTACAAGAGGGAATTTTCAGTGTCATTTTCATTATGAATTCTCCTATGTTTTCACTACATATCCTCTCCAAAATTTAGCTCGATACATATAATAAAACAAAAAAAATTATAATTCATATATATGATTGAATTTATGTAAAGCCACCTATTTTGTCAATTAAACCAAATATAAAATTGATTTCCTAAAAGCCATGAAAAAACTCATGCATAAATGGCCATTGCAAAATGAAATGACATATTGTTGTTGGACTCAAGGAACACTGAGAGAGGGGGTGAGTTAGTGTTCAACAATTTAAACTTCAAATCATATCTTAAACCATTTACAACACATAAACAAAAATAAAGATGCAAGCACATGAAAAAGATAATCAAAGCACCATAACACCAATATTTTTACGTGGAAACCCTGTTAGGGGAAAAAACACAGTGGAGATTAATCCACAATTTATATACTCTATTAAAAGTATGAAGAAAATGGAATGAACATGCATTCAGGCACACTGCCTTACAAAATGTTTGCATTACAAGAAAAAGTTGAATTGAGAAATAGCATCTCCAAATGCCTGGATTCAGTTCCAATGAAGCTCAATAAACGATCTTCAACCCTACTAACCGATTCTGTATTTCTGCTCCGCTTTGTTCTGCCCTTCTCTGTTTTTCTGCCCTTATGCATAGATCACTCAATCACCCTTCTAATACTGGCACACACATTTTTTCTTCTCTTCACACACATTTGTACGCTTCCACACTTATTTTTTTCATCACCAAAATCAATTACCGAACTCGCATATATATCCACTAGCAAAAATTTAATTACTATATGTCGGCACAAAATATAATATTCTCCACATGTCGGCTCAAATCATGAACAATTTATAATGTGTACCCATACAAGTTGTCCACGACATAGTTGGGACCCAAAATAAAATTCCTGAACATAGAAACATTTAAACAATCATCCCTTATACATCCACGACACGCTACATTGACTGGGTTGGCCATAATGAACAAATAGATAGAAAAGCATCCAGCCGGATCACTTAACTCATACACCGATTAATGCAATAACACAAGACTTACCAATAAGGTAACATACATTCTTAACAACCTCTCACGGAGATCTACAACTCAAAATGATGATCTAATGAGGCATACAAATCGATATGTTGATCGGATACTTTGTTCTTCATGTTCTCTGTCGGTAATACACTATACTTAACTTTAATTGCCGGTATGACCAGGTTCGGATCTGTGGACCACAATAGTGACTTCAGTTGCCATCAATGACAACACTAGAAGCCATACCAATAATATCCCTAAGCCATATGCCAACAATCTCCCCCTCTGGCATTGATGGCAACACTTAGTGAAAAATGACTAAGTGTCAAAACCAGAGATACACTGTCAAACTCCAAAATTTCAAAACACAACAAAACACTGCTCCCCCTTAGGATGTCAAGGCATTTTTCATTGCATTCTCTCCCCCTTTGACATCAATGACAAAACTTTACTGCTTTCTCTCCCCCTTTTCTAGTATTCTTACTGCACTTCTTGCTTTTTGCTAAAACAAAATTTTACTACTCTCTCTCTCCCCCTTTGCTAAATAGAAATTTGATCAAAATTTGGAAAACTACAACTACTACACAAATTAGAAAATTATTTTATACTTATCTTTCATCTCCGAAAGGAATTTCTTCCAAGCATCTACAACAATCCCAATAATTATTATCAGACTGTTATTTTCTGATGTCCGATTGATGATCTGAATGAGGGATTCCAGAATTGTAATTGCTTCTTCCAACTTCTCTCCTTTCCTTAAGACTTCAATCAGCTACTCCAATCTTCATTCAGTTTGATCCTTCACTTTCCAGAAAGTTTCCATAAGAGTGTTTTTGGCAAAGTGAATCTTTGCATGCTCAACCTGCAACTCATGAATTCTTTTCTTTACTACTCCATCCTGGTCCTAAAACATATTGTAGTCCTGACCAATTTTATTTAATTCTCTTTCAATTTGCTCTATCTTGTCTTTATATTTTCCAACAACATGAGGCCAACGTAGACAATAATTGTAGATGTCATTAGCTGAATTGATGCACTGCCTCAACACATTCATTTTATTTTTCAGTTTTGTAAGGGATAGCCTGAACTGCTTCAAATGTAAGATTGTTTCCTCCTCTTTTTTATCCTAAAAGTCAGAGGCCACAACTTCCTTAATACACTCAATCAACTCTTCAGGGAATACATTCTGCAAACTTTCCAGTTCAATGTTATTCTGCACAAAGTATCTTCCTAGAGTACTCTCAATCAGATCTTGCTCATATGAGGGTCCATCTAACCATATGTCAACAATCTTTTGCATTCCATCTTCCTCTTGAACAATCTGCAATATTTTTGCTTTGAGTAAAGCACCTTCTTCGTCGCTTCCTTTTTCTATTGTTACTTCTAGTTCAACTAATTTTGGTTCATCTCTTGTGGTGTATTCATCAGAGTCTTCATCAAGTATATCCACAATTATCTGTTCTTTTCCTTTTCCTTTAGATTTTGGAGACTTGAGTACTAGAAGAGTATCATCAACAAACTCTATTGCTCTTTTATGCTTCCTCTCTACCTTATCGGAAGATGATCCAACTTCAATTGTTTTTACCAGAAGAGAGATACCAACTGCTCCAAACTTTCCTAACAACTCTCTAAAGAAATTTTCATAAGCTTGCTCACAATTTTCCAGAGTATTGAAATGCTTAAAAATTTGCTTACAGATTGGTTCACTCTACTTCCATATAACATTATCATTCTGTGGCAAGCAATTTAGAAAATACATCATGATACATATGATCAAAATGCCAAACTTGAAACGATAATCTACATCCATTTTCAATTGCACGTTCTCCATCAGTTGATTTTTTAGCAAACTGCATAGGTCAAAGTCTTGGTCCTCCATTATCATCTTATGCGAAATGTAAATTGCACCTACAGAGGTTGATCCTTCCATGTTTCTGAATAAAATTTTGTATGAAATTCCATATGTAATGTATCTTGTCAATGGATCTTTGATCGTCAAAATTACCAGAGCCCTCTGATCTCCTGTTACACTGGTTAGGGTTTTGACTTCCTTATTTCGAATCGACTTCTTCTTCGGAATATTTCCAACATTGCATAACCCAATTAAATTTCTAATCACTTCCTTCAAAATAAGATAGGGTTTGTCCAAATTTAGAGTGTCTTCATTAAATCTTCTCAAGATGAATCTAACCACTTCCGCGTTGTCAAAATAAGGAAATTCATTCCAAATGTCCAAACTCCTATGTCTCACTCCTTCAAGCCACTTCAATTTTATGGAAGGTAGCATATCTCTTACATCCCTGATCTTCTTGCTACTATATTCATCCAAACTCACAATTCCCTTGATTTGCTTCATTTTCCATATCGAACAAGGTTTTTCTTTTCTTTTCTTTTCTACCGAGCACAAATTTAGAAATTCTACAAGCGAATGGAATACCTGATGAATTTTCCGCCGAATCGACTTGACTCCTTCCAAAAATTTTCTCCAAAGGCTCTTTCACTATTCTTTTTGAATGCAAAGTGACAAATGAGGGTTCCAAATATCCTTTTATAGCTTCACACACCTAACCTTTTTATCGCAATAAATGCTCTACCCTTGGAGTTCCGGTTACATTGCACTCTTAGACAGCAAGAGAAGAGACAACAAGAGAAGAATCCATCTGCGGACCTTCAAGATCTCAACTTACAGAACTAGTGATCAAGGATACATTTGTTGACTGATGGCACAACTACTGACAACTTCCTGTATTCTGGTGCCAACTACTGACAAGGGGGGAAAAGGATTTTACTTAAAAGACTCCCTTTAGGATGATTGCCTGAAATCAATTTCTGGAGGAATTACCAGAGGGATTACCGGAGGTAGCTTGTAGTACCCCTCCATTTATGCTTATGTTTTCTGTTAGCATGTTTTCACACTGTTAGACTTTGGTATTTTGGTTTGGATATTTTGATCGCTGACTTTGAGCGATAGTGGATTCACTTTGTGATATGATGATACATTGTATGGTGATAATTGATTTCTGACATGCTTTGTGATAGCGTAGATATTTCCTTCAAATGTAGGATAGGGTGTTGGGGGGTATAGGATTCCCCACTGTAGACTTATGTTTTATCCTCTTTGCTTGTTTTGCTTTCTTTTAGTTGTGTTTTGTAGATGTTCAGCCTTCGCCTGCTCCTATCTAATGGCTTTCTCCCGCATTCTAATCATTTTCTACTCATCTTCTATCACTTTCCTTGCTTGCTTCTCAGCCCTCATTGCTTCCTTTTGAATTTCTCCCGCTTCACATTATGCCTTTCTCTACAACAACTGCTCCTTATGTTGTTGCAACTCATCTTTTCTTTTTTTCTTTGCCTCTTGTTCATTGTACAATTTGATGAAGGCGTTGGATGTTAGTACTTGGGACTGCCTACTAAGGCGAAGCACTCCCGAACGACCTCGCCATGTTGTTCTTTGTACCCTCTGCACTAGAAGTTTCAAGAATTTGTTGTTTGGTCTTGTTGTTTGTTGTCCATCATGTGGGGTGCATGACACAAACGCAACTTCTTCATCACTAATTGCATTGTCATCTTCACTTTGACCATTAGTATGCTCTTCCCAATTCCTTGTAGTAGTGAAGTAATGTATTACTTTAGCTGGATCAATGTGTGGGGGGGATGGCATAGAAATGTTGACTTCTTCATCAGTCAGATTTAATTGCACTCCAAGGTTTGTGGCTGCTTCATGCATCCATTTTCGTTGGCTAACTTGAGATGAGAAACTCAGGCCTGCTGATGTAGTCGTATCTTCATTGCAGGGTGCAATAACTGGTTGGAAATCTGCAAAAACTTGTTGGATTTCTGGTTGAATGTGTGTTGTATTTTCATCACCCTCATTGCATTCTACTACAACATCACTTGCCACATCCCTTGCATGGTATTCCCACACAAAACCATCTATTACATCCTCATTGTAACCAAGTAGATGCAAGCATGTCTCTGCTGCCATAACATTGTCTTCATTTTCCATTGTCACCACTTCATCTTCTACTGTAGGAGTTGCAACATCATCTTCAACAACATAGCCCTCACTTGGCCCCATGTCCCTGTTAAGGGCTGACCGATTAAGTGGCCAAATTCCTTTTCTACGGAACCCACTAACAATGTTGCTTGGTTTCAACGTTGTTTTGAAAGCTTGGCTTGCAAAAGTTGCCAACTCTTCACGTCCGATATCAATATGTGGGTTTTCAGCTTTCCATATGGTTCTTTGCTCTCTAAAATATGCCTTGAATGGAGCAAAAATGTTTACATCCAATGGTTGTAACTTGTGACTGGTATGAGTAGGTAGCGTTAGCAGGTCTATTCTTAATTTTCTTGATTCTTCTATGGTTTTGAAAGCCACATGGCTGCCATGACTATCAAAAATGAGAAGGGCCCTATTTGTCAGTGAAACCCCACCGGGGATATTAGCTGCAAAATGATCTAACCATTTGACAAATAGTTCTTCTGTCATCCAAGCATGTTCTTGGACTGCCATCAATGCCCCTATCTCACAATTTATGATATAGTTCTGCATGTGCCTCTTTGATTTAAATAGGTAGAACCCAGGAATACTTAACCCAATCGCACTTACACAAGCCAACACTGTGATCCACTCTCTACTTTTTGATACCAAAGTGGTACACATTTTGCACCCAATTTGACAATAACTCTCATGCCATAGTTCCTACCAGTCTCATCATAGTTCCATATTTGGCTTGCTCCATAGTGGTTAAGGTTGATCATATTCTCAAGGTTGTCGTAGAATGCTTGCATGATAGAAGAACGAACCATAATCGCTCTGTCACTATCCACTCCTTTAGCTGTTCTGATTGTCAAATATGGGTTCCTTCTTCAAAATCCTGCCCACCATGACCTCTCGGGGACCCCATTTGTGAAAGGATTGGGTCGACTTGCAGTTATATGGGAAATTGTGGCTTGTAGTTGATTTACTTGCAGTCCATGGCCCAATTCTACCATGTCCTTGCATCATTGGACAATTTCAGTCTCCTCCTCTTTAGATAAAATGGTACGTGGACCTGTCCTCTTGGTGGTGGTAACTCCTAACAACCACACCCTCAAACTGCTAGGTGGCATACCCCACTTGATTGCTACTGCCTTGATTGACATGTTGTGTTCTTCAACACTTTTAACTACTCCTTCCATATCAACATATGTCCACTGCCTAATGGGTATAAGTGAGGGTAGTTGCACAACAGGTTGAACATCTGGTTGAACAGGAGGTTCGACTTCTATTATGTTGGTGGCTTCATCCGTAGAGTTAGGAACATCTTGTTGGCTGGGAATTGCATGCACTTCCTCAGCAAACTCTATTTCAATGAAGTGCACCCTATGAGTGACTCTAATGGCGCGGTGTCCTCTTCCTACAACCCTTTTTTTCCTTCTAGCAGGTGCCATAATTTTCCACTTAACCTGCACAGACAATAAAAATTGAATAACTTGTTAGTGCAACAAAGAATATATCATTGTTTGCATAAATATATATACAATCTGATAAGAACATATCATTCTCTACAAAAATATATATACAATCTGAGTAGAACATATCATTTTCTGCGAAGCTTCATGTGATTAAATTTCATGATTATAATGTAGGGATTCAAAGAGAATCTACAAAATCTGTATACCCATTTAATTTCATGTGCATATTATAATTACTGAAAAATAGAAAATGTCTACCCATTAACCTGTATCCTAAAACCCATAAAATTTCATGATTATACTAGCGTTTTCCAGTATACCCATTAAATTTTATGATTATACCATTCAAAAATCCGACAATGTTCTATTTAAATCACATTAAATGTGATTAGTTCATAGAATAATGTCAAAAAAAATCATAACAGTCAAACCCTCGATGCCATAGACAGAATAATTCATGAGGGATCAAATTTCTACCAGCCACATGTAAATAGAAATGATTACAGTCAAACCCTTAATGCCATATATAGAATTGATTTTTAAACACACCAAAATGCACTCAAACACCGTCAATGCCAACAAGAACCCATTGTCAAACAAACAAAATTGCAGGTGAAGAGAGGTGGATCAAATTTCTACCAGTTGTTGTCCCTCAGCATCGTTTGGCATTAATGTCAATACACTAAGGTTGACGTTACAGGTTGTGCACATGGTGATTTCCTTCAAGTTAGCATGAGTTTATATATCCATGTTGATCCTCATCTGCATTTGGGATTGTAAAGTTCATTTGCATATCTATTGGCATCTTTGATAAAGTTCAGTGATAAAGGCTATATTCTAAAAGAGGGCATTGCTTTCCAAATTTTTGTCTTGAGATTATTGTGTTGAAAAGTTTTTGAGTGGGCACATTGACACATTATATTTCCACAAGGCAATATTGCTCTCCAAATGGGATTTGAAACTATTATGAAGGAATTTGTTTTTTTTTAAAAGATGGCACATTGTCAATTGGTAAGATGGCAATGATTTTGTTTAAAAAGTCAAAATATTGTGTGATCATTGCATTGTCGGTGGAAATTATTGTTTTTGTTGAATGGGAATATTTCCCATCATAATATCCAAACTTCAAAAATCATTATGTCGAAGTAAAGGAACTTGTTGAAGACTTTGATGAGCATAGTTATTTGTTACATTTCATTTGTTAGGGTTTATTACCCTAATCATGGCGCCGTTGATAAGGAAGATCTGTTATAGTTTTTGTTTTGGATGTTGGTCTTCATTGGAACAAAGAATAACATTAGAGAGCAATTTTTTTGATAGACAAGCTGTTTTATTTTGTGTTGATCACAGGTGCACTCTTCCCATGTATTTTTGTTTTTGTTCTTCTTTGTTTTCTTTAAAAACAACAGCAAAATGGTAGGCTTTAAGTTGTTTTGGTGATTATCTTAAGTATAGTCGGGATTTGTGTTCTTCTGGGCTTTATGTTGTTTATTAACTGAGGTAATATTCTGTACAGTCATTTTTTTGTTTTGGGAAATCTGTTTAAAGTCTTATTGTTGAGTTTTTTTAAGTTGTTACCCACGGGTCTTTGGCAATTTTGTTTTTGAAAAAGAATTGTAAACAAGTATTTGTTTACTCCTTAATAGATCTGTATATACTTTGTTAAAAAGAACCCAATTTGGGTCTATTGTTAAGGGTGTTTGTTTTTAAAAGTATCAAATGTTTTCTTTCATTAGAAAACCCTGTTATTATGTTCGTGGGTTTAGCTGTGAGTCTATCATTTTTGGATTTGTTATGTTTGTGTCGGCTTTGCAAAGTATATGGTAGTTATATATTGTTTTGTTCTTAATACATTCTTGACAAGATTGTTTTCAATGGATTATAGTTGGGGCATTTGGCAAAGGCAGTTTTCAGATTTGGTTTTCACATGGCAGTTGCTTATATAGTTTCTCAAATAGATTCTTTGTTTCAAACAAAGAACATATAAAATGATTAGTAATGCTCATTCAAGAGATTCAATGAGAGGTTTTTGAAAATCACATAATATATCATTCAAAAATGACCGCATATATTGTTTTTGAAATTTGACACATTGGAACTCTGATTCTGAAGTCATGACAGAACAGAGTTTGTAATCAAAGAAACATAGATCAACTCTGTATTCAAACTGCTTCATATTTGTATATTTTTCAATAAGACTATCAGTGAGATAAATTGGCTAGTGAGGCTTTGTACAAAGAATATTTTTCAGATAAGACCAGTGAGGCCAAATTCGAGTGGTTTTATTCCCCAGGAGGGTTTCCACTCAAGAAATTTTGTGTCAATATTTTAATGTGTTTGCTTCATTATCTGTTCATTTATATTTTAGCATAAGTATATTCATGATCAAATTATCATTTAAAGAATTAAAAATTTATTTTGATTGTTAACACTGATTCACCCCCCCCTCTCAGTGTTAACTACACTCCAACAATTGGTATCAGAGCCAAACCTTGTTTTTGAGTCAACTAGGGGTTTCAGTTTAGGAGTGCTAATGGAAACTCAAGAAGGTTTATTGACAACCAGGGCACCACTCTTTGATGGTACTGGTTATGCTTTCTGGAAGTTTAGGATGAAAAAAACATATCAACTCTCTAGGATATGATGTGTGGGCAACAATAGAAAATGCATATACTACTACATCACCCCCTTCTGATGTTGATCAGAAACGAGCATATGATTGCAATGCAAAGGCTAAAAATGATATTTGTTGTGGACTCACTAATGATGTCTTGACAAAAATAATGGATTGTAAGAATGCAAAAGCCATATGGGATAAATTGTCCACTATCTATGAAGGTGATGAGAAAGTTAAAGAAGCAAAACTTCAGAACTATAGATTTAAATTTGATAGTCTAAAAATGGGTGATGATGAAAAGATTGCTGATTTTTTCTTGAAGATTCAAGAAAGCGTAAATGCAATCAGAGGGTTTGGAGAAAATCTTCCTGAAAAGCTTGTTGTTTAAAAGGTTTTGAGATCTTTACCCACTAAGTTTGATCCAAAGATTGTAGCAGTTGAAGAAAGAGACATTAATAAGGCAACTCTTGATGATCTCCATGGTTTATTTACTGCTTATGAGATGAGATTAAATGAACATAACACTGTTAGTAAGGAATCTGCCTTTAAAGTTGAATATGATGTTTTAGATGAAACAAAATCCTCTTTTGTAAGTAAACTAAAAAGAGGTTCAGGCAAATATAAAGGGAAATTACCCTTTAAATGTTTTAATTGTGGGAAGATAGGACACTATGTTGCAAATTGTCCTAATAAAGATCTTGAGAGTGATGATGAAAGCAATAAATTTTTTCAAAGAAGAAGTAATCTAATTTTAAAAAGAAAAATACTTTCAAAAAGAAGAAAAGCCTTTATGCTGATGTAACTGATAGTGAATCAGTTGAATCTTGTGATGAAACTGAAGAAATTCTATTTATGGTTGAAGTTGTTCCTATAAAGGAAGATGAATCTAATTCTGAATCAGAAATTGACCTTGAGGGAGAATTGAAATATGCTCTCAAAGAAATTAAAAAATTAAGAAAAGAAGCAATTATCTTAAAAATAAAGATCAAGAAAATGTACAAATTATTTCTAATTTGACTCTTAAAGGAGAAGAAACCAGAAAAATTCTTGAGATAACTCAAGAAAAACTGGAACATAAGGAGGATAGATGTTTTTTGGAGGCAGAAGTTGTTAAGCTGAGAAATCAGCTTCCCTGTCTTGATGAGGGTCAATGTTCAAATCACGATGGTAAATGAAAAGGTAAGATTTATGATGATAACTCTAGTTTCAATGGTTATTGTTTCAATTGTAAACAATTTGGTCATAAGGCTAGCAATTGCAAGGTTTTTTCTAAGAGAAGTTATAACATTGTTAATGGAAATCTTTATAAATTTCTTGTTAATCTTCAGTGTTATAAATGCAAAGAAGTAGGTCATATTGCAACATTCTGTAAATTTGGTTTAAAAGTATAGTCAAATAGAGCTAATGGATTTAAACTTGTTTGGAGGCCTAAAGATGTTAAATCCTTGATAGTTGAAACAACTTTACACTCTATTAAGAGGAATTTGTGGGTTCTCGATAGTGGTTGCTCTTATCATATGACTGGTGAGAGAAATAGGTTTATAGACTATGAAGACTATTCTAGTGGTTTTGTTAAGTTTGGGAATGATCACTGTATTCCTATAGTAGGCAAAGGTACTATTTTGCTTGAAAATGAAATTCTTGTCAATGATGTTTATTATGTGGAAGGGCTAACTCACAATCTCTTGAGTGTAAGTCAAATTTGTGACAATGGCTTTGAAATAAAGTTATTTGAATTAGGGTGTGAGATTCAAAGGAAATTTGGTAAAACAGTAGCAGCAAGTTACAGAACAAATGGTAATGTGTATTACCTGCAAGAGAGCCCAAATAATAAGCAGGAAAGTAATGTTTGCTTCATGAGTCAAGTTGATGAGTCTAAATTATGGCATAGAAGATTTGGCCATATTAACTATGATAATCTGGTAAAGATGAGTAAAAATCAAAATGTTAGAAACATGCCTATCATATCTAAACTAGATAATCAAATTTGCAAAGAATTTCAGGAAGGAAAACAAGCTAGAGCAAGTTTCAAAACTAAAGAATACACATCAACCAGACCTCTGCAGCTTGTTCACACTGATCTATGTGGACCAACAAGGACTAAGTCCTTGAACAATGAGAGGTATTTCATGTTGTTTATAGATTACTATACTCGTATGACTTGGGTAACATTTTTGGTACATAAGGGAGAAGCTTTTCATAAATTTAAAGTTTTTAGAAAGTTGGTTGAAAATGAATCTGATCTGAAAATCAAATGTCTTAGGTCAGATAGAGGAGGTGAATTTACCTCACAAGAGTTTTTTGATTATTGTGAAGATCATGGAATAAAAAGGCAATATTTAGCCTCTAGGACACCACAACAAAATGGTGTTGTTGAACACAAAAATCAAACAGTGAAAGAAATGGCAAGAGTTATGTTGCATGATGTAGTTCTATCAAATACATATTGGAAAGAAGCAGTGCATACAACTGTTTACATTCTGAATAGAGTTCAGATAAGAACTAAAACACAACATACACCATATGAATTATGGTATGGTAGGACTGCTAATGTAGGATATTTCAAAATTTTTGGCAGCAAGTGCTTTATTAAGAAAGATGCTGATAGCATTGGAAGTTTTGAATCAAGGTGTGATGAGGGTATATTTTTGGGATATTCTACACACAGTAAAGCGTATAGATGTTACAATAAAAGATGAAGAAAATTTGTGGAAAGTGCCAATGATAAGGTTGATGAAACCTTACAAAATTGTGAATAGCAAAAGAAACTTAATGATGATGATGATTTTATTGTGCAGACACCTAATACAAATCTGCAAGATCAAAATGAATCTTCAAGTTCAACAGAACCTGAGCAATCAACTGAACAAAATGTGGCTGATGATATTGTTGTACCCTCCTCTCAGTTGTCTTCTAGGCTAATGAAAAAGAAGCATCCTTCTGATCAGATTATTGGTGATGTGTCAAAAGGAGTTCAAACTAGAAGACAACTTTTAGGTACAAAAGGTAATGGTGAACAAGTTTATTTATCTTTGATTTCAGAAATAGAGCCTAAGACATATTCTGAAGCCAGTAGTGATAGTTGTTGGGTTAAGGCTATGCACGAAGAACTTGCAAAAATTGAGAAAAATAAAACTTGGGAACTAGTTCCTAGACCTGAAAATAAAAATGTCATTGGTGCAAAATGGGTTTTTAGGAACAAGATGGATGAACAAGGGAATATAGTCCGAAATAAAGCTAGAGTAGTTTGGAAAGGTTATTCTCAAGTTGAAGGATTGGACTTTGATGAAACTTTCACTCATGTGGCTAGGTTAGAAGCAATTAGAATGTTTATGGCTTACTCTATGTATAAAGGTTTTAAAGTGTATCAAATGGATGTTAAAACTACTTTTCTCAATGGTGACTTGTCAGAAGAAGTTTATATGGAACAACCTGAAGGCTTTGTTATTGCAGGTAAAGAATGTTATGTATACAGACTAAAAAAAAACCCTCTATGGTATGAAACAGGCTCCCATAGCCTGGTATTCAAAGTTGGACACCTATTTACATGAATAGGGATTCTCAAAAGGTGCAGTAGACAACAATTTATAATTCAAATTGAAAGATGATAGTATTATAGTTGTTGTTGTTTACATTGATGATATTATATTTGGCAGTAATAATGATGCTTTGTGCTCTGAATTTCCAGCAATCATGAAGTCTAAATTTGAAATGTCAATGATTGGTGAACTTTCTTTCTTTTTGGGTCTTCAAGTTAGTCAACTTGATAAAGGAATATTTATGTCACAAACAAAATATGCTAAAGAAATGTTGAAAAAGTTTCAGATGATTGACTGTAAACCAGTTGGGACTCCTATGGAAACTAGCTGTAAACTTTCAAAGGACACTGATCAGCCTAATGTGGATCATACTCTGCATAGATCCATGATTGGTAGTCTTCTATATTTGGCTGCCACAAGGCCTGATATCATGCATGTTGTATGCTTGGTTTCACGATTTCAATTTGCACCTAAAATGTCACATTTGAATGTTGCAAAAAGAATTTTGAAGTATGTTGCTGGCACATTAGATTTTGGCTTGTGGTACCCTCAGCATGGTGATTTCACTTTGGTTGCTTACACTGATGTTGACTGAGCTGGAAATATTGATGATAGGAGAAGCACTTCAGGTGGTGCTTTCTATCTTGGAGGTAGATTAGTAGCCTGGCATAGCAAGAAGCAGGATTCAGTATCCTTGTCAACTGCTGAGGCTGAATATATAGCGGCTGCTACTTGTTGTACGCAAGTGCTTTGGATGGTTCAGACCTTGAAGGACATATAGGTTGATGTTGTTAGACCTATTCACATTTTATGTGATAATACAAGTACCATTAATATCTCCAAAAATCATGTGCAACATTCTAGAACTAAACATATTGATATAAGGTATCATTTTCTACGTGAAAAGGTGTTGGAAAATGAAGTTATACTAGATTTTGCGGCATCTAATGATCAAGTGGATGATATCTTTACCAAACCCCTTCCTAAAGCTCAGTTTGAAATTCTAAGAGACAAGCTTGGTGTTGTCTCTATTAGTTCTCTTCCATGTTAACTCCAGTTCATGGAAATAGGGGGAGCATTTCATGCATATTCCTCTGTCCCTCAGTATCTCTTTGGCATTGTATCAACAAGGGGGAGAATTTGGCAGTGAATTTGGTTTCTTGATCTTGGCAGCTTGTGTGTTTTGGCAGTGTTATGTTTCACAGTGATATGTCTTGTTTATTCTTTTAGTTGTATCTAATGGTTTCTTTGATATGTGATAGGATGGGATGGGTATGTACTTCATGCAGTCATCATGTTCAGCACAGGTATATTATCATCATGTTCAACACAGGTATATTATTATCATGTTCAGAACAGGTATATTATAGCTCTAATCTTTTAATTAACCCTTTGTGTTTGACATCAATGCCAAAGGGGGAGTTTGTTGTCCCTCAGTATCGTTTGACATTAATGTCAATACACTAAGGTTGACGTTACAGGTTGTGCAGATGGTGATTTCCTTCAGTTTAGCATGAGTTTATATATCCATGTTGATCCTCATCTGCATTTGGGATTGTAAAGTTCATTTGCATATCTATTGGCATCTTTGATAAAGTTCAGTGATAAAGGCTATATTCTAAAAGAGGGCATTGCTTTCCAAGTTGTTGTCTTGAGATTATTGTGTTGAAAAGTTTTTGAGTGGGCACATTGACACATTATATTTCCACAAGGCAATATTGCTCTCCAAATGGGATTTGAAACTATTATGAAGGAATTTGTTTTTTTTTAAAAGATGGCACATTGTCGATTGGTAAGAGGTGGCAATGATTTTATTTAAAAAGTCAAAATATTGTGTGATCATTGCATTGTCAGTGGAGATTATTGTTTTTGTTGAATGGGAATATTTCCCATCATAATATCCGGACTTCAAAAATCATTATGTCGAAGTAAAGGAACTTGTTGAAGACTTCGATGAGCATAGTTATTTGTTACATTTCATTTGTTAGGGTTTATTACCCTAATCATGGCATCATTGATAAGGAAGATTTGTTATAGTTTTTGTTTTGGATGTTGGTCTTCGTTGGAACAAAGAATAACAGTAGAGAGAAATGTTTTTGATAGACAAGGTGTTTTATTTTGTGTTGATCACAGGTGCACTCTTCCCATGTATTTTTGTTTTTGTTCTTCTTTGTTTTCTTTAAAAACAACAATAGAATGGTAGGCTTTAAGTTGTTTTGGTGATTATCTTAAGTATAGTCGAGATTTGTGTTCTTCTGGGCTTTATGTTGTTTATTAACTGAGGTAATATTCTATACAGTCATTTTTTTTGTTTTGGGAAATCTGTTTAAAGTCTTATTGTTGAGTTTTTTTAAGCTGTTACCCACGGGTCTCTAGTAGTTTTGTTTTTGAAAAAGAATTGTAAACAAGTATTTGTTTACTCCTTAATAGATTTGTATATACTTTGTTAAAAAGAACCCAATTTGGGTCTACTATTAAGGGTGTTTGTTTTTAAAAGTATCAAATGTTTTCTTTCATTAGAAAACCCTGTTATTATGTTCGTGGGTTTAGCTGTGAGTCTATCATTTTTGGACTTGTTATGTTTGTGTCGGCTCTGCAAAGTATATGGCAGTTATATATTGTTTGTTCTTAATGCATTCTTGACAAGATTGTTTTCGATGGATTATAGTTGGGGCATCTGGCAAAGGCAATTTTCAAATTTGGTTTTCACATGGCAGTTGCTTATATAGTTTCTCAAACAAATTCTTTGTTTCAAACATAGATCGTATAAAATGATTAGTAATGCTCATTCAAGAGATTCGATGAGAGGTTTTTGAAAATCACTGAATATATCATTCAGAAAGGACAGTATATATATTGTTTTTGAAATTTGACACATTGGAACTCTGATTCTGAAGTCATGACAGAACAAAGTTTGTAATCAGAGAAACAAAGATCAACTCTGTATTCAAACTGCTTCATATTTGTATATTTTTCAATAAGACTATCAGTGAGATAGCTTTATAAGACTATCAGTGAGATAGCACCATTGTCAGTGAGACAAATCAGCCAGTGAGGCTTTGTACAAAGAATATTTTTTAGATAAGGCCAATGAGGCCAAATTCGAGTGGTTTTATTCCCCAGGAGGGTTTCCACTCAAGACAAATCCTGTGTCAATATTTTAATGTGTTTGCTTCATTACCTGCTCATTTATATTTTAGCATAAGTACATTCATGATCAAATTATCATTTAAAGAATTAAAAATTTAATTTGATTGTTAAAACTGATTCACCCCCCCCTCTCAGTGTTAACTGCATTTGAACACCAGTCATATGTAAATAGAAATGATTACAGTGAAACCCTTAGTGCAACATGACTGTATATATATTAAACTGATAATGCCATTGTGTTTATTAAAGATAACTGAGTTATAGGGATATATGGCAAGAAGCTTGGGCATTATTAAATGGCAGACATTGATAGAGGCTCATGATAAGGTCCATGTGATGAAACCCTACATGGCTTGATTGTATATATATACAGTCATGTCGTGTATATATATATATACAATCTGAAAAGAATGTCATTGTCTGCGAAGCTTCATGTGATGAAACCTCGATGCCAACTGAAACCCATTGTTGAACATACAAAATTCCAAGGGAAAGGTAAACAAATTAATAGGATATGCATCTAAGTTTGCCAGGATGAAGAAACAGAGGAGCTATTCTGGCCTGCAGAGAATGCAGTGAAGTGTTATAAAATTCATGGCATTTGCCAAGAAATCACCAGTCATGGTATTTTCCATGGATTTTATAGTACTTCTGATGACATGCACTGCGGGCCAAGAGAGTTATGATGCGTCTACATCAACACGAGTTGTCGGGCAATTTTTATGTCTACTACATGGTACATTTTTACTTCTACTACATGCCATTGACTACTAAATTGCAAACACTGATATATTCTTATCAGATTGTATATATATACATTCATGTTGTGTATATATATATATACAATTTGAAAAGAATATATCATTGTCTGGGAAGCTTCATGTGATGAAATCCTACACGACCTGATATGATGAAACCCTACACGGCATGACTATATATATATATATATTTGTTTGCAAATTGTAATCCAAAAGCCGCTCAATAAATTGGGACAAAAACTGTATACCCATTAAACTTCATGATTATTAAAGAGGGATTCAAAATATAACTATGATATGATTAAAAATGGGTAATGTTGTTGTTATTATATTTGATGTATGCTTTACTAAGGATAATGTTGCTATTATTATCTTTGATTTATTATTAATGCAGGTGAAAAAAATGTAACTGTGATATGATTAAATAATGGATAATGCTAAGTTGAACAACTGACTGAAAACAAAATAATTTGTATGCCTGAAAATAATGTAAACACTGAGTACATAAATATAAAAGAGTATATTGAATAATGAAACTGATAACATAAATGTAAAACAATATGCCTGAAAATAATGTAAACACTGAGTACATAAATATAGAAGAGTATATTGAATAATGAAACAAACAACATAAATGTAAAATAGTATGCCTGAAAATAATGTAAACACTAAAATACATAAATATAAAAGAGTATATTGAATAATAAAACAAACAACATAAATAAAAAACAATATGCCTGAAAATAGTGTAAACATTGAGTGCATAAATACAAAAGATTATATTGAATAATGAAACAGACAACATAAATGTAAATACAGTTTACTGATAAAAAAATACAAGAAATTATCCTATTATGGGTGTACCGACCTGAATAAGCTCCCTTTTAAGAGGAATGTGCAAAAGTTGCCTTAGTAAGCTCTGAATTTTGCAGCGGATATTCAGTGAAAGCAGAGGATAATTCATAATGAAAATGACCCTAGAAATCCCCTCTTATAAAATCATTTGAATGTGTAAATTGAATGCATTGAATTGTGGTGGTTGATTTTCAAATTTGAATTTTTGTGGGAAACAATCTGTCATTTCATTTTGTAGTGGCCATTTATGCCTAAGCTCTGTCATGGCTTTTAGGAAATCAATTTTATATTGTTTTAATTGACAAAATAGGTGGCTTGAATAAATTCAGTCATATATATGAATTATAATATGTTTTTTGGTTTATTAGGGAGCCTTACACCATTAACTGTGTGTGCAGGTACTAGAAGTAGATGGAGTTAATGCATGAAGATGTGATATGAAGTGTGGGTGAATGTGCAATTGATAGCTCATAAAGTTGATCAATGTTTTGTATTATGTGACATTGTGCACCATTAACTGTTTATGTATACATGTAAATACAATGTAGTTGAAGCTTTGAGCCACTTGCATGGAGTGGTTATTGTAAACATAAATGTACTTTAATTAATTAAAAAATGACTTTATTTTGTGCAACTTGTCTTGTATTAAAAACATATATGTACCAATATATGTTTAAATTTGTTTTTTTTTTTGGTTAGCTACACATTTAGTAGTGAACATATACTAGTGTAATTTGTAATTTTTTATTGGCATAATTAAAACATTGTAATAACTAAAATGTAAACAATTATTGGGGGGTTAGGTGAGCGTGGAGTAAACAACAATTGGCACATTTCCCCTAGTTGAGTAAACTACCTCAAGTTCTTGTTTTCTCATGTCCTCTACCTCTACTACTTTTTCCCTTTTCTACTTAATTGGTGAGGCTAGTTGTTCTAATAAATTCTCAATTATACTATCCAAAGCAGTTGTTGAGGCTACAATATAATTGATTATGCCTTCTTTAATTATTATTTTTTATCTCTCTAGGCCCATTTGTGTATATATTTATGCCATCTAGCGGAGCATTTCTTTCTTGTCTAGAAAATTGGTTAATAGGTCAACATCCAAGAGATATTTTTCTATTTCTCTCCCCTCCAATGGATGCGATTATGGTTTTGGTGGTGTTTTCTTGACTAATTTTTTCTTCTCCTTTTGTGGTGCTTCTTCTTTGTACATATGTCCCTCCTACACCTTATCATATTATGTATTTGGTGTCTAAATTATTTTTCTTTTCATCCCTTTCTTTTGTCTTGTCCTTTTCTTCTTGACACTTAGTTGTATGGGTGCTTCAATGGCTTCCTTGACTAATGGTTCTTTTTGTTGTACCTCTAGAGTTGGGTTTGTTGGTAGACTTATTTTTTTTCTCTATAGCTCCTTGTTCTTCTTAGTGATTAGTGTCCCTTATTTGGAATCCTTGGGATACCATATTTAGTCTATTTGACCTCTTGAGTTGAAGTGTAGATGTGCCCTCTTCTAATAGTGAAGGTTTTGAAATGCCCCATTTTTTAAATTTATTTTTACTTTTATGAATATAAAAACAACTCAAGTCAAAAGCTCCCATTTTGTAGCCAAAAAACCTTTACCATTGCAAGGAAGTCATCCCTTCTCAATGGAACCAAAGTTGATACTAATTATTATAAAATATGGAAACTACTACAAATGAAAGCTTGTTAATTAAATATGCAAATATTATAACATTAAATGATATACCATAAATTAGATGTGTTGAAGTTTAAATTGATAAATAAGAAAATAACAAACCATAAGATTCAAACACATGACATTAAATATACATGGAGAAACTCTTTTGAGAAAAAAACTCCACCACTAAATAGAGAATCAATAATATATTAATCCAAACAATGTGTTACATCCATACAACTTTCTCCTTAGTCTAATAGCATTCCAACAATACTTGTGTACCTGCAAAACAATCCATAATATCTCCATTTAATGCATATAATTTATAAAGAGGAATTAAGAGGAAACCTGCAGTGGATTCTTGAAACCAAAACCATCACAATCCATGTTATGGGAAAAAAATAAATGCCTCCATGATAAAATCAATCAATGCACCATAAATGGAGCCACTAATAACATCTTTGATTTTAGGTATCCCTTTGTAAATTCTATCCAAATTAATATGCTCTAGTGGAGATGCATGGTAGTGGTTCTCATTGTTATCAAAATTACTAAAATTAGAACTCTATGGAGATAGCCCTATATATGTAAAAATGTCATCAAACTTAGTGTCATTAAAATGAAAGTAAAGGTCACTCTATAATAGTGGAGAAGAATAAATTATTATATGGGAAGATGAATATTTACAAGTCTAAAAATTGAATGGTAATTCTACAACGATGTTAATTGTCCTAGAGGATATTATAAATTTAATTACTTTGTATTGATGTGCACACTCATGGTTTTATTCCTTCAAAACCTACATTTTTGTATATTAATGAGCTTTTGAATTATACTATTTTATATGACTTCAACACAAACTTCTTGTGCTTTGATTTCATTCCACCCATCTTTTATGTAAATTGTGTATTATATTTTTGTTATATTAATAAATATAACACACTTCCTCATTTAAAAAAAAAAAAAAACTATTAATATAAATTAATACTACGCGTATTCATGTATATCTACATTCTTTTCAAATCAATTTAATATCCAAAATAGTTTTAATTGAATTGTACAAAATATTTACACACATTTGTGGCTAAAGAACAAGAATCTTTTGAAATATTCTCTTAAAAGCTTGCACCATCATTTTTTTAAGGTTGTCTCGAATTGGTGGCTACACATTTTTTCAAAACATTCATTTTATAATGGTAACAACATTGCATAGTCATTGGTATACATAATATAGTTATTTGTCTTTCCTTTCTCTTTTCCCTTCTCTCTCTTTTGTTATTTATTTTAACTTGGTGTTCATTTAAGAATATAACAAATGTAGAATGTGATTTTATTGCAAACCTTTATGTGGGTGTTGTTAGTGTAGGTTTTTATTTCCTAATGCAAGTTTTCTCTACAGTTTTATTTAAGCTTGCTTAGGTTAATAACATGACTATTAGTGTAACTAGAGTGTGAGTTGTTGACACCTTTTATGGGAGTTACACTTTCCCCCGTTTTGGGGGTTTTGTGGTGTATTCCTCTCATTGGTTGTAATTGTCATCCCCTCCCTCCTACTTAACATATACATACTCTCTTAACTTGTTTAGATATGCTTTAATAGTCATGTAACTTCATGCTTTTGTGCTTTCCTAATACTCTTTTGCTTCTTAAACATTTGCATTACCCTTTTAGAGAAACTCTTAATGCTATTTTAATTTTATAAATAATTTGTATTTACAATTTTATAGTGTCTATTTTCTGCTCTAGTTTCTAAGTTTTCATCTATTCTAGAGATTCTAATATGGTATTCTAATATGGTATTAGAACTTTTTTGGCTCTAAAATAGATCTTTAATTTTTATTTTTGAGAGATTTGGGGAGAGGGGTTAATATTTTGCAAGGAGGTTTTCTGAAAATCCAATACACTTTTCTCTTGCATCTTTAGCCGATAGGCTATATATATTGTGGGAACTTTGAGACAAAACCTGTCTCACGCCTGAAACAGCTTTTAACTTGCCGTGAAACAACTTTTATCTCGCCGTGAAACAGATTCTAGGTCGCCGTTAAAAAGTTTCACATTCTGCAAAGTTCTCACATTCATTGCGTCACGCCTGAAAACCAATTTTGACGTGCATTGGATATTTTTGTTGTAAAGGTTGCAGAAATCTTGTCTCGAGCTCAACAATCAGGCAGACATTTAATGGCAGTCAGAAAATTAATTTCCACAAGACAATGGAGAGCACGCTGGCGTACCATCTCGCCAACAAGCTGTCGAGCACCATGCTTCCTAGCACGCTGCTCTACAACCTACTGATGGACGTGTCTACAGAAAACCCTAACATATGTCATGTTATTCGAGCTGAAATTCGCGCCGTCAAAGAGAGACACGACCTGCATTTCCTATTTACACTACGTGCTCAACTTCAAGGGTTTTTTGAGCTGTCTGGCGCACTGTCTGGCACATCGCCTGTGGTCTCAGGGAAGATTCTCGGTTGCTCTGGCTATCCAGAGAAGGGTTTCTGAAGTGTTCGCCATGGACATTCATCCTGCCGCGAGGATTGGTGAGGGCCTGCTCTTCGACCATGGGACGGGGCTTATTATTGGCGACAACGTCACCATTCTCCACCACATTACCCTTGGATGTACCGGCAAGCATGGCGGCAACAGGCATCCCAAAAGTGGAAACGAGGTTTTGATCGGCGTCGGGGCCTACCATTCACGGGAATGTTAATATTGGCGAAGGGGCTAAGATTGGAGCCGGGTCTGTCGTGCTCATGGAGGTACCACCCAAGACTACTGCTGTTGGAAACCCTGCAAAATTAATTGGGGGAAAGTGTAATCCTACCAAATTGACTGAGAACCCTTGTAAAACTATGCATCATACTTCTTTCATCGCTGAATGGTCAGATTATGTTATTCGAGAACATTTTCGGAAATTCCACCTATGGTCCAAGCTATTTTTTTCTGAACAAATGATCGCTCAAGGATCAGTGGAATGTTCCCACCTTTACCACATGGAGCTCGAATCTTGAGGTAATTCACTTGCCATGGTTTTAGTGGTTTTTATGGTTGGAATCTGTACACGACCTAACTATTTTTTCCGCCGTGTTTTATTTCATTCTAAAACAATTCTGTTGTTATTTGCTCATGCCAAGAAAAACAACTTTAGACTCTGATTTATCTCTTCATGTACACCACATATGTATGCAGAAGCTACTTAGGCTTTATAGAATCAAAGTCCATTGGATGAAGTATATCTATCTATATTATATGGGTATGTGTGTAGAGAGAGAGGGGGTATAAATATCCAATTAATTGCCAATGAATTTTCTGATATGATTTCAGCTGCAAACAAATGGGATATATTGCAGGGTTCTGCAAATGATTGGTATGAGTCTAAAAGCTCATCACTTTAAGCCCATCATATGCAAAATTATTGACAACATTTTTGACAAAGAAACTAAATGTTCACCTTCACCACTATGGAATTGGTTATTATTTTGATGGGGGTGTGGTTTTTTTTAAGTGGTTGGTCTCATAGGCTAATAATTGTTTGTGGGTATGTTCGTTTGCTTGCTTGTAGATTGCAAGGCTATTTGTACAGGTAGATGTAAAGCAGCAACATATCTGAATGACCAATGTTTGAGAGTCTATGATACATGTTGTACTAGATGCAAATGTGTTCCCATAGGGACATATGGGAACAAAGAGCTCTGCCCCTACAATGCCAACATAAAGACGTTTTGCAAAAAGCCCAAATGCCCTTAAGACCATCGACAGTCATATTTTCATAGAAAATATTTAGCCTGCTTCCTCGGGAAAAAATATGTTGCTAGATGTTGTAATCATATTAATATTTCTCTTGTATGAAATACAATCCTTTCTTTGATGTGGAACATGTAAGTATATTGTTGTACTCATCTAATAAAATTGCAAAAGGCAAGAAGTAGCTCTCGTTTAAGCCAAGCTTCCTACTTTGTCAATGATGTTGAGTGATTGCCAAGTTTGAGGTATAAACCATACGTCATCTTTCATGGCCTTTTAGGGAAGATTTTGCTCATAACCATATGCAATCCTCTTTTTCTCTGAATATATGAATTTATTAAATAATATTATAATTCACTTGTTTGATTTTTTGATAAGGGGTTGGTTTGTGCACATTTATCTTCACAACGAAGCCATGGTAGTTGTAGGAATTTAAATTTGCAATTTGATTCTAAATTATACCTTGTTAATTTGTGTATGATTGAATTCAATTGTTACAATATTGATGGTTTCATTTTGTAAATAAAAAAGTAAAAATTAGAGGTATTAGTTATGATTGGAGCTCAATAAGTTTGCTAATGAGTTTAGGATCTTTGGCTTTTTATTCATTTATAATAAAAACTTATCTTCATTTTGAAGATTTATATGGGTAATCTCTAAATATTAAGAGACTTCATTTAAATTATTTTTAGTTTTCAATATTTTTAAATTTTCATTGAGTTATTTTTTGTTTCAAAATCACTATAGTTTTGGTACAAGTAGATATTTTATCATTTGTAGTTTTTACTCTTACCAATTCCAATCTACTTCATAGTAATAAATTTAGAGATCAACTTTATTTTATACAACTTTCTTTCATATGATGCATATTCAAAGAGACATATGACAATTAGTTCTTACTTGAGCATGCATTGAATTGACCATGTAGCATTTCAACCAAGTGTAGTGCATGCAAATTCACATTCCTACAGTAACATACCTACAATTCCTCTCCAACACCTACTTTCACTTTTTTGTAAAACCTATACCATTTTTTATGTACGTCCATTAACTTCTTCTTTAATTATGTAGGAACAAAATACATGAAAAGGCAACAAACTATGTGTCGTCTCATTTCATACAAATCTTTTATTCAATTTTCTTTCACCAAATATGTATTACAAATATTTTGTAAATTTTGCAAACAAACTTGAATATATTTCAAACTACACTTCCTTACCATGTTTACTTTTATATAGTAATCTATCGGCGTAACCCTTGCACCCCTCTAGTGCAAGTGCTAGTTGGATAGTCTGGAGATAATTTTTAGCTTCTAAAGTTTTGTACTTGTATTTTTTAAAATATGGGCGGTTGCAGCTTTTTGGTAATTCTGACAATATTTTCAATTGTTCCATAGTATAATAAAGGCTCCAGAAAGCTTATAGATTAGTTTTCATTTCAAGAAAACGGAGATTTAAAAACTAATTTGTGAATGTGGATTTGAATGGCGCGTCAGACATCTTGCTCATTTTTTGAACATTTTGAGGCTAAAGAGACCTTGTCATTGTATCGAGAAAGCCTCAGAACTCCTACTTTGATATAAAATTTGCCATATTTTCAATGTTGTGACCGTTTGTGAGCATATACGTAATCGGTAGGAATAGCCATACCATTTATTTTTGTTCTCATGGGGAGATTAATAATGAGCACTTATGCCCATACACAGTAAATTTTAATAGCTGCTATGGTAGAAATCATATCAGGATCAGGTGGCAGAAGCTATGTTAAATCAATGTAAAGCTACGCTCCGATCTCCTCCATCCATTGAACTATCTTTAAATCTGCTGAATTCATAAAAGCTTCATCCTCACCCAAGGTGATGAAAGGGAATTCTGAATTCCACAAATGAGCCTGTTCTACAGTATGGAGAAAATGAAAACTGATTTTCGAGGAAGTTAATAATTTTTCTGCGCTAATACAAGTTTGGTCTAAGGTCGAGGAACTCAATTACTCTTGATTAAACTTTGAAGGAAAACTGCCCGGCAAAACTGCCCGGCATGAGACATCGTGGAATGCTGAAGAAAATTAACATGGGAATTTGAAGGATGAGGAAGCTGTGGCTGATCCTACACAGTGTGCAAGTTGAAGCCACAGAGCTCATCTCCAAAAACTGCATTCTGAGTCCATGCAGGAGAGAAGCAGTTACCCTAAAGTTCGTTGACTAAAGGGTAGGGAATGACATTTGTGTTCAAAGGTCAACTGGAGAACCTCCACTTTGAATGCTCTGGTAAGCCTGGCTGAATTACAACCTTATTGAACAATTGCACGAAAATCTCAGCATCCACCAGCACCAGGTAGAGGAAACCAGTAGCAAAGAGTGATTTAATTGCTTCCTGGATGTGTGGCATTGACTATAATGGAAGTCGAACTGTTAAAGAAACAGCTTTCAAGATAAGCTATACCCATGGCTACTCTGTCTTTTGTATAAAGTTATAATAGGATATCACCTCTCTTTACCTCCCACTTGTTCTAAAGTACTAATCCTGTTAACTCATCATCTGAATACAAATAACAGCTGCAGAGCTCTGGTCCTGTACATGTAAGTCGTAGTTAGTTATTTAACCATCCTTGAAGGGAAGCAATAAAATTGTCCATTGGCTGGCTAATCTAGAAGTAAAGACTGCATGCCTAATTGTGTCTTCAAACCTTATCTCTGATGAAATGATCCAAAAGATGTGTTGTCATACATGAGAATCAATATAACCTATTCCTTACAAGCATATACTTCACTGTATAGGGACACCGGACATCAATTTCCTAGTTATTGATCCCATAGGGATATATTAATGAGAAACACTTATGCTCTCAGGGCAATGTTCCGTCAATGTTAAGCTCTGCCTCCTCCTCCTCTGTCAATTGAACAAATTCAAATCCAGTGAGTTCACTAAAAGTTCTATCCTTGCCAAGCATAATCCAGTGGTCACCATATCAATCAGAAGTATGGCCTGTCCTGCAAAATGAAGATAGAGAAATCAGTTGTCTTGGAGGAAGTCAATGGTTCTCCAGTGCTAATACAAGTTTCGCCTAAGGTCAAGGAACTCAGTTTTCCAGAATAAACTTGATGGAGAACTCATTGGTATGAGACATCATGGAAGACTGAAATAAATTCAAATTAGGAAATTGAGGGGCAAGGGAGCTGTGGCTGATTGCAAACAATGTGGGAAGCTGAGAACGCAATAGACTAATGGTGAACAGATTGTCACCTAAAGAAGGATGAATAGTGAGGTCTGTTCCATCTAGGGTTCTGCACTACAGAATACAGACAAAATGTGCTAGAAGTGTCGTTGCCCAAAGGAAAGCATTAAGGGAGAGAAGAATTATGGACCCAGGTCGGCAGATCATATTAAGTAACTGAATTTCCGAGTACAAGCAGGAGATAAGGAATCATCTTTTAGTTTGTCGGCTACAAAGCAGGGAAGGGCTTTCAAGCTCAAAAACATCAATTCGCACACTTCCATAGGCTCTCGTAAGCTTGGCTACAATGCAACTGTATTAAACAGCTGCTGGAAAATCTTGATGGTGTCCACCAATGTCAGCCATAGGAAAGGAGTGAAGAGAAGTTCAATTGCTTCCTGATACGTGAGGCATTGACTGCACTGAAATTTGAAATGTTCAAAAAGCTGCTTTTCATGTTATCCTAAAACCATGGCTACTCTCTATTTTATGTATAAACTATAAACTATAAACATTATTTCTATCTGCTTAGGTCTAACAGGCTATCACATGTCTGTATTATCTCCCACATATTTCAAAGCACAGATCCTGTCAACATGGCATATGGATACAAATATCAAAGGTAGAACCGTAGAAGTCTGGTATTGTACATGCAAGCTCTTGGAAGTTATTATATATGAATTGGTCTACACATAATTCCTAGTCATGGTGCCTCTAGTTTTGCTAATACACAATCCTATGCATAGTTCTGTTAGTAGTATAGTACCATTACCTTTGGCACTTATCTAACTAGCCTGTATAATTTTTGGTTTGTAATCCACCAGTTATTGCTTGGATGGTTAAAGCATGGAAAAAAATTGTTGCTACAACAAATTCTTACTTTACCTGAAAAATAAAATAAAATCACAGGCATCTCTGACTTCCGCCAGAAGTGACAACTTTGGACAGATACAGATGATTGCAACCTATAACTACGGTTGATTTCTATTTGAATCCTATTCAAGGTAAACATACCATTTCTAGAAAAAATTACTATATTTATATTTTCATCTGTCCTTGCTTACTTCCACGTTACTTTAAGCCAAGTTTTGTTCAGTTGATTTTCAAGGGCATTTTAGCACCGCTGGGTGTGCTAGAGTGATATTCCTGCTCAAGAGGTAGCGTGCAGCAGACCTGCAGGTGATGAAGGAGGAATACAAGGAGGAAAAATGAGTAGTGCCCTGCCGCAGGAGATAGAAGGAAAAGGCATTCAAGCTATAGGAGTGAAGGATGGAGCAAAAAAAGCGAATGTGAAAAGGAGGTGAGAAGTAGGTGAGGCATTCAAGCCATAGGAGTGCATGTAAGAGAATTGTAAATCTAGTGGTAGTTGTAGGCAAGCATTCAATATTACACGTAAGGAAATAAAAGAAGGAAGCCTGGCAAGTACATGTATTATAGTAAAGAATCACCACTAATCTGCTGCCTTTTTGCTCTTTATTTTCTATAACTACCAGGAGACATGGCATACAGATACAGGGATGCCATTTGACATAGCATATAAAAGCATATGAATGAGAGTACCTCTACATTACTTCTAATAAAAGTCGACATGAGATAAGGATATAGATTATAGACCCAAGTTTCCCAAGAACAGCTATTTAGATAAACACTGCTTCAAATTTCACAATTTTATCCCATTCATAGTAGCTACAGCAAAGTTGCTTTCATCAAGTTTTAGTTCCAAGTACCGCATATAAGTAAGCCCATATTTCAATTCCCACTCTATGTAGTATGCAACCCACATAAGTGTCGCTCCATAGGGTGTCACAAAATTGCATAGAAAAAAAGTTCCATAGAACTTTCGTAATCGTTTGACTTTTAATAATTAAATTCACCTTTTCCTCATGCAAGTCTAGACAACAGCATCTTTAGCCTACCACAATATATTGTTGTTTCCATCTATGCTTTACGCTTTGCATGAACATGTAGGGATAAGATAAAAAGCTCTGTTTAGAAATATTGTAGGGACTTTCTAGCATTAATCTAGGAAAATTGGAAGTTTGGAACATTTATACTATTACAGCTTTTGAATAATGAACATCTAACCTTATCAATCAGAGGATGCAAAAACATCTTTTACAGCAGAAGCTGCACTCAAGTAGTTCAGAGTCTTCCTCAGAGTCTCTTTTTCCCTCTTCAAGCGCATTGAGGTGTCCTCCAACTCTAGGAGTGCTTGCTGCTCTCTTGGTGCCCCTTCAAACTTGCTGCCAATAAAGAACGAAAAGGGAGTGGGAAAGAGGCCCGCCCTTATATCCTCAGAGGATTCCTTATTAGCATTTCCAGTCAATCTATTTGACAACCTTATCACATCCTTCATCTGGGTCTCAACCTCATTTGCAATCTTCTCTAAATCCTCCTGTTCATCAGAGGGTTTATCCTCCAACCACTGAACCTCTGCTACCAGATAAGGCTTAGTCCTCACATATCTGATCACTCTAAACCTCTCCTGCCCCTTGCATATCAAGAAGAACCGGCCATCTAAAAGCCTCTCATGCTTAACAACCTCCCCAACACAGCCCACTTCAACCACACCAGAGGCCTGGTCTGTGTAGATTACCCCAAACCTAAGGTCTGTTTGAAGGAGAGTGTGCATCATCATTCTGTACCTATATTCAAATATCTGCAGAGACAGACTTGCACCAGGGAAAAGCACCAATTGCAGTGGGAAAAGTGGCAACTCAACAAGTCCATTGGATTCTACAGGTTCTGTACGAGCCCTTTGTGAAGACAAGCACTTGGTCCTATTGGCGCCCAATCTTTTACCCTTTCTGGAAATGCCCATGATATGGGTTTTCCTCAAAAACTGCCCTCCAGCATCCAGATTAGTTATGCTAAAACAATACCGTGAATTGCAGGGCAGTGACCTTTTGCTGCTTGAATGTGGCCATACATTCAAGGGACGTGCAATTTGGCCCAAAGCCATAATGACTTCAAACCGCTAGGAAACTAAGCTCTGCAGCTTTTAAAAAGGACTGTACTGTCCCGCTAGCATACTTAATGATAGATCGAACGCACAGGGTCCTTGGAATTCAGAAAGAAATATGAACAAAGGAATTTGTCATTGAATATAATGTAGACAGGAATCAATGACAAAACCCACCTGAAGCCTTCGTTTTTTCTGAAGTGACGGTCCAACGCATTACTGGTTAATGAGAGTTTCAATTTGCTGGACTTCTGGAACCTGACATTTTTTCTAGATAATACAAAATCGCAATGTTTTATCTCAATTTTAGTTACGTATCCCCGGCCTCCGTAGGTCAAGAAAGCAACGTTAAAGCAATTTATCAAAAAATCAATAGCAAAGCTTCCTACTGGACAAAAAGTAACCTGAATGACCACAGACTTCACAGCTTTAACCTGATGTCGAAATCCATTTCCACACTTTTTACGGCTTGATTGTGGCTTTGTATAATGCCACGTTGAGATTGTCTTTTATGTCGATTATGTGTATATTATCAATTTTATGGTCACGACGCCCCCAAGAAAATAAATTATACATGATTTTATCGCATTCATACAACCATGGCTGCTCTACCTACCAACATTTATTCAAAATTTGATAAGAACAATTTTGAGGCTTTGCTATACCTGTCTAATTGGATTTTGCGTTTTTCATACTGCTTCCGCGGGATTTTATCTATCTTGGGTGGTTGTTTATTGTTTATTTTTTTCTCTATATAATGGTATCGTTGACCAATAAACTCAAGGAGGTGGGGTTCAAAGTGCTTTACGAGGTAAGATTTTTAACAGCCTTTTTGATGTGGTTTTATTTATACTAAGTTTTGATTATGTATCTAAATAGTTAGGGTAAATAATTTTTTTTTTTTTGGTTTATTTTTATTTTTATATTGAGATTTGAACTCAGCACCATCTAGATGCTTATAATATGACATTGTCATTAAACCAAGTGTCTATTGATAGGGCAATTTATTATACTCAAAATATGATTAGAAAATGGGTGAATACATGGGCTTGCTATAACATTATGTTGGAAGCTATCGAAATATGAACAATTTTACATAAAATGGGTCCTACTATGTCTACATTTCTTTGCTTGTTTTTCCTCTTGGACCTATGATTTTTTGGTCTTTGATCAACATGCTCTCAAGGTTTATGTTTGGGTTGAACTTCCATGCTTATTCTTATTTTATTGGTCGTTTATTGATTAGTTAGCCTCCTTATATAGAGTGGTTAGCATTAAGCTTGATAAATTATATTTGGCTCATCTCTAAAGGTGAGTCTATGTGGAAGTAGATATTTTGAAATATCACAAATAGTCTATTGTCATCATATCCATCAAGTTATGTACATCGATCTTTTTGACACGTGTTTCTAGTATCACTTCTTTGAGTGTCAAATGAAAGATTATTTTCTTGTTGTCAAAGATAAGTCTACTTCAAAGCTTGTTGATGATTTGCCTCTTATGAATGGTTAGGAAGGTTGGACTATGGTTGATAGGGGTAAGGTTGGTCATAATGCAACCAACGAAGGAACCAACCCTATCAAGAATATTGTATCTACTAGCAAAGTTGTGGTTTCAAGCCTTAGTTGTCATCCTCAAGACAACCCCAAGGATAATAAATAAATAAATCAACCAAATTAAGAAGCCAAACATATAAAAGGGGGAAATATTTACATAGATGGTCAAACTAGAGTTTTCAATATCATTTCTTATAACTAGTGGTGTTACTTGTTAAAATTTTACATCTTAGCTTATCCAAATTCCTTTGAAATATACTAAATAGTCATATTTGTAAGGCTTTCTATGAAATTGCATTAGGGTCTTGAAGAAACCCTAAACTCTTGTGAAGTTCTTACATTTTTGTTATGAATTTGTGTTGATGACCTATTCTAGTTGTTTGATCTCTTAAGTTACATCTTCAAGGGCCACACTTTGTGTTTGACTGGCCCCCCTTTACCTAAGCACTGGTTAAGCTTGTTCCTTATTGTGCTTTTAAAATATTGCTTAACCTTTTATGCTTTGTCGGGCCCCAAAAGACACGTGGTATCATTTCACACACTTCATTCACTTTGTAAGCGCTTTTCATTTTACCTTTACCTTCTTGCAAGCTTATGAAATGAATTCCATCTTCCCATCATTTTTGACATGTATGGGTCTTCTGCCAATCAAATATTAAGTTTTGTGTTCGTCAATTCTTTTCGAATTATAACCTTCCTTTTAGTTCTTGGTAGCTTAAGTTGTTCAACAATGTCTTTTCAATCATATGTTACCGACCCCCTTTATTAGTAACCTAAGTTGTTATGGTTACTACACATGCTTTAAAATATTTTAACTTATTTGAAGATGAACCTATTGAGTGGTCCCACATTAGTCCTAGTCAACACCAAATGTCAACTTTCAATTGAATCGTGTTGGCTATAACCTTCGAGGAAGCTTTTGATTTTATCTTTTTCTTCTCGTGAATCCCCAAAAAGTATTTTTTGTGGTCTTAAGCTAATTTTTCCCTATATCATGTAACCACAAGCTTTCATTCCTTTTTGTGCAAGATTCTTCTATTGCAAAAGATTTTATGTTCTTTTGGTTCTTTCAACAAGCTCCCAAAATCACACCACGTGTCTCTCCTTGTTACTTTGTTTGATTTCACAGGAGTTTCCTTCTTTGCAAAAGTAAGTTTCAAGTTCCTTTTACCTCCACAAAATCTCAAAATAATGACACATGTCCAAAAGTTGTAGTAACAAAGAAAGGATGATATTTTTGCTAAAAAAAATTCAAATCTCTATGATAACCACTAATCTTCATCTAATTGATGACCCAAATTCAAAAATGGAAAATGGTTACCACTGGTCACACCTTCAAGCATGCAAAGGTATTAATGGCTGATTTGATCAATATATACCCAATTTTTAATTAAATTTGCTTAATTGCATGCATTTGAATCATTCAAAGCATAAAGAAAAGGGTGTAGAGTACATTTGTTGCAATTTTCTGGCGAATGAATTTTTTTTTGCAATATTCTAGGGTTTATGGCAACCAAAAAGTAGTAAGTTAATTCACACCTTTTCTGTTGCTTTTTGGTATAAAAGATAATTTTTTTGGTTTACCAAGTAAATTAGGGTGTTGAAAAGGAAGCATATTGTTTGAATTTTAAAGAAATCTTCTTGGAAGATCAAAATCCCTAAGCCCTAGTTTTATATTCTCAAAACCTTAACCTTGTAAAACTGGTCGAGACTTCAAGGGGAGTTAAAAGGGGTCAAGATGATGACATAATAGCTCAATTACTAGGGTCTTCAGAAAGACCTAGATTCAGCTAGGGGTGGGAATTTTGGAAAATAGAATAATAGACGAAAATGATTGTTGTCAAGATGTAAGCATCCCCATTCATGGCTACATACTTTTCAAGTATTGCTTAAATAGAAAGTGTCTAGTAGCCTGACTAATTTGTAATATTTGGAGATTGGGGGTGGGGAGATTGGTATGCCCTAATCTCTTCTTGAATGTTGAATTAATTAGAGTTGTTGCTATGGCATACAACCTAGACACCAGAACTATTGTCAGAGGAAAGGGTGTTCCTTTAATAACCTTGGACAAAAATTGCATCTACAATGTTTTTTACTTAGACAAGAATTCTCAACTTCCCATTGATTTAGGGAATTAACCAAGGAATAACAAAGATTAAGAGACAACTACATGGTGAAATGGTTTCCATGTCTTAGACCAAGAGGGGAAAATAGGGAATTAAAGAGGTTTGCTAGTGGAGAGCCAAAGCCCTTTAATTATGACATCTTTGGGGACTATTTTGTGAAGACATATTTTGCTTTGTGTCAAGTATTAGGCATGGATTGAAAAACCTAGCTACTAGTAAACATAATGGTGTTGGTATTTGGCATCCAAATTAGGGATGTCAACAAGCCTTATGATTATGCAACCTCTATTTCATATGGGATTCATAAAGCCTTGTGTGCCATTAAGGAGAATGAAAGCATTGTACACATCAAGTGGTATTCTATGTTATACTACATTTTGTTGTATAGTGGAGAAGAAATATATGGTCTCCTCACATGCAAATCAAAGCTTTTGATGCTTAGAAGTAGATGCTCCCAATACAAGAATGAACATATATATGGACAAAAATTATAATGCATTGAATTATAGTATTTTTTAGGAGTATTTTGTTAGGGATGTCTTCAAAAATATAGGCCATATATTTGATTGGGGATTATCATAATAGGTAAAAATATTTCTAAGACCAAGAGAGCTTGAACCTAAATTAGGTTTTGACCACAATTGGGGAGATTGGTTCTTCTATTTAGATGCTACAATTATCAAGGTTTATGGCTCCCTAGTGGCACCCCACATCCTACCTAAATATGTTCCTAATAGAATTCATATTTGGAGATTGTATGGAAATTAAATGAGTCAAACAAGACTCATTTTAGCAATTATAAAAAGCATGCAATTCTACCCTCTATATTGATATTCTTTGACTTTCAAGTCACAACTATAGAAGGGTTAGAATTATTTATAAGCAAGCTACTACCCTATAGAATGAGGGTAGATAAGATAAGGAAATGTGATCTTGAGCATTTTATTCACGATGCTAGGACTAAGTATAAGCTTGCCCCATTTATTCATGATTATGATCCAATTGATGATTTAATAAAAAAATGTTCCTCAAATTCGAAAGCCACAAAAAGGAGGGAAAATGGGTCAATATTTTGATAGCAAAAGAAAGGAGAAAATGAGTGGACCCCTCCTATAAGGGTACACACACAAAAATTTAGGTCCTTATCCAATTCTTAGGATCATGACAATCCTTGAAAATGTAGGCAATTTACTAGCTAATGTGCCTTTAAAGATACCTTAGAAGGATACACCTAGTTCCTCATCCCAAATAATTGAACAACCAGTCCCTAAAATCATTACACCTTTGCAGCAAGTAGCTCCCCCTACAAAATGTTTGGTGGATTATCCCATAGGTCCTAATGAATTTCCAAATGATTGTGATGTGGCTCAAGTGATGTATCCTCCTGCTAGGGTTATGGTTGAGAAACCATCTAGTGAAAGAAGGTTAATAAAATTTAAAACTAGAGACTAGGTGGTTGATGATGTGAAAGAATTAGCTTGCTCTGAGTTCATGCAAGATGATAAATTCATCACCATTTTAAAGAATTCAAATATTTTATCCTTAGGAAGAAAGGTGGGGTGTTGGAAAGCACATTGTAGGAGAAACAACTCATTGATGAAAAGAAAAAGGAAATCATCGCCCAATTTTGGAAATAGGTAGATGCTGAAATGGTAAACATGACACCTTAGAAGGGAAGGGAATTGGTAAAGAGTGGTGGGTGTTTTCTCTTAGTAGGGTGGGACATATCATCTGCTATTGCATTTGATACAATTTGAATACAAGAGGGAAATGACCCAATTTTGGCATATGAGGAGCAAGTAGATGCACTTTACTTTGGCTTAGGCTTTAACCCAAGGCATGAGAACTTGTCCATCTGGTTAAGTGCTACAAATTACCACCCTTCAATGGCTTCCTTGAAGGATTGAAGTCATACACATCTCCTCAAGGTTTTGGATCTTGCTTGCTTGAATTGGTTGAAGACCTTGGAGACCTACAAGGATTAGTCTTCACAAACATGAACATGAATTCACATGCACTTTGACATGATGCTTGGATCTTGAATTGCTGCAATAAATATCCGAAATGCTACTCTTGACTTTCTTAATAATGCTCTTGACAATAATTTCTCCAATAATTACTTGTTAGTTTTCAAATGATTCAAAAACTAGGTATATGCAATTATTCTAATTTCCCAAAAATTAAATCCGGATAACCAACTTTGGACATTTAAAATTTAAATAATAAAATTTTGACACTGACATATTTGAATTTGGAGCCAAAATAAGGGGACTAAGTCGCCTTGGGTGACTACATCCCAACCCTATTTTTTGGGAATTAGGGTGTTGAGGAAAAGTATTAAATGAATGCATTTGTTTTTCATTTGCAATTTATTACTAGTTATTTAAAATGGTCCATGGAATGCATAATTTAGGAAATTAGGTTCTCAACTAGGTCCAACAACTTAAGGGGGAGCAAAACATAGTGTGAAATTGTCAAGGGTGACAATTTACGACACAACAAAAGAATATGAAGCTCTCATTTGAATCACATTAGAAAGGTTTTGGCATCTCCTTGGCCTTTAGACAATGTATTTGTAGTGTGGATGGAAAAGTATAATTAAGCAGTCACTCGCTTTTTCCATTTTTCCTTCTATTAAAAACAAAAAATATCTTATTTAATGACATCCACTACTATCTTTTCTTCTAATGTTATTTTTTTGTCTTTGTAAGGAAATTATTTTATTGTTTGATCCTTAGGACAAGATTGTCAAATGAAAATATGACATCTAACCATGGCTTTTATCTTGTTAATTCCTTGTTTCTATAAAAGGAAATCTCAAGCCATTTTGTAAGGAACTCAGATTTTTGTACAAATAGGAAGTTTGTCTCAGGTCTATACTTTTCTAGTCTAGGTATTCCATGGAAGAAATGCAAATGCAATTGTAATTTTTGTACATTAGTATAAATTCAAAATATATGAACATATTATGAAAAGTTCACAATCAGATGTCTCCAAATTTATGTGTTATTACTCTTATAAATAAAATTGATCAAGGATAATTTTTGTTCATCGTTGCTTTTATTACAAATAAATGTTTCCTATATAGCTTCTATTCAAGTAATCAATTAAATTGTTGTATCTGGAATATTGAGAGTTTTGATGTATTTAGTGATTGCTAAGAAGAATTGGTTGTAGATTGTAAAGAATATCATTGTAAGGAAACAATATATGAACTTTCATAGAATTTTTTTTAATTTTTTGTTCAAAAGATAATTGCATTTCTTTTTTACTATGTAAATCTTTGTGTTGATTCGGGATATTTTCAATTTAAAAATTGAAGTGTTTCCAATACCTGCATTTCAATACCATTAGAAAGAGCTCAAATGTCCCATTCTAACGCAACTTGAAATGGAGTCCAATAGAGCCACGGCTCAAGTTAGCTCTGGCCAAAGTTCTCAACAACCGGGTCAACTCAGTCTGCAAGAAAAAAAGGTCAAAATTTGATGTCACCAAAAGTGGTCAAAATTGATGTTAATGCGAAGAGCATGGCAAGAGCTTTTCGACAGTGTTCGTTTTGCACAAATTGGAGCTCGTATGTGCAAGATATGGAAGGTCAAAGCTCGTGGTTGACTAGGTTGACTTGAAGGTACAATGATGATGTCAGCATGACATCATCATGCTGACATGGATGAATCATGAGGTGACACATGTTGGCTTCCCGAAGTTACATGTGGCGGAAATTTGTTGGACATGGCTTTATTTAATATATATATATATATATAAAAGCCTACCACTCCTCCCATTTAAAGTCTTAATTTAAGGCCTACGTGAGAAAAACTAGGTGGGGTCTTAATTTAAAACAAAACAAATTTACCCCTATTTAAATGGGATAAAACCCCTTTAATATTTAAAAATACATGCGGTTGGGAGATCCCCTTTTTAAGGGGAACTTAAACACTATTTTTAAAGAAAAAAAACAAATTTCCAACCAATTCACCCCCTATAATTAAGGATTAAATCCTTAACAAAATCAAGCCCATTTATATTCAAAGGTGAATTATTCATATCTCCTAATAAATTCTGAAATGGATTATGGAATAAAATTACAAGAGGCCATTCGTGAAGATTTTATGTAAAATTGGATGGATTATTTTAATGGGAGGATATCCCTATGTAAATAAGGGGGGGTTTTTAAATAATATTTTCTATGTAAAGGGGATAATGGGAGGTTTTGAAAATTAATTGGTTATGAACCAATTTGAGTAATTTTTTTGTATAAAAAGGGTAGAATGGGGGGGTGTGAGATTAAGTAATTTTTGAAGAATTTTTTGGCTAATTGCTGGAAGTGAATTTTGGAGGAATTTTTCATGTTGAGAGATATTCCCCGTACATCTGGAGAATGTTGGAATTCGGCCATGCTTGATGGGAAAGCTTCTTGCAAATAGATGTAATGCCAAATTTCTCGGAGATTAATCGTATCGTCTTCACTCATCGAGCGGACCCGAAGACGTAGTCATGATTGTGGCAAACTCCGTTATCAGATTGTTTGCATTTTCTCTCTCCTTCTCTCTCACATTCTATTTTCTTCACTTTATTATTTTCGCTTAATTAACCATGTTAATGTGTTAATTTCATTTATGTCATTTGGATTTTAAAGATTGTAAACATTAAGCATTCAATTATGCAATTAGTCTAGATCCTAAACGCATCACAAAATTAAAATCAGTTTGAGTATGAATACCAATTACATATTGATGGTCATGCTATTTTAAATCAAATTCCACTTTATGTTGTAATTTATTCTTTAAAGTTTATTCATGTTCTCAGAGCTAGTGATGCAATAGTTTCCAAGAATCTTGCTAATTAGGTCTATTCTATTTGTAATTCTTGGGACATTTCATGAGAATATTTTTGTTTAAACAATATCCTAGTACATAAATAAACTGTAAATCCATATGATATTGTTAAGGATCGCCTTCTTAGGTCTTGTAGAACCTAAAATGAAAAGGAGAAATGTGAAACATTAATCTCTTGTTTGTTGGCCAACCTCTTGAGATCTTTGAGCATAAGAATTGGTAATTCTTTAGATAGTTACAAAAATAAGTCGGGATTTAAAAATAAACCAATGGATTGGAGACTCTATTGGGAATAGCATAAATTTGTTTGAATCTAGCAGTATTTTCTTGGGTACACTCTAAGAAAGAATTACATTAAAAACATTATGTTGTTTGAAGTCATTATACACATTCACTTGTGTATGTAACTCACAATTTCTGTGAAATTTGTTAAATCTTTGTTCTCATTTGTGGGTGGCAACTTTGAAAGATCTCCCTATTGGTGAAATTGTAAGAAAAAAAGTATTATCACAAATATGGACAAAATAAGATCTCTATTCAACATTGATCCTAACAAAAAATTGGTTGGAGAGCTCCAGTCTCAGAGACAAACTAGAAAGAAAAAGATATAAGTAAGTTCATTGATCCTCTTGATAGTAATTTATTTAATAATAAAATAAGTACTATTACTACTCTATTATTAGGTGATGATGTTCAAAGAACTAATACTCTTGATGAATATATGAGAAGTGAGAAATTCTATTCAAATCAAGATACTTTCATGGAAAAGTTTGAAAAGGAAAGAGAACAAACCCAAAGAGAATATGACAGGTCTTAGAGAAGGTGTGTATGCAAGAGTGAGTTCTCCAATTGTGGTTGTAACCATATACTTTCAAAACAATCATGCAAATAGGCAATCCATCCAACTAGTTAATTTTTCATCAGGTTTAACTCCTCCCAATTCTCATGCTATGTAGTATTGAAAACCAAATGTTAATTTGTCTTTGCAAAAGGCCTCTACATTTGGATTACATATCCAAATTGAAGGAGAATTACAAAAACAGGTTGATGGCCTTAATATAGAGTTGGAAATAATGAAAAAAATTAGAATAAGAGATGACATGAAAAGAATAATAGATGCTCTCAAATTTTCTTATGGATTAGGAGATCCATTTGTTTCATGTTCTAATTCTCAAGATCTCCCTTATAGAAGTTTACATTTCCAACATATCCCTATAAGCTTTATACAAAATATCCTAGTAATAAATATTATGACCTTTATTATGCAACAAAGAATGGTGCAAACCTCTTATGCCAAAATAAGTACCCCAATAAAATAAAAAAATATTGATACATAACC
>VDFB02270651.1:507480899-507512431 GCA_007258455.2 Sequoia sempervirens
CTTGTCATTGTATCGAGAAAGCCTCAGAACTCCTACTTTGATATAAAATTTGCCATATTTTCAATGTTGTGACCGTTTGTGAGCATATACGTAATCGGTAGGAATAGCCATACCATTTATTTTTGTTCTCATGGGGAGATTAATAATGAGCACTTATGCCCATACACAGTAAATTTTAATAGCTGCTATGGTAGAAATCATATCAGGATCAGGTGGCAGAAGCTATGTTAAATCAATGTAAAGCTACGCTCCGATCTCCTCCATCCATTGAACTATCTTTAAATCTGCTGAATTCATAAAAGCTTCATCCTCACCCAAGGTGATGAAAGGGAATTCTGAATTCCACAAATGAGCCTGTTCTACAGTATGGAGAAAATGAAAACTGATTTTCGAGGAAGTTAATAATTTTTCTGCGCTAATACAAGTTTGGTCTAAGGTCGAGGAACTCAATTACTCTTGATTAAACTTTGAAGGAAAACTGCCCGGCAAAACTGCCCGGCATGAGACATCGTGGAATGCTGAAGAAAATTAACATGGGAATTTGAAGGATGAGGAAGCTGTGGCTGATCCTACACAGTGTGCAAGTTGAAGCCACAGAGCTCATCTCCAAAAACTGCATTCTGAGTCCATGCAGGAGAGAAGCAGTTACCCTAAAGTTCGTTGACTAAAGGGTAGGGAATGACATTTGTGTTCAAAGGTCAACTGGAGAACCTCCACTTTGAATGCTCTGGTAAGCCTGGCTGAATTACAACCTTATTGAACAATTGCACGAAAATCTCAGCATCCACCAGCACCAGGTAGAGGAAACCAGTAGCAAAGAGTGATTTAATTGCTTCCTGGATGTGTGGCATTGACTATAATGGAAGTCGAACTGTTAAAGAAACAGCTTTCAAGATAAGCTATACCCATGGCTACTCTGTCTTTTGTATAAAGTTATAATAGGATATCACCTCTCTTTACCTCCCACTTGTTCTAAAGTACTAATCCTGTTAACTCATCATCTGAATACAAATAACAGCTGCAGAGCTCTGGTCCTGTACATGTAAGTCGTAGTTAGTTATTTAACCATCCTTGAAGGGAAGCAATAAAATTGTCCATTGGCTGGCTAATCTAGAAGTAAAGACTGCATGCCTAATTGTGTCTTCAAACCTTATCTCTGATGAAATGATCCAAAAGATGTGTTGTCATACATGAGAATCAATATAACCTATTCCTTACAAGCATATACTTCACTGTATAGGGACACCGGACATCAATTTCCTAGTTATTGATCCCATAGGGATATATTAATGAGAAACACTTATGCTCTCAGGGCAATGTTCCGTCAATGTTAAGCTCTGCCTCCTCCTCCTCTGTCAATTGAACAAATTCAAATCCAGTGAGTTCACTAAAAGTTCTATCCTTGCCAAGCATAATCCAGTGGTCACCATATCAATCAGAAGTATGGCCTGTCCTGCAAAATGAAGATAGAGAAATCAGTTGTCTTGGAGGAAGTCAATGGTTCTCCAGTGCTAATACAAGTTTCGCCTAAGGTCAAGGAACTCAGTTTTCCAGAATAAACTTGATGGAGAACTCATTGGTATGAGACATCATGGAAGACTGAAATAAATTCAAATTAGGAAATTGAGGGGCAAGGGAGCTGTGGCTGATTGCAAACAATGTGGGAAGCTGAGAACGCAATAGACTAATGGTGAACAGATTGTCACCTAAAGAAGGATGAATAGTGAGGTCTGTTCCATCTAGGGTTCTGCACTACAGAATACAGACAAAATGTGCTAGAAGTGTCGTTGCCCAAAGGAAAGCATTAAGGGAGAGAAGAATTATGGACCCAGGTCGGCAGATCATATTAAGTAACTGAATTTCCGAGTACAAGCAGGAGATAAGGAATCATCTTTTAGTTTGTCGGCTACAAAGCAGGGAAGGGCTTTCAAGCTCAAAAACATCAATTCGCACACTTCCATAGGCTCTCGTAAGCTTGGCTACAATGCAACTGTATTAAACAGCTGCTGGAAAATCTTGATGGTGTCCACCAATGTCAGCCATAGGAAAGGAGTGAAGAGAAGTTCAATTGCTTCCTGATACGTGAGGCATTGACTGCACTGAAATTTGAAATGTTCAAAAAGCTGCTTTTCATGTTATCCTAAAACCATGGCTACTCTCTATTTTATGTATAAACTATAAACTATAAACATTATTTCTATCTGCTTAGGTCTAACAGGCTATCACATGTCTGTATTATCTCCCACATATTTCAAAGCACAGATCCTGTCAACATGGCATATGGATACAAATATCAAAGGTAGAACCGTAGAAGTCTGGTATTGTACATGCAAGCTCTTGGAAGTTATTATATATGAATTGGTCTACACATAATTCCTAGTCATGGTGCCTCTAGTTTTGCTAATACACAATCCTATGCATAGTTCTGTTAGTAGTATAGTACCATTACCTTTGGCACTTATCTAACTAGCCTGTATAATTTTTGGTTTGTAATCCACCAGTTATTGCTTGGATGGTTAAAGCATGGAAAAAAATTGTTGCTACAACAAATTCTTACTTTACCTGAAAAATAAAATAAAATCACAGGCATCTCTGACTTCCGCCAGAAGTGACAACTTTGGACAGATACAGATGATTGCAACCTATAACTACGGTTGATTTCTATTTGAATCCTATTCAAGGTAAACATACCATTTCTAGAAAAAATTACTATATTTATATTTTCATCTGTCCTTGCTTACTTCCACGTTACTTTAAGCCAAGTTTTGTTCAGTTGATTTTCAAGGGCATTTTAGCACCGCTGGGTGTGCTAGAGTGATATTCCTGCTCAAGAGGTAGCGTGCAGCAGACCTGCAGGTGATGAAGGAGGAATACAAGGAGGAAAAATGAGTAGTGCCCTGCCGCAGGAGATAGAAGGAAAAGGCATTCAAGCTATAGGAGTGAAGGATGGAGCAAAAAAAGCGAATGTGAAAAGGAGGTGAGAAGTAGGTGAGGCATTCAAGCCATAGGAGTGCATGTAAGAGAATTGTAAATCTAGTGGTAGTTGTAGGCAAGCATTCAATATTACACGTAAGGAAATAAAAGAAGGAAGCCTGGCAAGTACATGTATTATAGTAAAGAATCACCACTAATCTGCTGCCTTTTTGCTCTTTATTTTCTATAACTACCAGGAGACATGGCATACAGATACAGGGATGCCATTTGACATAGCATATAAAAGCATATGAATGAGAGTACCTCTACATTACTTCTAATAAAAGTCGACATGAGATAAGGATATAGATTATAGACCCAAGTTTCCCAAGAACAGCTATTTAGATAAACACTGCTTCAAATTTCACAATTTTATCCCATTCATAGTAGCTACAGCAAAGTTGCTTTCATCAAGTTTTAGTTCCAAGTACCGCATATAAGTAAGCCCATATTTCAATTCCCACTCTATGTAGTATGCAACCCACATAAGTGTCGCTCCATAGGGTGTCACAAAATTGCATAGAAAAAAAGTTCCATAGAACTTTCGTAATCGTTTGACTTTTAATAATTAAATTCACCTTTTCCTCATGCAAGTCTAGACAACAGCATCTTTAGCCTACCACAATATATTGTTGTTTCCATCTATGCTTTACGCTTTGCATGAACATGTAGGGATAAGATAAAAAGCTCTGTTTAGAAATATTGTAGGGACTTTCTAGCATTAATCTAGGAAAATTGGAAGTTTGGAACATTTATACTATTACAGCTTTTGAATAATGAACATCTAACCTTATCAATCAGAGGATGCAAAAACATCTTTTACAGCAGAAGCTGCACTCAAGTAGTTCAGAGTCTTCCTCAGAGTCTCTTTTTCCCTCTTCAAGCGCATTGAGGTGTCCTCCAACTCTAGGAGTGCTTGCTGCTCTCTTGGTGCCCCTTCAAACTTGCTGCCAATAAAGAACGAAAAGGGAGTGGGAAAGAGGCCCGCCCTTATATCCTCAGAGGATTCCTTATTAGCATTTCCAGTCAATCTATTTGACAACCTTATCACATCCTTCATCTGGGTCTCAACCTCATTTGCAATCTTCTCTAAATCCTCCTGTTCATCAGAGGGTTTATCCTCCAACCACTGAACCTCTGCTACCAGATAAGGCTTAGTCCTCACATATCTGATCACTCTAAACCTCTCCTGCCCCTTGCATATCAAGAAGAACCGGCCATCTAAAAGCCTCTCATGCTTAACAACCTCCCCAACACAGCCCACTTCAACCACACCAGAGGCCTGGTCTGTGTAGATTACCCCAAACCTAAGGTCTGTTTGAAGGAGAGTGTGCATCATCATTCTGTACCTATATTCAAATATCTGCAGAGACAGACTTGCACCAGGGAAAAGCACCAATTGCAGTGGGAAAAGTGGCAACTCAACAAGTCCATTGGATTCTACAGGTTCTGTACGAGCCCTTTGTGAAGACAAGCACTTGGTCCTATTGGCGCCCAATCTTTTACCCTTTCTGGAAATGCCCATGATATGGGTTTTCCTCAAAAACTGCCCTCCAGCATCCAGATTAGTTATGCTAAAACAATACCGTGAATTGCAGGGCAGTGACCTTTTGCTGCTTGAATGTGGCCATACATTCAAGGGACGTGCAATTTGGCCCAAAGCCATAATGACTTCAAACCGCTAGGAAACTAAGCTCTGCAGCTTTTAAAAAGGACTGTACTGTCCCGCTAGCATACTTAATGATAGATCGAACGCACAGGGTCCTTGGAATTCAGAAAGAAATATGAACAAAGGAATTTGTCATTGAATATAATGTAGACAGGAATCAATGACAAAACCCACCTGAAGCCTTCGTTTTTTCTGAAGTGACGGTCCAACGCATTACTGGTTAATGAGAGTTTCAATTTGCTGGACTTCTGGAACCTGACATTTTTTCTAGATAATACAAAATCGCAATGTTTTATCTCAATTTTAGTTACGTATCCCCGGCCTCCGTAGGTCAAGAAAGCAACGTTAAAGCAATTTATCAAAAAATCAATAGCAAAGCTTCCTACTGGACAAAAAGTAACCTGAATGACCACAGACTTCACAGCTTTAACCTGATGTCGAAATCCATTTCCACACTTTTTACGGCTTGATTGTGGCTTTGTATAATGCCACGTTGAGATTGTCTTTTATGTCGATTATGTGTATATTATCAATTTTATGGTCACGACGCCCCCAAGAAAATAAATTATACATGATTTTATCGCATTCATACAACCATGGCTGCTCTACCTACCAACATTTATTCAAAATTTGATAAGAACAATTTTGAGGCTTTGCTATACCTGTCTAATTGGATTTTGCGTTTTTCATACTGCTTCCGCGGGATTTTATCTATCTTGGGTGGTTGTTTATTGTTTATTTTTTTCTCTATATAATGGTATCGTTGACCAATAAACTCAAGGAGGTGGGGTTCAAAGTGCTTTACGAGGTAAGATTTTTAACAGCCTTTTTGATGTGGTTTTATTTATACTAAGTTTTGATTATGTATCTAAATAGTTAGGGTAAATAATTTTTTTTTTTTTGGTTTATTTTTATTTTTATATTGAGATTTGAACTCAGCACCATCTAGATGCTTATAATATGACATTGTCATTAAACCAAGTGTCTATTGATAGGGCAATTTATTATACTCAAAATATGATTAGAAAATGGGTGAATACATGGGCTTGCTATAACATTATGTTGGAAGCTATCGAAATATGAACAATTTTACATAAAATGGGTCCTACTATGTCTACATTTCTTTGCTTGTTTTTCCTCTTGGACCTATGATTTTTTGGTCTTTGATCAACATGCTCTCAAGGTTTATGTTTGGGTTGAACTTCCATGCTTATTCTTATTTTATTGGTCGTTTATTGATTAGTTAGCCTCCTTATATAGAGTGGTTAGCATTAAGCTTGATAAATTATATTTGGCTCATCTCTAAAGGTGAGTCTATGTGGAAGTAGATATTTTGAAATATCACAAATAGTCTATTGTCATCATATCCATCAAGTTATGTACATCGATCTTTTTGACACGTGTTTCTAGTATCACTTCTTTGAGTGTCAAATGAAAGATTATTTTCTTGTTGTCAAAGATAAGTCTACTTCAAAGCTTGTTGATGATTTGCCTCTTATGAATGGTTAGGAAGGTTGGACTATGGTTGATAGGGGTAAGGTTGGTCATAATGCAACCAACGAAGGAACCAACCCTATCAAGAATATTGTATCTACTAGCAAAGTTGTGGTTTCAAGCCTTAGTTGTCATCCTCAAGACAACCCCAAGGATAATAAATAAATAAATCAACCAAATTAAGAAGCCAAACATATAAAAGGGGGAAATATTTACATAGATGGTCAAACTAGAGTTTTCAATATCATTTCTTATAACTAGTGGTGTTACTTGTTAAAATTTTACATCTTAGCTTATCCAAATTCCTTTGAAATATACTAAATAGTCATATTTGTAAGGCTTTCTATGAAATTGCATTAGGGTCTTGAAGAAACCCTAAACTCTTGTGAAGTTCTTACATTTTTGTTATGAATTTGTGTTGATGACCTATTCTAGTTGTTTGATCTCTTAAGTTACATCTTCAAGGGCCACACTTTGTGTTTGACTGGCCCCCCTTTACCTAAGCACTGGTTAAGCTTGTTCCTTATTGTGCTTTTAAAATATTGCTTAACCTTTTATGCTTTGTCGGGCCCCAAAAGACACGTGGTATCATTTCACACACTTCATTCACTTTGTAAGCGCTTTTCATTTTACCTTTACCTTCTTGCAAGCTTATGAAATGAATTCCATCTTCCCATCATTTTTGACATGTATGGGTCTTCTGCCAATCAAATATTAAGTTTTGTGTTCGTCAATTCTTTTCGAATTATAACCTTCCTTTTAGTTCTTGGTAGCTTAAGTTGTTCAACAATGTCTTTTCAATCATATGTTACCGACCCCCTTTATTAGTAACCTAAGTTGTTATGGTTACTACACATGCTTTAAAATATTTTAACTTATTTGAAGATGAACCTATTGAGTGGTCCCACATTAGTCCTAGTCAACACCAAATGTCAACTTTCAATTGAATCGTGTTGGCTATAACCTTCGAGGAAGCTTTTGATTTTATCTTTTTCTTCTCGTGAATCCCCAAAAAGTATTTTTTGTGGTCTTAAGCTAATTTTTCCCTATATCATGTAACCACAAGCTTTCATTCCTTTTTGTGCAAGATTCTTCTATTGCAAAAGATTTTATGTTCTTTTGGTTCTTTCAACAAGCTCCCAAAATCACACCACGTGTCTCTCCTTGTTACTTTGTTTGATTTCACAGGAGTTTCCTTCTTTGCAAAAGTAAGTTTCAAGTTCCTTTTACCTCCACAAAATCTCAAAATAATGACACATGTCCAAAAGTTGTAGTAACAAAGAAAGGATGATATTTTTGCTAAAAAAAATTCAAATCTCTATGATAACCACTAATCTTCATCTAATTGATGACCCAAATTCAAAAATGGAAAATGGTTACCACTGGTCACACCTTCAAGCATGCAAAGGTATTAATGGCTGATTTGATCAATATATACCCAATTTTTAATTAAATTTGCTTAATTGCATGCATTTGAATCATTCAAAGCATAAAGAAAAGGGTGTAGAGTACATTTGTTGCAATTTTCTGGCGAATGAATTTTTTTTTGCAATATTCTAGGGTTTATGGCAACCAAAAAGTAGTAAGTTAATTCACACCTTTTCTGTTGCTTTTTGGTATAAAAGATAATTTTTTTGGTTTACCAAGTAAATTAGGGTGTTGAAAAGGAAGCATATTGTTTGAATTTTAAAGAAATCTTCTTGGAAGATCAAAATCCCTAAGCCCTAGTTTTATATTCTCAAAACCTTAACCTTGTAAAACTGGTCGAGACTTCAAGGGGAGTTAAAAGGGGTCAAGATGATGACATAATAGCTCAATTACTAGGGTCTTCAGAAAGACCTAGATTCAGCTAGGGGTGGGAATTTTGGAAAATAGAATAATAGACGAAAATGATTGTTGTCAAGATGTAAGCATCCCCATTCATGGCTACATACTTTTCAAGTATTGCTTAAATAGAAAGTGTCTAGTAGCCTGACTAATTTGTAATATTTGGAGATTGGGGGTGGGGAGATTGGTATGCCCTAATCTCTTCTTGAATGTTGAATTAATTAGAGTTGTTGCTATGGCATACAACCTAGACACCAGAACTATTGTCAGAGGAAAGGGTGTTCCTTTAATAACCTTGGACAAAAATTGCATCTACAATGTTTTTTACTTAGACAAGAATTCTCAACTTCCCATTGATTTAGGGAATTAACCAAGGAATAACAAAGATTAAGAGACAACTACATGGTGAAATGGTTTCCATGTCTTAGACCAAGAGGGGAAAATAGGGAATTAAAGAGGTTTGCTAGTGGAGAGCCAAAGCCCTTTAATTATGACATCTTTGGGGACTATTTTGTGAAGACATATTTTGCTTTGTGTCAAGTATTAGGCATGGATTGAAAAACCTAGCTACTAGTAAACATAATGGTGTTGGTATTTGGCATCCAAATTAGGGATGTCAACAAGCCTTATGATTATGCAACCTCTATTTCATATGGGATTCATAAAGCCTTGTGTGCCATTAAGGAGAATGAAAGCATTGTACACATCAAGTGGTATTCTATGTTATACTACATTTTGTTGTATAGTGGAGAAGAAATATATGGTCTCCTCACATGCAAATCAAAGCTTTTGATGCTTAGAAGTAGATGCTCCCAATACAAGAATGAACATATATATGGACAAAAATTATAATGCATTGAATTATAGTATTTTTTAGGAGTATTTTGTTAGGGATGTCTTCAAAAATATAGGCCATATATTTGATTGGGGATTATCATAATAGGTAAAAATATTTCTAAGACCAAGAGAGCTTGAACCTAAATTAGGTTTTGACCACAATTGGGGAGATTGGTTCTTCTATTTAGATGCTACAATTATCAAGGTTTATGGCTCCCTAGTGGCACCCCACATCCTACCTAAATATGTTCCTAATAGAATTCATATTTGGAGATTGTATGGAAATTAAATGAGTCAAACAAGACTCATTTTAGCAATTATAAAAAGCATGCAATTCTACCCTCTATATTGATATTCTTTGACTTTCAAGTCACAACTATAGAAGGGTTAGAATTATTTATAAGCAAGCTACTACCCTATAGAATGAGGGTAGATAAGATAAGGAAATGTGATCTTGAGCATTTTATTCACGATGCTAGGACTAAGTATAAGCTTGCCCCATTTATTCATGATTATGATCCAATTGATGATTTAATAAAAAAATGTTCCTCAAATTCGAAAGCCACAAAAAGGAGGGAAAATGGGTCAATATTTTGATAGCAAAAGAAAGGAGAAAATGAGTGGACCCCTCCTATAAGGGTACACACACAAAAATTTAGGTCCTTATCCAATTCTTAGGATCATGACAATCCTTGAAAATGTAGGCAATTTACTAGCTAATGTGCCTTTAAAGATACCTTAGAAGGATACACCTAGTTCCTCATCCCAAATAATTGAACAACCAGTCCCTAAAATCATTACACCTTTGCAGCAAGTAGCTCCCCCTACAAAATGTTTGGTGGATTATCCCATAGGTCCTAATGAATTTCCAAATGATTGTGATGTGGCTCAAGTGATGTATCCTCCTGCTAGGGTTATGGTTGAGAAACCATCTAGTGAAAGAAGGTTAATAAAATTTAAAACTAGAGACTAGGTGGTTGATGATGTGAAAGAATTAGCTTGCTCTGAGTTCATGCAAGATGATAAATTCATCACCATTTTAAAGAATTCAAATATTTTATCCTTAGGAAGAAAGGTGGGGTGTTGGAAAGCACATTGTAGGAGAAACAACTCATTGATGAAAAGAAAAAGGAAATCATCGCCCAATTTTGGAAATAGGTAGATGCTGAAATGGTAAACATGACACCTTAGAAGGGAAGGGAATTGGTAAAGAGTGGTGGGTGTTTTCTCTTAGTAGGGTGGGACATATCATCTGCTATTGCATTTGATACAATTTGAATACAAGAGGGAAATGACCCAATTTTGGCATATGAGGAGCAAGTAGATGCACTTTACTTTGGCTTAGGCTTTAACCCAAGGCATGAGAACTTGTCCATCTGGTTAAGTGCTACAAATTACCACCCTTCAATGGCTTCCTTGAAGGATTGAAGTCATACACATCTCCTCAAGGTTTTGGATCTTGCTTGCTTGAATTGGTTGAAGACCTTGGAGACCTACAAGGATTAGTCTTCACAAACATGAACATGAATTCACATGCACTTTGACATGATGCTTGGATCTTGAATTGCTGCAATAAATATCCGAAATGCTACTCTTGACTTTCTTAATAATGCTCTTGACAATAATTTCTCCAATAATTACTTGTTAGTTTTCAAATGATTCAAAAACTAGGTATATGCAATTATTCTAATTTCCCAAAAATTAAATCCGGATAACCAACTTTGGACATTTAAAATTTAAATAATAAAATTTTGACACTGACATATTTGAATTTGGAGCCAAAATAAGGGGACTAAGTCGCCTTGGGTGACTACATCCCAACCCTATTTTTTGGGAATTAGGGTGTTGAGGAAAAGTATTAAATGAATGCATTTGTTTTTCATTTGCAATTTATTACTAGTTATTTAAAATGGTCCATGGAATGCATAATTTAGGAAATTAGGTTCTCAACTAGGTCCAACAACTTAAGGGGGAGCAAAACATAGTGTGAAATTGTCAAGGGTGACAATTTACGACACAACAAAAGAATATGAAGCTCTCATTTGAATCACATTAGAAAGGTTTTGGCATCTCCTTGGCCTTTAGACAATGTATTTGTAGTGTGGATGGAAAAGTATAATTAAGCAGTCACTCGCTTTTTCCATTTTTCCTTCTATTAAAAACAAAAAATATCTTATTTAATGACATCCACTACTATCTTTTCTTCTAATGTTATTTTTTTGTCTTTGTAAGGAAATTATTTTATTGTTTGATCCTTAGGACAAGATTGTCAAATGAAAATATGACATCTAACCATGGCTTTTATCTTGTTAATTCCTTGTTTCTATAAAAGGAAATCTCAAGCCATTTTGTAAGGAACTCAGATTTTTGTACAAATAGGAAGTTTGTCTCAGGTCTATACTTTTCTAGTCTAGGTATTCCATGGAAGAAATGCAAATGCAATTGTAATTTTTGTACATTAGTATAAATTCAAAATATATGAACATATTATGAAAAGTTCACAATCAGATGTCTCCAAATTTATGTGTTATTACTCTTATAAATAAAATTGATCAAGGATAATTTTTGTTCATCGTTGCTTTTATTACAAATAAATGTTTCCTATATAGCTTCTATTCAAGTAATCAATTAAATTGTTGTATCTGGAATATTGAGAGTTTTGATGTATTTAGTGATTGCTAAGAAGAATTGGTTGTAGATTGTAAAGAATATCATTGTAAGGAAACAATATATGAACTTTCATAGAATTTTTTTTAATTTTTTGTTCAAAAGATAATTGCATTTCTTTTTTACTATGTAACCTAGGTTCAAGGCACTAGTCTAAGTATGAATACCGATTACATGTTGATGGTCATCCTATTTTAAATCAATTTCCACTATATGTTGTAATTTATTCCTTAAAGTTTATTCATGTTCTCAAAGCTAGTGATGCAATAGTTTCCAAGAATCTTGCTAATTAGGTCTATTCTATTTGTAATTCTTGGCACATTTCATGAGAATATTTTTGTTTAAACAATATCCTAGTATAAATAAAGTGTAAATCCATATGATATTGTTAAGGATCACCTTCTTAGGTCTTGTAGAACCTAAAATGTAAAGGAGAAATGTGAAACATTAATCTCTTGTTTGTTGGCCAACCTCTTGAAACCTTTGAGCATAAGAATTGGTAATTCTTTAGACATTTTCATAAATAAGTTAGGATTTAAAAATAAACTAATGGACTGGAGACTCTGTTGGGAATAACATAATTTTTTTTGAATCTAGCAGTATTTTCTTGGGTAGACTCTAAGAAATAATTACATTAAAAGCATTATGTTGTTTGAAGTAATTATACACCTTCACTTGTGTATGTAACTCACAATTTTCTATGAAATTTGTTAAATCTTTGTTCCCATTACTGGGTGGCAACTTTGGAAGATCTCCCTACTGGTGAAATTGTAAGAAAAAAGTATTATCACAAGTATGGACACAAGAAGATCTCTATTCAACATTGATCCTAACAAAAAGTTGGTTGGGGAGCTCCAGTCTCAGAGACAAAACTAGAAAGAAAAATATACAAGTAAGTTCATTGATCCTCTTGATAGTAATTTATTGAATAATAAAGGAAGTAATATTACCACTCTATTATTAGGTGGTGATGTTCAAAGAACTAATACTCTTGAAGAATATATGATAAGTGAGAAATTCTATTCAAATCAAGATACTTTCATGGAAAAGCTTGAAAAGGAAAGAGAACAAACCTAAAGAGAATATGACAGGTCTAAGAGAAGGTGTGTATGCAAGAGTAAGTTCTCCAATTGTGGTTGTAACCATATACTTTCAAAACAATCCTGCAAATAGGCCATCCATCCAACCAGTTAATTTTTCATCAGATTTAACTCCTCCCAATTCTCATGCTATGTAGTATTGAAAACGAAATGTTAATTTTTCTTCACAAAAGGCCTCTACATTTGGATTACATATCCAAATTGAAGGAGAATTATAGAAATAGGTTGATGGCCTTAATATAGAGTTGGAAATAATGAAAAATATTAGAATAAGAGATGACATGAAAAGAATAATAGATGCTCTCAAATTATCTTACGGATTAGGAGATCCATTTGTTTCATGTTCTAATTCTCAAGATCTCCCTTATAGAAGTTTACATTTCCAACATATCCCTATAAGCTCTATACAAAATATCCTAGTAATAAATATTATGACCTCTATTATGCAACAAAGAATGGTGCAAACCTCTTATGCCAAAATAAGTACCCCAATAAAATCAAAACATACTGATACATAACCCATAGCCTCAAGTGAGTTTACCACAACAAATTTTGGGGGGGGTTTATGGAAACTATCAACAATATAATCCATATGTGGGTGGTCAAGTAGGTGGAAAGAATATTAATCCAATAGGGGGTCAAAATGTTGTAAATCAACAAAATATTTAGGCTATCCCTCAAAGAAATCTCGTTGTGGGGAACTTCCCAACATGAAGACCCTTGTAATTAGAAAGGTATAGGCAACTAGATTTTATTGGTATCCCCATATACCCAAATATTTTTCCAAATAATGTTAGAAATATATTATCCATATTCTCTAGCAATAATGCATTATCAGGGGAAGATCATCTCAGGACCTTTTTGAATCTGATAGATGAAATTTAGGTAGAAGATGAGGGTGCGGTGATGAAATTGTTTGTTTATGTAGTCTCTGATAGATGATGCAAGGGAATGATACATAGGCTTACTTGATGCTAACATTGGGTTATGGGATGAATTTAAGATAATATTTAGAAAATAATATGGTGACAAAACTGATCCTAGATTCATTATAATGAATTCACCGGTATCAGTAAGGGATCATATGATGAATCTATCTTAGATTTTAATACTATTTTCATCAAGTTCATGAACATAATTCCATAGTACATGATACCTAGTGAACCTATTTGTTTAATCCTCTATTGTAATGCCTATGATGCAAAAATGGGATATGAATTAAGCGATAAATATCCTCACTCTTTAAGAGTTTCTTTAAAACAACTATACATATTGAGAGTAATAGAAAAGCATCTGAGAAAGTAAGCAAAAGAGATGATGTGAAGATATTACAAAATCCTAAGGGACACCAAGCAAAGATCATTCATCTAAGACAAGCTTGATAAGGTGATGAGTGCCCTCAAAGACTTAAGTTATAAGGTAGCAATAAATGAAAAAGGTTTGTCCCATGATAAACCTAATTATCATAAGCAAGACAAAATGCCTAAATTGTTTGATCAACCTTATAATACAAACTGGCATAATGAAAAATCATTTTAGAATAACCAAAGGGTAATGCCTAACATGGAAACCCCCAATCCTTTGAAAAGAAACAATACAAATCTTGTAGAATATAATCCTTGGTGCATGGATTTCTAGTTACCTCATTCTCCTTAATAGTGCATGATTGCACCATCTCTTGAAGATCATCCTAGTCCTTGCAATGATTGTGAAATTCCTATGATGAAAATCATGATGTTAACATGATATCAAATAGATTTTAGCAAATGAAGAATATTCTTTTGATGAAGGATATTCTAAAATAGATGCTAATCATAGAAAAAACCAAAATTAAAATTACCATCAACAATTTTTTTTAGATAATGAAGAGGAAGAACATGATGGTGTGCAAAATGTTGAAACATCTAAATTTGATATTAGATTGAGAAGACCTTCAAATGAAGAAATTTGAGCACTAACTATTGTTGTTGTAGACACTGAAAAATGTCCTAAGTCCACGAGCATCATTTTTCTTGGTCGTTATCCTTCGATAATTGAATAATTTTAATTATTCAATTAAGTTTGACTGCATTCCTCTATTAATTAAATAATTTTTAATTATTTAATTAATTCACCTTCTCATCTTTATTATATCTTGATCAATTAAAATTATTTAATTGCGTCGCTAATATATCCCTTTCTTCAATAATTAAATAAATCATTTTTTATTTAATTATTTATCTTTCATCTATAGTCAGATAATAATAATAATAATAATTATTTGACCTTTTATTCTTCTATAATTAAATAATTGTCAAAATTATTTAATTGTGTTCCATTCCTCTCTTTTGGATAAATAATTCAAATTAATTATCCATGTCTAATTTCCACCTCCCCATTTAATTAAATTGATTAATTTAATTAAATGCTCCTTCTGTCATTTTATCTAAATAAATAATTTGGATAAATTATTTATTTGCCACTTGTCATTTTCCTCCATTTTGAATAAATAATTTAAAATAAATTATTTATGCACCTCCACTTGGTCAAAGATACCCTGTCATTATTTCATGTCATAGTCTGCATGTCCCTATCATAGCCTGCATGTCCCTGCATGTCTGCCTGTCATGATTCCTCCGAGAATAGCATATTCTTCGTGCATCAATTTTGAACCATTGATCTTGGCATCTTTTTTGAGACTTAATCTCAACCATCCATTTCGTAACCTCTCTCTCATGCATTATGATCCATTGATCTTGGAATCCCTCTAGAGGATCAATCTCAGCCGTCCATTTGAAGGGTTGTCTATAAAAGCAACCTTCCTTCTCCATTTTCAGCTTAATAGCTAATTGTCTCCAACTTTCTTGCTACCATTTGCAGGTTTTGCACAAACATTTCAACAAATTTGAGGGAAAAGTTGTATAACAAGAAGGAGAGCAAGAGAAGTGATTCAAGTTCAAGCATGGGGAGTATTTTGATTTAATGTTTTATGTTCCTTATGCTTTTATTGTTTTCTCTTGTTTGGATGAGGTTAATAGTCTAGAAGTGTTGGCTGTCACTTTGTCTATGCTATTTTATTTTTAACCCCATCTCACAGCTGCCACTGCTCAAGTTAAGAGTAATTATAATTTGATAAATAGAGCAATTAATAATGATCAAGGTAAAGCAAATAACATCTTCATAAAGGAGAATAGGAATGAGATAAATGATCATTTTCCTATCAAGCAACAAGAAAATCCTGATATAAAAATAGGAACAAAAAACAAGGGAAATATATTGAGAGACCTCTAAATCAAATTGTGTCTCCTATTATGAAGGTTGAAAATGAAAATATGAAGGAAGAACAAGAAAAAGGAAATGCTTGGTGTACTCAAGGAATTGAGATACAAAACAAATATGAAAATGTCAATAACAAAGTCTTGCAAACTGATCAAAATTTTGACATGCCTAGATATATTTCTATGAACATGGCTTGAGTCTTGTCACAAATTAAAGTATTTGTTCCTTTCTTGGAAATTATGAGAATAAAGGGATGTAAAGAGAAGATAGTTGCAATTATCATTGGTGCAACTATAGCCTTTGATAATAAGAAGATAATTACCCTAACTGAAAAGGGTAAGAAATAATTAAATAAAATGGAACATGAAGAACTTAACATTGAAATACATTAGCCATCCAATTACCAAAGCACATTCAATTGATATAAGCAAAGAAAGCACACATGAAACATCCAAAACATCGCATAACACATGAATGCGACGAATTTTACGTGGAAAAACCAAAATGGGAAAAACCACGGTGAGGATTAGCTCACAATATATTATATGTGGATATAGTATATTACAAAAGTGCTCACTACAGGTGGATTCACTGTCTAGTGGACTCACTACCCACAAAAAATAAGATAGAAGAAAAAAGGGGTGGCTTACAACCTATTTGAACTAATACAAATGCATCTACAATATGATGGATTATAGTTCCAATGAAACTGTATAAAATCAATTTTTACACCGATCTGGATCAATGCTCTGCCTTGCTGTATTCACACACCTTGCAACATAATTTGCACAAACCTAATCAGATTCACATCACACACATGTAGGTGGAACACCATAGATGTCATGTATCTCTCTACATTATTTTTTCATCTCAAAAAATCAAATTCAGCCCACTATATATATCCACATCAAGTGTAACATCAATTAGGTTGGCCTAATTGGATGTAACACACAAAATTAAACTTGTTGACCCAAAAAAATTTCATCTAAACTTCGCACCATAGTAAAAAATTCAAATCAGCTTAAGATAGGTCAGGATGGACCTATATTGGATCTTACATAAATAAAGAACACTTATTTGTTCTTCACAAAACATTAAACATGTTAGGTCGACCCCAAATAAGATCTACACCAATAAACCTTTATCTATACGCCAAATTCACAACACATGGACCTCAACACACAATTCCATTTGGAATTCCTACTCAACTGACATCTAGCAGCTTATCTTCAACATCACAACACAAAATATTCATCCACAAAGGAATGAAGAATCTCCCATACCAACACATTGTACAAAAAATGAATGCATTAAGCTAGGTCAAACTCTATCATTCATATCTCCCAAAATACTTTGCCAAACTAGATGAAATAATGGATTTAGAATATTCTAACCACCACAAAAATTAGGTTAGAATCATCGAGCAATATATTCATTCACAAAGTGGTGCGGGCCTAAAAACCGACATGTTGTAACCCTGAATTGGCAAGTTTGACACTTAGTCAAATTTCTACATCTCTGCACTTTCTGGACCAACTCAACTTTCACAAATGTCTTCCACAATACCTCTGAAAAATATTAAAATGAGCCACAACAATGTTTACATCAATGACAACACTATATCCTACATTATGTATATATCATGCTCATGTTGCCAGTATTGTATCATCAATGACAATCTCCTCAATCTTCCAGCACAAAGTGCCCTACTCAGGCATATCTATTTTATGCCACTTTATTGATAAGTTATAAATTGATCAAAATTTACATGAATGATTTTAGAGCTTCCACTAATGCCATACCTTTGGAAATCTTGAAAGAACTAGGATTGCAGGCAAGTAAAGCATATGGTAAATGCTTTTCTATGGATTCCACAAAAGTTCCAATTATGGGAATAATGAAGGATGTGCAATTCAAAATTGATGCTTTCCTTGAGAAGGAATTCATGATGAATGTTACAGTAGTGGACATCCCACCTCAATATGGGATGTTACTATTAGGAAAATGGTGTGTTGTGGTTGGATGAAGCATGAAATTGGATTTATCATATGCCATGATCACTATCAATGGAAAAAAATGAAACTAAATAGAGAAAAAAAGGTTTGATACTCTTGTGTAAGATATATAGATAGATGAAGAAGTATGCTTCATTGATATTGATATGGATAGTTTCAAAATTGAAGATTCTTCATCTAAGAAAGAGAAATTTGCACCAATGGCTCAATAGGTGAAAGGACATGTTCATGATAATGGTTTATGGTCCATGTAATTTGATCGAGCATGTTAAAAGGAAGGAGAAGGTGTTGGGGTGATCATTATATCACCAAAAGGTAAGTGTATAGGAGTAAATTTGCACCCCATGTAAAAATCCCCTTTTTTCCTTTATCCACCTTAGAAAACCAAGTTCAAAGGCTTAATTCCACCTAAACCTACTGCTTGCATCACACTTGGTGCCTATTTTGAGCATCGGTGGAGGCGTTTTTGTCGGGGACACCCGCGTGGCGCACTAATGTCCGCGCGGCGTGCTTACGTCCATGAAGATTCCCACGTCTAGAGCCTGCAGAGGCATTACACTTCCCATTGGGAGTCAAATTGTAATGCCTCCTTTAGCCATCCGACCCAAATATGGTCGTTTCCTTCATCTCCTTCTTCAAATTCACTCCTTCCATATGCATTTGATCTTCTAAGAGCTTCCTGACTCCATTCACAAGCTTCACAATCTCTTCACAAGCTCTAAGCAACTTCTTCACCATCTCTTCAATCTCCAAACACTTTACACTTCACAACAACAACATGAACACTCCACCACTGCAGTAGAGCAAGTGTGGAACAAAACACCATTGCAGTAGATGCTTGAGTTCCTCTCATTTTCTCCCCCATTAGCCTCAAGTGCTTTTGGTGGAGCTAGTAAGCTTTCACTCCTCTCCTCTATTACTTGGTTGAGTAGCATAACATTGTTTTGTAGTGCTTTAAGTGCTCTTTACTTCATTTCTACTTTTTTCTCTATCTATCTGGTTGTCTATAGAGGTGGGAACATCAAAATGAGGTCTGACTGAGGCAGGCCCCTATACAACCCCAACAATTTCTCTCTCCCTCTTGTGTGCATGCATTGAAGACACTCACGAGCTGGAGGCTTCATCACTCACATGATTGTAAGTATCTCCTTTCTTCTCCTTATCTTTTCTATTTCTCTTCACCTCATTTCTATCACTTTCCATTGCTTTATCATGTTCTATCATTTTCCTATATTCTATCAGTTCTCAGTAATCGGATTGCTAGTAGTTACTTAGCTTTTTTTTGTGACATTCTCACTTTTTGTTTCGTATGAGACTCCAACGCAACTCTTGGATGCCAATGCACCACGTTGTCATCCGTACTCCGTGCTAACGTCCTTTGGTGAAGAGCTCTTTAGTTTGTCCAAAAAATCTCTGTGACCTGCTTTTTCAGATTCTAAAACTCTTGCCACTATCCCTGAGGTAGATTAGGGAAGTTTGCCCTGTGAGGCTCTCTGAATGAAGAGAACTCATGAGTAGCGAATTCCCCTCTTCTACATTTTGGTGAACCCAATGTGAAGAGAAAATCTTCTGTAAAACTAGGAATTTATTTACCCCTACTTGGTGGGGTCATAACTTTTGACTTGGTGCTCAAAATTTAGAACTGTTTGCACCGTTGGAAAGGTCTCCTAGAGAACTAGTTCAATCCCTAAAATACCAGTGCCTTTGAAAGTCAAATTTTATGGACCGATGCAAGTTACGAACTCAAATTATGCTTCAAAGACCTCCAAAAATGCAAATTACTAGAACATAGAAAATACCAAAAAAATCATAATGAATTTAATATCTTCTTTTATTAGTTCAATATCTAATTTTTTTCAAAATATTAATGATGTTCCATTTAATGCATGTGATGGTGACTTGGATTTACCTGTCACTTGATATCTTTGATTCTTCTCACGAATGTCCTCTTCCTTTAGAGGACATTTTGTCACTAGAAGATGAAATCATTGATACCTTTCTTATTTTTACTCTACCTTCTCTCCATTCCAATGCACTCTCTTTTAGAGATGATGCATTAGTAAATGACGAGTCTTCTATTCATTCCAATGCCCTCTCTTTTGGAGATGATGCATTTTTGAATGATGAATCTTTTCCTTCTAGTGCACTCTCTTCTAGAGACGTTGCATTTGTGAATGATGAATCTCATCTTTACTTTGATGCACTCCCTTCTAGAGATGATGCATTAGCAAATGATGAACCCCCTTCCACATCTGATTCTCCCTAGATCGATGTTGAGAATGTTTCTTCAAATAATTATTCCACATTTGATCACATCGGGATCGATGTTGAGAATATGTCTTCAAATAATAATTGTTCTACTAGTTGTGATGATTTTGTAAATGTATTCTATGTCTATATTGCCTCTCAAAGGCCTAAGAGACCAGTCATTTATGTGACTCTAGCTAGTTTTTCTCCTAAAAGGGTTTGTTCTATTAATGGTGTCCCATTTGATAGTAACTCTCCTGACATTTCTAAGGCTCCCTCTTATAGAGCGGTAGACCATACTTATGAGAATAGAACGAATAAACAACCAAGTCTTCCTTAATCTCCTAAACCTATGACTAAAGCACCTAGAGATTGTGATTTTGTCGAGTGGCTCCAAGTTACTCCAGCTAAGATCTCACTATGGGACTTGCTTCAGTCCACTCCAGTTTATCAAGGTATGCTTTAGAAAGCTTTCCAAAAGATCCTCCTGCCTTCTTCTGCTATGCCAACAGATGCTAATGCGTTGATGGCATATATTCATGCTCATTTCCTGAATGTCACATTCTATCTGTAGGAACTCCTGCCTCTGGAAGTACAAAAGCAAGTATACACTCTAATGATTATAGTTAATATCAATAAAATTGGCATTAGACATACTCTCATTGATGTTGGTTCGACACTCAACGTATGTAGCATCGATCTATTACCTAAGATTAATATTGATTCATCTTCTCTAAATGCTTCTTCTATTGTTATTCTTGGGTTTGATAATGTTGAGCGATAAGCTCTAGGTACAATAGTATTACCTTTGTAGCTTGGACCTGTTACCGTACTTTCCCTTGTATATGTTATGTTAGAAAAGTTACCATATAACCTTCTTCTTGGTAGACTATGGATTCATGCTATGGGTGCAGTCCCATCTACCTTGCATAAATCTATTAAGTTCATTTGCAATAATAAAGTAGTCACAGTCAAATCTGACCTTGATGCTATACACTTATGTGAGATGGTAGCTGCCAGTCAGGCTTCGACTATTCCTACTCTTGTTCCTTCAGTTTCTTCCACTATGTCGATGTTTACTCCAACAATACTTACTACAAAGTATACTCTTGAGATAGATATCCCCAAGGAAGATCATTCTGAAGAAAGAAATCTTAAGTCTTCTCCTTCTACCTCTTCTAAGAATGCATGTATTGGTGATGATTGGGGTTCTTTATACTTTATAGAATCCTTCACTGGAGAATATAAAGTCGATCCGATCCGATTAGACCTTGCAATAACATCATCCACACCTGCTATCGAAGAATGTCATTCTTTTGCATTGCGGGGCAATGTAGACGTAAGTTGTAATGTTCTTAGTATTGATCCTCCTTCCGAGGAAGATGATTATGCTTTTGTAAAAGAGGATAGTGTTGATAGTCTTGTTAAAGAGGATGAAGGCAATTCCATAGAGGAGTGTGATTCCCATTATTGGGACAATGCTTTCTATGAGGATCCTCCTTCTTTTCAAGACTTGCAAACACATTATGGCCTCAACTTTAAGCTTGTCTCTAAATATGGCTATGAGCATAAAGGTTGTGGGCCTGACAAAAAAGGAATTTAGGTCCTTACAGAATTCATACCTCCTAAGCGTACTTTGGGACTTGGTTGCTCGAATGAACAATATAAATGAGAGCCATGGTTGAGTGACATGAATTCTTTTCAACCTCATTTTGTTGAAAAAATTCTTCCTCCATTGTCTTCTATCTTTGTGCCTTCTTCTTCTTCTTGTGAGAAGTCAAAAGGGTTGCTTCCTACTCCTCATCCTTTATCTAAGCAAGAGCATCTTTTTTTGCGGCTTCTAAAAGCCTACTTAATCACTCTTCCTTATCTTACATGTACTAAACTTCATAAACATGATAAAGGAGAATATCCTTTCTGTGCATACCATCGAGTGCTTGGTCATTCCACTAGTGAATGTAAGGCCTTGAAAGAAAAAATACAATAGCTTCTTGATTCAGGTGCCATCAAACTCCCATTTGATTGATGCACCTGCCTCTTCTTTGCATGACAAGTGATGTCAAGATTTACCTCCATCCCGCATTTCCTAAATATCTTTCAAGGTTCTCCTCCCCTATATATTGGGGGTAGTGAAAACTTGTTTTGGAGATGTTCATCCTTCTTAAGGACCCCCTCTCTTCTTGCTATATCTTTCAAATGAAGCATCCCTTGAGTGGACCCCCTTTTCTCTTTTGAAGGGTTCCCAAGGGACCTCTTTGAAAGATTTTCTCTTGAATGAATTCATTGGCATCTAGCTTGGAGGAAGCTTGACTAGACCTATTTCATATCTTCACATCTAGCTTGGGGGTAGCCTAAATAGACCTATTTCATATATTCACGTCTAGCTTGGGGGAAGCCTGACTAGACCTCGCTTTTCAAACAGTGCGTCCCTTGAGTGGACCCCTCTTCTTTTGAAGGGTTCCCGAGGGACCCCTTTGAAAGTATTCCAACTTGACAATGGTCTACGTGACTGTTTGCTTACTTTCTCTACATGAACAAGAACCTGTAGAGCTCCTTTACATTCTTATTGGGTGATATGGGTTTTCCTCCTCGAGCGGGGATTGCTTTTATCACCTATCTTTGTGATATGGGTTTTCCTCCTTGAGCGGGGATTGATTTAATCACTTTTACTCTGTGATACATGTTTTCCTCCTTGAGTGGGGATTTCTTTTATCACTTTCACTTGGTGATACGAGTTTTCCTCCTCAAGTGGGGATTTCTTTTATCACTTTTACTTTGTGATATGAGTTTGGTGCAGGAGCACCTTGACACAATTTTACCTCCTAGTGGAATGTTTGAGAAATTGGTTCAATTTGATGTTTCAACTTGTAATAAGGGTCATTTAAGTAATTTATAATGTATTAAATTCTTGTTAATGTGAAAAATGCAAAATTTTCAACAAATAATGTCAAAATTGCACAACAATGTAAAAGGTACATAAAGCAACAATTAGGGAGTTAATAGGTCATTATAGTCTAATCAATAATAGGAAGTTGAAAAATAGTTGGAAACTGATTCTATATGGTGTAAATTCCTTTAAAAAGGCCTTTGAACTCCTTTTGTACTCGTTGGTGATTGAATCCTTGAAGGAAATAATGAAAAACTCTTTTTTTTTTGCACATTTTCTAGAAAATACATTGTTTTCAGGCTTGTGTATGACCTGTACGGACTTGAAAACGTGAAAGAATTTTCTTGAAAGTTTATATTATCATTCACCTTCCAAATCTATCTTGTTTCGTGCATTTTAGTTAAGAATTGTGCAAGATATAGCCATTTTTCTCAAAATTGTCTAAAACCCTTGCTAGAGTAAACAAAGGTAATATAAATTATGTTTCTCCTTGTTTTTACGGTGGAATCTTCTGAATTTTGGTGTGGATAATATTAGATGAGTTTTATTTCATTATCTAATGGTTATGGATCAAAAAGACAAGGTTTAGGTGTGGAAAATTGAAGCCAAAGGCTGCTACAGTCTGGAAAATACAGAATTTTTTGTAATAGTCATATTTCAGCGAGTTGTACGTGTAAGTACGGAATCCAAATGAACTAAACCTTATATTTTTGGATAGAGGAACAATTTATCTTTCTTTTGGTGTTTTTTTGAGACCATTTCATCAAATATCAAGGAAGATATGCTCATTTTGGTAGAAACTGTCAAGTTCTGATTTTAACAGGGCAACAAGCTCTCAAAAATGCGTAACTCCATTTCTATTGATTGGAATACCCTAAAAATTGGTTTGTAAGTCTATAATATTGTGTTCTTCAAGATTATTTAGGTTTAAAGTATAATTATTGAGTATTTGGGCTCATTAGGAGATGCCCTAGGTGGGATACTTCGTGTGTTTTAGCCTTGTTGATGGGCTAGTCGTGTGGGTTTCATAGTTTGATGAAAATGTGAATGGGTAGACATTGTAATTGGTTATTTTTGGTTGAGTTGAGATTACTAAAGTGTTTTGATGGTTATTTTGAGATTTGGAACTCTTACTTACACATTTGAGTATTTTTATTGAGTAATTGTAAAAGGGAAAGGTGAACTAATGATGAATAGTCAAACAAAGATGTTTTGAGGTTTTACAAAGTAGATTGTGAAAGTTGTTTTTCTTCCTTTGCTCTGCATCAGGGTTCTCCTCCTTGAGTGGGGTTTTCTTTTATCACTCCTAATTTTTGGTGTGGGTTCTCCTCTTGAGTGGGTTTTTCTTTCACCACATGCTTTGTTCATTTCTATCTTTCTATTCTCAATTGTCTATACTGGATCAAAGATCAACATCTTCATCTTGAGAATATGCTCTTTCTTCAGCTTCATAGTTTTGCAAAACTATGAAGTCCTCTTTTGACCCTGCACTCTTGGGTTCGCCACATCACGATCTTCTTCCTCAATGGTTTAGGTATACATTTCTAAACATGATCTCTTTCTTGATATACTTTACTAAACACTCATCAATATTTGTGCTTGTTAAAGTGGGGGAAAAATGCATAGGATTAAATTTGCACCCCATGTGAAAATCCCCCTTTTTCCTTTATCCACCTTAGAAAACCAAGTTTAGAGGCTTAATTCCACCTAAGTCCTTTGCTTGCATCACACTTGGTGCCTATTTTGAGCGTCGATGGAGGTATTTCTATTGGGGACGCTCGCGCGATGTGCGGACATCCACGCGACGCGCTTATGTCCTTGAAAGATTCCCACGTCTGGAGCCTGCAAAGGCATTACACTTCCCATTGGGATTCAAATTGTAATGCCCCCTTCAGCCGATTGACCCAAATATGGTCGTTTCCTTCATCTCCTTCTTCAAATTCACTCCTTCCATATGCATTTGATCTTCTAAGATCTTCCTAACTTCATTCATAAGCTTCACAATCTCTTCACAAGCTCTAAGCAACTTCTTCACCATCTCTTCAATCTCCAAACACTTTACACTTCACAATAATAACATCAACACTCCACCACTTCAGTAGAGCAAGTGTGGAACAAAACACCATTGCAGTAGAGGCTTGAGTTCCTCTCATTTTATCCCCCATTAGCCTTAAGCACTTTTGGTGGAGGTGGTAAGCTTTCACTTCTCCCCTCTATTACTTGGTTGAGTAGCATAACATTGTTTTGTAGTGCTTTAGGTGCTCTTTACTTCGTTTCTACTTTTCTCTCTATCTATTTGGCTATCCATGGAGGTGGGAACACTAAAATGGGGTTTGATTGAGGCAGGCCCCTATATAGCTCCAACAATTTCTCTCTCCCTCTTGTGTGCATGCATTGAAGACACTCACGAGCCAGAGGCTTCATCACTCACGTGATTGTAAGTATATCCTTTCTTCTCCTTATCTTTTCTATTTCTCTTCATCTCATTTCTATCAATTTCCATTGCTTTATCACGTTATGTCATTTTCCTATATTCTATCAGTTCTCAGTAATCAGATTGCTATTAGTTACTTAGCTCTTTTATGTGACATTCTCACTTTCTATTCTGTACAAGAATCCAGCGTGACTCTTGGATTCTAGAGCGTCGCACTGCCATTCGTATTCCGCGCTGACGTCCTTTGGCTGAGAGCTTGTCAGTCTGTCCAAAAAATCTCTATGACCTACTTTTTCAAATTCTTAAACTCTCACTGCTATTCCTGAGGTAGATTAGGGAAATTTGCCCCATGAGGCTCTCTGAATGAAGAGAACTCATGAGTAGTGAATCCCCCTCTTCTACAGTAAGTCCTACAATTACTCATTCTCTATGAAATTTGAATGTACAAATAATGTTGTAGATTATGAGGCATTAATTTTAGGATTGGATATGGAAATCAAACATAACATCAAAAATATTAGGGTTATATGGGACTATGAGTTAGTATTGTCCTAGGTTAGAGCCAAATATGTGTCTAAACACAAAATATTAAATCAATATAAAACTACTGTTTGGGACACTATTGAATTTTTTGATGCATTTTCCATAGATTGGATGGAATGCTCAAAAAATGTAATGGAAGATCTCCTTTCCAATATTTCCCTTAGACATGATATAACCTTTTTGGGATATCTAAGGTTAAGGTGAAATCAAGGCCTTCTATTTCAGATAATATTTACAAATAACAAGTATTCAATGATGACTAGGATTTACTAAAATTTCTATAATGTGTAGATGAATACCATAGCCAAGAGATTGATTTCCATGGTTTTGTTGAGATAGTTAATGGAAAGGAAACTATTTTTGAGAATGATGTCATTTAGTTGAAAACAAATAAAATCCCAAAGGATCTAGTAGCCTTGGAAAGGGTCTTTGATAATACTAATAAATATGATGCAAAGCCAACCCCAACACATAAAAAAGACCTGTAAGAGATAAATTTTCTAATAGATAATGCACCTAAAAAGGTATACATTGGGAAAATACTGAACCAAAAAATTAGAACAATGCTTATTTCCTTGCTTAGGAAATACAAGCATGTGTTTTCTTGGTCTTATGATGATCTAAAGGAATATAGAGAGGACTTATTCCAACATGAAGTCCCTCTAAAATATGATGCTAAAACTTGTTGTGCCTATAGCAGACATGCCCCATTTGGAACGGGGACCTCCTCTTCTCTTCACCTTGTCAGGTCACTTTTTTTCCCTCACCTCATTTTGTGTGCCCCTAATTTCAAGCTTCAAGTGGTCAGGAACACCAAATTCATCATTCTCTAGTTGACCAAATTCATCACCCCAAGGTTCTCTAAGTTTTTGGCTTTTGTAGAGGTTCCCTTGTGGGTTTCCCTTAGCCTTTCGCCCTGGCGTCCTCCAAGTCCCGTAGGTCCGCAATTGTGGGTTTCCCTTTGTGTGATGTCATCATATCTATGTTGCTCAACCAACAACCAACTCGGGACATCTGTTGCATGGTGGGTCCTACATCCGAGCCTACCATTATCTCCTAGCTATTAGTCAGCGACAAAGTTTGGGGGTCATCCTGCTTTGTGGGTTCTACGTTTCCCGCTGCCAGTTCATCGATTCTTGTGCTCCAACCAACTTGTCAGCCACCATACCCTGCATTTAATGTAGTTCATTAATGGAAATTTTCCTATAAATAGATGATTGGAGCTGTCATTTTCACACCTGCCAGTTGGGATTTGTTAGGGAGAGAAACGACAATCAGAGCTCCTGCACTCGCATAAGCTCTGAAGGGATCAAAAGTTAAATCTTCATTGAATTTCCACATCATTTTCAGGTAAGTCCACTTTCGACATCTTAGAACATGTCTTTTTTCTATAGATAGGATTTGAAATTTGATGATTAAATCTTGAAAGTAAACCGAATAGACATCCAATGACCCGCCCAGCCTTAGGTTCTACAAAAAATTCGCTTGTGATGCTTGAAATTCCTTTAAAAAAAAATTCAAGTAGCACCCTCAAAACCATGCAGAACCTTGTTCTTTCAATTCCATTCTTCACATGATGCAAGCTTCCTTGCAGCTCGCAATGCCCTCTCACCACCCTGGTTAAAGCACAAAGCATTAAATGTTTAACGAAAGAACTTAAGTCTTTGAACCCTTGTAGGTCCGTTCATGTGGGCCACCATTTGTAGGTGGTCGTGACCTTACCGCCATTGGAAAATGACTTACCCCTACCTACCTCTCACATCACGGGCCCTGCCAAGACCATCTCCTCAATTGCTAAAATCACAAAGTCCTAATGATATGTAGGTCATTCCCTACGGGATGACGTCTGTGGCTCATTGTCACATTAACATCATTTGCTAGTGGTGAAGCCACTCCACCCACCCGTGTAGTAGACCTTGCAGCCTACTTCACCGTTCCAAGTTCACAAGTGAAAATTCCAAGTTGAAACCCTCATGCATGTTAGTTTCTATGGGGGTTTGTCTACGGACCACCCTGCCTCTTTTTCTGCTCCTTAGCACCCAAACTGCTCTGTCCACCCACACTATGAACTCTGCATGGTTCGTCTCCCTAGGGTCTTCAATCAAAATCAAAGAGTAGCAAGCATTGTGTGGGTCTATCATTGCGGACCACTGTCTCTTCGTCGCCATTCCTAATGGCAATCATACGATAGCTGCCCGTTGGTTCTTCCCTATGCAACAACAAGCTGAACATCCAAGGACTTTGCACATCCTGCACTATGGATTTCTCCTTGTAGGGCATCGTGCTATGACCGTTGTTACTTAGCAACAAAGTACCAAATTCCCTTTGAGCCTCCTACCTCTGCATACCCTAAGCCCACATCAACATAACGACTAATTAGATCACTCCAAGGACCTGATAATTGATTTCCACATGTGCTAGATTACTTCCTGAAGACTTTGACTACTAAAGATCATAATTGTAGAACTTTCAATGCAGATGGTTGTCTGCGGGTTTCCGTGACCCTGACACAATCTTGCTCCCAATCACTCCTAATGGCTTCTAGCTTGGGGAAACTCGCATCCCTAGGCCTGCATTTTGATAAATGATCCAAATGAACCTCAAATGATGAGTATGGATAAATTTTATTATCTTCTAAAGATGTATTGTTGGATCTAACCCTCATTTTGTAGGATTTAACTAACGCTTCCCTGATTTCTATATGAATGTACTTACTGAGTCTCTATATGTAGAATCTATGAAATCTATTACACGTCCATCAGGGAAGTCTTCCGAGAAAGAAAGGGAAAGAAACTCGCATGCCTGTCGAAAGGGAAAGAGGAAAAGGATTAGATGAAATATCAGTTGCATGGGGTCGAGTGCACCTCCAAGATCACTTCCACCTGGGATTCCATATCAGATACAAATCTTGGGCATGTGGACATAGATGAGTTTAAGAAAAGGGTAATGATCTGCCCTAAGACTAAGAATGCACAAAAAATTAGAGCGAGTGGCCTCGCCAAAGTAGCTAGTTTCCCTCCTTTTATCATTGCTCCAAAATTGGTAATGGTGTGCCGAGAATGTTATCACAATAACAAAAAGATTATTGACCATGAAGGTGGAGTGCTAGCAGATTTGTCTGCCAAATCTATAGGTAAGACTTTCCATATCCCCACATTTGACGTAATGGAGGAAACTGAGAAGGGATATGTTGATAACATGTGGAAAGTGGACCCTCTAGGATTCAAGAGACTAATCAACCAACATTGGTTGAAGGAGAAGAGGGGTAGCGCTGCTAAGGTGCCTTAAGAGTTATTCAGAAGTGACTTCCACGAGGAATACCATGAATTGGTCACCCTACTGATCAGGATAATGGGCCTCCCTACTACTACCTTCTTTGAGGAGTGGATGTTCTACTTCATTGAGGAGATCATCTGGGGCCAAACAAGGTTCCATTGGGCCAAGATCATTAGTGAAAAAATGCATAACTAGCTTATGGCTATGAAGAAAATGTTTGAATTATGTATAACCTCCTACCTGGTATACCTCCCAATAGAAAAGTTCCCATATAAAGGCCTCTTTATCACGAGCAACCCAGTGGTAAAGAATTGAGACCTCAAGGTATCTGATCGTTATCCTCAGTTACAATACAAAAACTTCAAGAGGGAATATCAGAGGGTAAATGATGCCTTCATTGGGCACATCATCAGGCTACTTGGGGGAGACTTTGAGAGAAGAGTGTCACACAACACTAGAGCCTTCATCTTGTGGTTTGGGTATTTGTTCATACAGTTCCCAAAGTTTACGTATATCAGGAAAAAAAGGGTTCTTTAATAGGCCCTATAGGTTGCCACAATATCCCAATGACAACATGATTATGTTGGAGGTTTCTCAGAAACTACAGAATGGCCACGCCTTGCTGAGTGACAAACACAGAGTGGGGATCCCCTAGCCCCTAACGTTTGGGAAAGGAATGTATGCCTACCCCGTCACCCAATGTGTGAAGTATTCAGAAAAAGGGTTGGTAGAATACAACCTACACCTCCACACAAGCCAAGGGAGAGTGGACCCATATGGGAAATTGAAAAAATGGGTTGGAAGGAAATATGCTCATCTACCTCAGGTCAAGGATTTCTGGGCCAGCTATGTAGATGGAAAGGAAGTTTAGATGAGGCACTACATGAGAATGATGGCTCAATTTGTGATGTCGGTGAATCTGTTCCAGTGCCTGACCAAATAGTAGAAGAGGACGATAATATTATGGATGATTGATACAATGATGTGGCCATTTTCCTTTGTGGTGCCTTATTAAAGTTATTATGAGGTATAACTTTGATATGGTTGAGCGGGAAGCCCATTTTGAGGCACGACTTTCCCCATAGCCACTTATGTGTTTGTGAGTACATACCACTTGAGTGTATTTTTCTCACCTTTTGGGCCTTCTCACCCAAAAAACAACCATGAGTTTCATCACCCCAAAGTGAGTATGCATTTTAATTTTTTGGACAAACAACCTAGATCTGATTCACAACTAGTTGAATAAATGATCAAAGCTTGATCCGACTTTTCCTTTTCCTCTCCCTTTTCTTTTTCTTTTTCACATGTGTGTTCCTTTGTTCTTATATTTAGTTTTCCATGGGATCTTCATCTTAGGGGCTTGATCATCCCTCTTGGTCATTGTCATTCCATCTTGCTAACATAAGTGCATTTGGATCCCTCTCGATATGCATGGCTACTTTAGTGTGAGTTTGAAGCAAGTTCATCGTCTCACTAAAGTGGGGGCTAAATGTATCATAGAAAAATGGATCTTGGACATTTTCATGGTCATTTAGGTCTTTTTCCTATGATGCTTAACTTATTTTTCTTATATTTAATGTTTCAGTGTAACTTAAACATTCACATTAGGTCCTAAATATTCAAATTATGATGTATTGTGAAGGTTTTGTGAAGTGTTGTAACAAATTTCTACACTTTTCTAGACTCTTCTTATTATAATTCATCTAAATATTCCCTTTTTATCCCTTACCAAGTCTTATTTCAAAATGTTGTAAAGTCTTGGAACAAGATTTCACGCTTTTCTATGCTTGTCACCACTAATTACACTTTTCTTATGCTTTATTTGGACCCTTTATGCACTTATAGGCCTTAATTAAGTGTGGCTTTTAATACAAACCCGACAAACAACATTAAAATCAACTTAATTCCTGGCACCCAATTGCAAGCCTTGAGTGGGACCCATTCACCATGGGTGATGAATGAGTCCCTCTTGGCACAAAATTCAAAATAAATTCAAATTTCTTTCGGGTTTTTATTCATTAAGACCTTATGTTGGCTTGTGATGTATTCTTGGGTTGTTAGGGCATAAGTGTGTATAAATAAGTGTTTTTCCATCCATTTTAACCCCCATTCATTTGATGAGGGCGCAGCCCGAGACTTACAAAATAACCCACAAACAAGAGAATAATTTTATTATTCAAAAAATGGAGCTTCTTACATACGGAGGATCTCAAATCCCCAAGTTCTACAACACATGCAAGTTACAGAAAGCTACAAAATAACCCTTTCGCAATATGCGAGCTTGTCCCCGAAAAGTTACCCAAAA
>VDFB02270651.1:507516513-507540818 GCA_007258455.2 Sequoia sempervirens
CTCTGGGTCTTTTCCGATCTTCAAAATGGCCCTTATTAGCCGCATTTGGTCTTGATCAATTGCTTCTTCTTCCTCTTCTACATTTGAACCTTCTTCCTCTCCTTCATCCTCACTTTCCTCCCTCGGGTTTAACCCTCTTCTCAACTACTCTTGTAACACGTCAATCTATCTCTGGAGGGCTGCCAGTGCATCTCTTCCACCAGCATTTTTGCCGCCTCGACCACCTCTGGCACCACCATGCCTACCGGGCATCACTCTTGGAGGCATCTTTCTTGACCTCGACCCACAACCACTGTCTTGGTGTGAACTGCCTCACGATCGGTGATCTGTCCACATGCTCAAGAAAACCCTACCGCTCGATACACTTGTTTAGGCGCAGGGAACTTACAAAACCAACACAAATAAAGAGAATAATTTACGCTATTTAGAAAATGGGCTTCTTACATCGCGAGGATCTCTCCAAATCCCGGATTCTACAACACATGCAAGTTATAGAAGCTCTGAATAACCCTTGCGCGGCATCTTGAGCTTGTCACAAAAGTTACCCAAAGAGTAGAAACCCACCCATAAATAGAGCTCGCTTATTGGTTTGGGCCAAAACAACATTAGGTTTGAGGTTTAGGTGGTTTGGTAAAATTTAACATGAAGTTCAAATTTCAAAGAGCATTTGCAATTTTGTATCTTCTAGAAGTGTGCCAACTTCATAGGCCATAACTTTTGATCCAGGACTCCAATTCGCGAACCGTTCGAACCGTTGGAAAGGTCTCGAAGTCAAGAATGCGCTCAAAATTTTCTATGCCAATTTTGGCAAGTTTCAGGGCCGATCTGGGAGCTCTAAGTGCCTCAAATCTAACTCAGAAGATTTTCAGGTGCAAATATGGGAAACTAAAACTGCAATATCTTTCAACCTAGGAACCGAAAATACAAACCGTAAATTGGGAATTTCATTATGATGAAAGGGGTATCCAAAAATATAAAAACATCTAAAAACTGAGAAACTTGAAATTTAACTATTTTTGGGTGATGCAAGATTGCCCTTACACCACTGGATGCTCCTGGATCATCATTTCATTCACTCATTCAACATTCAATTACCATTCTTTCATTCAAAGCATCATTGCATCATTTGATCAAACAATTATCAAGCATCTTGGAGCAACCATTGACATATCTTCATAATTCAACAATAAGGTTTTGGTGAGTTTAGGACACTTGCATATTGTTTATTCATCATTCCTTTCTTGTTTTCATTTCCTTTCTTTATCAAGGGTTTGATTACCAAAGTGGGATTTGACCAAGGTTGGTCAAATCCCTATACTCTAACCCTTAACCATTTTCCCCTCTTTACATGTGTGTCTGCAGGTCTTGTAGGAATATTTTTCAAAGAAATAAGTGTTGAAAAGTGGTCATCAAGTCATCAAAGTGATTCAAGTCAACTAAACCCTAATTCAAGCTTGGGGACAACATTCAATCCATTTTTTGTAGATTTGACTCCGTTAACCTGACAAGAAGACAAGTGCAGATCTGGACCCACATAATTGACCCTTGATTTTATAGAATTTTGGAGGAGGAATGATTCACCATCAATGGGGAATGAGTCCCACCTTTAGTTTGGAAAATTTTATTTCAACATAATTCAGTTCCCAATAGTCAGAAACTAGTTTCGACAAAGTTTACCAAAAGGACTGATGCGCCATCAGTGGCAAATGAGTCCCATTGGTCATCAACAGTGATTTATTTCAAATTCCAAAATCTTCCAGCACCAACATTCCATCTCTAAATGCACTCTGTTCAATTTCATTCAATTTTGATTTCATTTGTTTATGTTTCTAGTTCATTTCTGCATATCACACTGTGTTTTCAAACACTTCGTATTTCATTAGTTTTGCATACATAATCAATCAATCTTATCATTTTGTTGCATCTAGATCATTGCATTTAGGGTTAATTCCATCTTTCATACATTAGTTTGAGTGAACCACCTCAATTTTTGGGTCTATCTCTCTACTTTTAGGTGAAAAACCCTAATAGTGCAATAAAAGTTCATAGCCCACCCAAAAATTGTTGGTTCAGTTAGCATTAACAAGCATAATTGGAAATTGGAAATTAATTATTAATCTTGGAGATGTTATGATATGATGTACACCAAATTGCATAAAATTTTATATTATAATGCAATTAAAAAATTCTTTTGTTGTAATGCACCCAGGAGGTGTGGTTAATCACACTAGATAATTATTTGGGAAATATTTTATGTTGTATTGTAATATTAGTTTATTATTTAATGTGTGGGAGACATGATATAATAATTTAATATTGGATAATATTTAATAAAGTGAAAAATGAGTACTTAATGTTAAATGAGGGGTCAATGGTTTTGTATTCATATGGTTTTGTGGTACATGGTTTTATCTTACCACATGGTTGTATTTGTGTGATCTTGTATCTATAAAAGAAAGAACATGTTTAGTGGTTAAGGTTGGTTGGGTGAGTGAACTGTCATTATTGAGTCTTTCTGAAGAGTGCATATGTGAAGCATGGAATGGGATGTGTAGATTCATGCTTGGACACATGGAGGATGCATTGGAGAGGCTTGTTGTTTCAAAAGTATTGATGGTAACTCTTGTAAGTGCATGAATTATTTATTTTCTAAATAATAGATGGAGTATGGATGCTTTTGGAGGCTGGGTTTTTCATAGGGTATATCTTGTGTTATCTTGTGGCTTGTCTATTTGATCTATATGCATTATGGTTACTTGCATGCATGATTTTCTCTTATAGGGTTATGTAGGAAACATATTAAGAATGTGGGTATGATGCATTATTTTATAACAAGTGGTACTAGAGCTATAATGTTTGTGGGAGGTGTGAGCTCCCAAGTTTTGTTATAACCCTTGTTTGAGTATATTTGGTGCAAAGTTGAATCCATGGCTATGCAAGATATATTTGAGGAATTACAAGGTATGGAACACAGGTTGTAGGTGTTATTATGTAGATTTGGGCTTTTGGGGTGTTGAGATTTTTTGTGTTTATTGCATATCTAAGGTATGAATATTTTGGGTCAAAAGGGATTTCTTGGGTTGTGCTTTCAAATGAGGGTTTTATAGAGGAAATTTTATGGATGACCTCTCTTGAGACAAAAAAAAACCTCAATATTGGATCCAAGATGATTGAGAGATGAAAATTGATATAAAATTTGACCTATTTTGGACACCTATGAAAAAAATACAAATTTTTTTAGCCGCTGGACTCTCGGTGGTATGATCGTATGGTTGAAGAAGTGTCTTTTTTTAATTTGAAAAAAAATAAAATTATATTTAATATTCTTTCGTCTTGCTAAAATAAATTTATTGCTGAAGCATAGATTTTTGGGACCTACTTTCTTTCTAGCACTTCTAGGATTTTTCACCTAAAAGGAGAAAGATGGGTCCAAAAATGCTTATGTTTACATTCAAAGATTAGTCTGATATGGATGGAAAATTCCTAGATGTGATGTTTGAATGCAAAATTTAAGAATTATGCTATGTTGGAAAAGGGTATGTGCAAGATAATGATGGGCCAAAAAGTGGCGATATGATGGGTATGTGTAAGGTATATGGCTGCTGACTTTTTTTTACTCAAAATTGATGAAATGTAAAGGGTTTTTAAAGGAGATTCTTAGCTTTCCACCAATATAAATTATGCTTTACTTTTAATTTAATAAATAATTATTAGTCATTTTCTATTTGAATTATGACTAAAGTCCTGATTGATAGGCTGATTGAAAAAAATCTATAGCTTTCAAACGATATCACATTTTTTGAATCCAAAACATGCATCACATTTTATACTTCGAATACTATAGGATTAAAAAAAATGAATTTCATGAAGTTTTGACCAAGTTAAGGTGGTCAAACATACAAGTTTTTATATTTCTTAAAAGTTGTAATAAAAAAATCATAACTAATTATTTACTTGGAAAAAAATTACAAAAAAATATGCATCACATCGGGACATGAATCCTCTACTTATATCTAAAATATTATAAAAAATATTATGATTTTATTATGGTTAGGGTGGTTAGACAGACACCTACTTCTTATTTTTTTCCCTGAAATTTAAGTACCACTGCATTGAAATTTCAAATTTTCACCATATATATATATTTTAAATAAACCTAGTAGTTTAGAAACTACATTTGATTTTCTACAGATTCTATTCTTACATATTTTTGAAATAATATATATAACATATTCAAATTTTTACTTCAAGTTGCCTAACTCTGATTTTTCTAATTTTTTTGCCACTAAGGGCCCGTTTTTTCCATGATGATCTTGCACATACCCAAAACACATTGTATATTGCAAAATCACCTACAAATGAATGGAAAAATGCAACAAAAATGAATCAGAAAAAAAGTGTGCACCTGAAACCTTGATGAAGACTGGAAATTTCTTTTGAAATGTTGTTGATGATGTTTTTTAGGCTCGGAGGGACTCATTCACCATTATGGGTGAATCAGTCCTAGTTCTAGTAAATTGAGCCAAAATCTGTTTCTATCAAAAGGGTGTCAGAAAATGCAGAAAATATAAAGCTGGCATTCAAATGGGACTCATTTTCCACCTATGGAAAATAAGTCCACTTTTGAATTTATGAATATTCAAGAGTGGATTCTAGAGCTTCCAATCTGCACTTTGATGCCCTATAGGTGTCCGCTTTCGAAACTTTGATTTATGGGTCTGAAAATGAGATTTTGTTGATTCTTTGATTTGTTGAGTGAAGAGAGGACTTTAACAACTTTGCAACTTGATCTACAATGATTTCCAAGCTTCCAAAGGACCTATATCTACAAACACACAAGAAGAGAAGAAGAAATGTTGATTGTTAGGGCATGGGGGTTTTCCTTGGTCAAACCCAATTTAGGTAATTAAACCACAATGATGAAAGAATAGAATGAAACATGAAATAATGGAATAAATTACCTTGCCATGATGATAGATCTTAAAATTTTGCAACAAAACATGTAGAATCTTCCCTTGGATGTCTTAGGAAGCTAAATTAATGACTTGCAATGTGAAAGCCCTAGCTTGCTTAACTTGAGATAGAAGAATGGTGATGAATGAATGATGTGAATGAGTTAATGGATGAATAGATGAATGAGAGATGCAAAATGAGGAGAAAAACACTTATTTATACACACTTGTTTCTTAGTTAACTATTCATACCTCATCACAGACCGACATCAAGTGTTTTTTAATAAAAACCCAAAAGTAAATTTTAAAAAAATTGAATTTGGAGCCAAGGGGGACTCATTCGCCACCCATTGTGAATGGGTCCCACCTAGGACCTGAAAATGGGTGTTGGGAATTATCTTGTAGTTAATGTTGTTTGTTAGACTTACATTAAAAAATACACTTAATTAAGACATATGAGGGCATAAAGGGACCAAATAAAGCATGAGAAAGGGATAAATAGTGAATTTGTTCCTAGAAAAGCGCAAAATCTTATTACAAGACTTTACAACACTTCAAAATAAGACTTGTTTAGTGATGAAAAGGCGATTTTTAGGTAAATTGTAATAAATAGAGTCTAGAAGAATGTAGAAATGTCTTACAACACTTCACAACGCATTCACACGACATCATTATTTGAATTTGATTTAGTTTTCAAGGGTCCCATACCTAGTGTGGATGCATACAATGCCTCACAACACTAGATTTAGGCCTCATTAAGTCCAATTTATGATGAATTAATCCCATGTCAAGCAAAGGGTACTTTTTTCTATGACACATTTGGCCCCCACTTTAGTGAGAGGATGAACTTGCTTCAAACTCACACTAAAGTAGACATTCAAGAGAGGTCCACATGTACAGATGCAGATGACAAAGAATGACATAGATCAAAGTAGGTGGTCAAGCACCCAAGATAAAAAAATCCTAAGTCAAGCCCCCAAGATACAAAATCATGCAATGACAAGAACTAAAGGAAAGAAAGATGGGATGGAGAACATGTACTCACTTTGGGGCCACAAAACTTTAGGTCATCTATGGGGTGAGAAGTCCACAACATACTCACTCTGGGGCCATGAAACTTCTATTCGTCTATGGGGTGAGAAAGCCCAAAAGGTAAGATACATACGCTAGTTGGTATGTACTCACAAACACAAAGGTGGCTATGGGGAAAAGTTATGCCGCTAGGTGGGTTTCCCGCTCAACCATATTAAAGTTATGCCTCCTAATAACTTTAACAAGGTGCCACAAAGATTTTCAAGCTCCATGAGGTAAGAAAAACTTCGTATGCTTGACACTCATAGACATTGTTAATGAAAAATAGTGTAAGGATTGTTCAAAGGTATTTTGCTTAATTCGTGCAATGTCTCATCTTAGGGAACATCATGCACAATGTCTCCAAGAGAGGATAATTGAAAATGATCTCATCTTGTTTCCAAGAGAGGAAAAGTGCAAGGTCTCATCCTAGGAAACATTGTACCTAATGCTTCCAAGAGAGGGAATCACAAGAAAAGAAAATCACACAATGAAATGTGAGTGGTGATGTACACCCCCACTTTAAAATAGTTGCGAGCACCCATACTATGAGCAATTGCTTTAAAGTAGAAGAGAAGAAGACATGAGAGATTATTCAAAAAGCCTTATGCCAATTCATATGTTTTCGATGAGCTACATCATGAAAAAGAGAAGTATGTCATATGTGAGCCAACTTAAGGCATGTCGTCCACATCCCAAGCTTGCTCTTATGTATTCATGAAAGGTTATCGACGAGCCAAAGAAGGTGACCACAAGTGACATACGAGGACAAGGCTATCAAACCCCTTGTCCCCACTTAGTGTAGGACAAAGGTGAGCTGAAATGATTGATGAAATGCACGCGAGATTGAAAATCAATAGCAATTAGAAGAATGAGGTGCCCCCACATAGGGAAGCATAGCAAACTCCTGAAAATGCTGTATTTTACGACTCAAGCAATTACATTCATTAGTGGAGTGACCATGAACTCTATGATATGCACAAAATGAAGTCTTGGAAGAGCATTTCTTTCAAATTCTAGGAGGGAGGGTGACCAAGTGATCTTGGAGGAGTCTCGACAAGATACCCTCTTGATCAACAGTAGAAGGTGGTGTTGTGGTTGGTGTCAAAGATACAACTTGCTTAGTAATGGTTGTCATATCTTCGCAAGACTCTTTATATTGCAAGATTTTATTCTCACTCTTATAGGAGGAGAGAAAATCTATCAGATTCAAATCATGAGCATTGTGCGAGATGACATTGACTTTAAGCAAAGGTGTAGTTGTGTTTTGCATGTTTGGTAAAGGATGATGTTCAAGACTACTATTGTTGATGAGTTTAGGATGGTCGATGGTTAAGGTTGATTGAGGAGTATTTTGTGTGAGATTATTGATGGTGAGTGAGGGTTTGGAAATCTCTATCACATGACAGTAGCCAAGACCACGAGTTCTTTGTTGTGTGATAGGATTGATAGGGTTATAGATACCCTGTTCTCGAGCACCACATCCTTTTCCACTATATCCAAGTTGTGTCATGATGTCATATCCTTTTCCATAAAGCTATTTCATTACTTTGGAATTAGGTGGTTGTTCATTGTTATGTTCATCAAGGGTTGTTGTGGAGTTTTCTTCTTTGTCTAAAGTGGTTGAGGTGGATGCTTTCGAAAGGTTGTTTGAATGTTGCATTGACATGATGGTTGGTTGCACTTGTTTCTCATCTTTCTTTTGTGTGAATATGTATTTTCCCATAGATGAAGGTGTAAATTCTAAGGATCCCCAATCATCAAAAAATAAATTAGATGGCCATTCCTCCTCATTGTGTTTAATTTCTATGTTGGATGTGGGAATCAATGTTATTAGAGGACTTGTAGTTCCTTTTTGAAGCTGCAAGCAACTTTCAGGATCAGGGTCTATTTCAACTTGATAAATGTGATTTTTATGGACATATTTCATGATACGATGAAGGTTTGAAGGCACTGTATTCATCTCATGAATCCATGGTCTACCTAAAAGAATATTATACGAAAGATCATAAGGCATGACATGAATAGGATTTTGCAAAGTAGCCACCCCAACCGTAATAGGAAAAGTAATTATCCCAAGAAGTTGCTTTGTTGTATTGTACAATCCTCGAATGGAGACATAATCGGGTATTATTTGTTGTTTATGCAACTCCAAAGGAGGGAGCTCATGTTGATGGAAAGTAATTTCAAGATTCAATTTTTGGATGAGAGCCACCACATCATTCAGGGTGGTACTAGGAGGAACTAAAATTTGTTTTAAGGCTATTTGAAGAATATTTTGGTGATTTGGTGAGTTTTGAAGTAAATCCCAAAGGGAAATCTTTGCAAGAGTATTCTTTAATTGTTCAACAAGATCATGCTCCTTTGTGTGTGTGATGTAATGAGGAGCACTAGGTGGATTAGGTAAAGGTAAGGAGGGTGGGATTGGTTGTGGCAGTTGTAGATCATTTTGAGTGTTATATGTATGAGCAATGGTATTATAACTCTGCTATTGCGATGCATTATTCTGAGGTGGGTAAAGGATAAGTTTAGGTTTATTTTGTTGTTTGTGTGAAGGAGGGTAGAGATTAAACTTGGGTTTGTTTTGAGGTGGAGGTTTATGTGAAGGGGGTAAAGTATGAGTTGAGGTTGAATAATGTTAACATCCCTTAACAAGTGAGATTCCATATCATTATTGCGGTTCATGTTTTGCATCATGATATTGTTCCTAGAAGGAGAGTTTGGAGGAGAACTATAAATCGAATTTTCTTGACATTCTAACATTGGCTCTGCACTTTGATTCCCTACAGGTGTCCTCTTCCAAAACTCTGATTTATGGGTCTGAAAATGAGATTTTGTTGATTCTTTGACTTGTTCAGTGAAGAGAGGACTTTAAAAACTTTGCAACTTGATCTACAATGATTTCCAAGCTTCTAAAGGACCTAAATCTGTAAACACACAAGAAGAGAAGAAGAAATGTTGATTGTTAGGGCATGGGGGTTTGCCTTGGTCAAACCCCGTTTAAGTAATTAAACCACAATGATGAAAGAATAGAATGAAACATGCAATAATGGAATATATTACCTTGCCATGATGATAGATCTTAAAAGTCTGCAACAAAACATGTAGAATCTGCCCTTGGATGTCTTAGGAAGCTAAATTAATGACTTGCAATGTGAAAGCCCTAGCTTGCTTAACTTGAGAGAGAAGAATGGTGACATGAATGAGTTAATGGATGAATAGAGAATGAGAGATGCACAATGAGGAGAAGAACACTTATTTATACACACTTGTGCCTTATTTAACTGTTCATACCTCGTCATAGACCAACATCAAGTGTTTTTGAATAAAAAACCAAAAGGAAATTTTAAATTTTTTGAATTTGGAGCCAAGGGGGTCTCATTCACCACCCATGGTGAATGGGTCCCACCTAGGACTTGAAAGTGGGTGTCGGGAATTATCTTGTATTTAATGTTGTTTGTTGGGATTACATTAAAAAATACACTTAATTAAGACATTTCAGGGCCTAAAGGGACCAAATAAAGCATGAGAAAGGGATAAATAGTGAAGTTGTGCCTAGAAAAGCATGAAATCTTGTTACAAGACTTTACAACACTTCAAAATAAGACTTTTTTAGTGATGAAAAGGTGATTTTTAGGTAAATTGTAATAAATAGAGTCTAGAAGAATGTATAAATGTCTTACAACACTTCACAACACCTTCACAAGACGTCATTATTTGAATTTTATTTAGTTTTCAAGGGTCCCAGACCTAGTATGGATGCTTAAAATGCCTCACAACACTAGATTAAGGCTTCATTAATTCCATTTTATGATGAATTAATCCCATGTGAAGCAAAGGGTACATTTTTCTACAAACACTTGCTAATAAAATATTTTTGAAAAACGTTTTGTAGACACTCAAAATTTGTCCTCACAATCGTCTTATTTTTTCGTCTATTAATTAAATGGATATTATTATCTATTTAATTAATTCATTTAATATCTTCCTCTATTTTCACTAATCTAATTAAATCATTAAAATATTATAATTATTTATCCATTTGCATTTATCAATCATTTATTCATAAATCTTTTCATAATAATTATCCATACATACATTTACATTAATCCACATCCACTTGCACATTTTATTAAATCATTCATCTATTAATTTGCAAATACATTTTTATTCTAAGCTTCTAAACCTAAATTATATCATAAACCCACTCATTTATCTCTCTCATTTCAATTAATTTCATTTGATTAAAATATGCATTTCTCTACTTCACTCTTTAATCCCACACTCTTCTCAAAATGTGAATCCACCCATGAGGACATCTATATAAAAACTCGCTTCCTCCTCACTTTTGAGGGCCCCCAATTTCATTTTGATCAAATCCATTCTACATAGCCTCTTGTGCTTTTGCTGCAAAAATCTGAGAGCAAAGACAAGATCTTGTAGATAGGATTTAACAATGGAGTGATTTTCCTTTTGAATGCATGTGTTTAATTTCTTAGTAATTAGTATTTCATTTCTTGCATTTGTGCTCATTTGTAAATACTTCATTGATATGATGTTGAATGCATGTTGATTCTCATTTTTGAATTCAAGGTTTTCATTTTCAACATCATACAAATGGTGAACCCGACGTGAAAATGGTATAGCTTTTTGTTGTAGGTTTCACATCATTTTTGGACAAAAACCCTAGTTTGGAAAGATTTGATCATATCTTCCAAATAGACACAATTTTTTTTCTAATTTTTTATTGCAGGTTAAGGATCATCTCAAATGGCCACAGTAAAAAAATTAGCCTTTTATCAACAATTTTACACATGTTTAGTTATTTTATTATTTTTCATAAATCTTGCTTTTTGGATGCAAATTAGCACATTTTTTGAAATTTTTACAGATCTGGAAAGGGCACACAATTTTAGATGGGTTTTTTTCTTTATAGTTTTTATTTTGACATCACATTTTTTGAAACATCTGATTTTTAAAAATTGTAGGCTTTTCATAAATCTGCTCTCTAGGATGCAAATTAAGGAATTTTTCTAAAAAAATTACAGATCTGGAAAGGGATCACAATTTTAGATGGGGTTTGTTCTTTATAGTTTTCATTTTGACATCATCTATTTTTTGAAACATCCAATCTTTAAAAATTGTGGGTTTTTCATAAATATGCTCTCTAGGATGCAAATTAAGGACTTTTTCTAAAAAACTTATAGATCTAGAAAGGGCTCACAATTTTAGAGTGAGTTTTTTCTTTATAGTTTTCATTTTGACATCATATATATTTTGAAACATCTGATCTTTAAAAATTATGGGTTTTTCATTAATATGCTCTCTAGGGTCCAAATAAAGAAAATTTTCTATTTTTTTTATAAATTTGGAAAGATCTCAAAAATTCAATAGGGGTATCTTCTTTAAGTTTTTAATTTTGAGGTCAGATACATTATCAAATAATTAGATCTTATTTGGTTAACCTCTTGTGCTAACTAGGGTTTTGCAGCTTTCTGTTGGTCCAAGACATCTTTGAGAAACTACTAATGGGTGGTTTTGTAGGTTTTTGTGTGTCCAAGACTTTATTTTGAAACTATTAAACATTTTTTCTTTATAGTAGACAAACATTTTGAATGGTGCTTAAAAATAGCTTTGTTTGTTGTGTTTGGTGCGCTTGCACATTATGTGTTACCCGAGCTAGTGTGTATGTTTCTTCTCCCTTGCACACTTGTGCGATCTTGGGTGATGAGAAATAAACATTGGTATCCTTTATTTTTTTAGTAGAGACTTTCTTGGGGATTTCATCACCTCAGGCTTTGACCTCAAGCATGTTTTCCGGAAGGCTATATTAAAGGGGGGAGAATGAAATTTGTACCCCAAGGAGTGGCTAGTGTCATTTGAAGCCAAGCCACGAGATCCTTGATCTACGGAGACTTGCTCGTGAGTAGAGTGGGAGTGGGACTCCTAGTTCTTAGGCTATTATAGATGATCTCTCTATTCACAGTAATCCCCTACTAGACACCTCTTATTTTAGTAGTCAAAATCCTTCTATTTTGGGAGTAGTAGCGGGCTTCCTAGTTCTCAAGCTATTATAGACAGGCTGTCTATTCATGGTAATCCCCTACTAGACACCTCTTGTTTTAGTAGCCAAATTCTAAAGCTATTATTTTCTTTAATGTTCTTTTGCAGATTCAAGTTCAAGCAAACAAAGTTGCACTTGAGGTGGCTCACCTTTAGGTGCTTCTGGATCATTAGGGAAATGCCTTATGTACTGTGGCTCGGGTGCCTACTTCACCCACTTCCTCTCATGGTCGGTCATCCTCTCGGGGTTGGAAATGGAGTGGCTTTGCTTTCCCCTGCTCTTAGCCTCCTCTTCAGCATGGTTCCCACTCTCCTCGGTGGTCTCATTCTCCTCCTCTATGGGTTGTCCAAAGGTGGCCCTCTAGAGGAGCGGCAGGGAGTAGTCGTGACAGTTCCAGGTGGCCCTCTGATAATACTCCTAGTAGCGGCTCTGATTTTCCAGAATCTAGCAAATTTTTTTCACATCTTGCTCTTGCAATCTCGCCCTAGCGCAAGGAAATGGAAAATAAAGAAAAAGAAAAAGAAGCTGATGATGGTTGGGGTCCTCTTCCTGATGTCACTCCAGAACCCGTTGATGTATGGGGGAAGAAAATGGATGACAGAGACCCTCCTAGATTTGCTGGTACTGCTTTGGCTACTTAATGGCCTTTTTCTTTATGTTTGTAATCATGGATTTCTAGCCCATGTGATTGGTTGTTTTTTGGATTTTTGGGCATTGCCTATATGAATCTTGGGTTGGGCCTTCTTACCACCCACCTTTTTTTTGTGAATATTTATTTTAATCTTTATAATTAATATATATGAGTGCCTATTCATAAAAAAAAATCCTTCTATTTGCTAGCACAGAAGGTCGGACCTCTGAAGCTGTCCCACACTTTCACGGTTCAAAGTAGAGAAAAAAAATTCCTCTTTGGGGAATTCAGAGTTTGGTGTACTTGAGAAGTGAGTGCCATGGTGGAGGAGCCACTGTCACAAAACTCCTAAGCTATCCACTCTAAATAGGTGCGGCTAGAGAAATCCAAGTGGGAACCCACAAATATTGTCCTGGCTAGCCATAGGTTGTACTTGTCTTTGAGTCAAGTCAAAACATTCAGATATTGTGCTTTCGTGTTTGAAATGTATTCTTTTCAAAAACATTTTCAATCTCAATCAAACATCATCACCTATCACAACATTTGGGTCTCATGCTTCATCCATCATAATAATCATCCCTAAACCATCCATGACCTTCCCAAAACTTCACTAATCATCTCTAACCATCCCTAAACACCTCAAAACATTCCCAAAACATCAACCAAACATGTCTAACGATTATCCTTCATATTCATCTATGAGCCATGAACGAGACCAAAGGATTGAATATCTTAACTATCGTTTAAAAGAGCTTGAAATAAAAACTGGAATCCCAACATTTGAATGAAGTGATGCAATCATCTCATAAGCCTTTATCCTCACCCAAAACTACATCATCGAAGTTCAATGTCCATGACTTTCTGCAAAGGCTAAATGAGAAACCCAAATATAAGTCCTCAAACACAAATAATATTGTGCAATCCTACCATGTTATTCATCTATCTTTATCCCCCATAAGTCAAAATAAACCTCATGATTCTTTCACGCAAGTTAACAAATCTATCCAACCGTCCTCTCCTATCATACCATCTACATCCAATGAGTCATGCTAATCTCTTAGTCCAAAGCATGCTAGCATAGAATCCCTTGCACATCAAGATCAAAGTATTATTTCCACTCCATCTAATGATACCAAAAATCTCCAATCCCCTCCAATATTTGACCAAGATCCCATCTCTCAAGAACTTCATGATGATCCCCTTAGCTCTTTTTCTTTCATCCAAGATGGTCCCCTTCCATCGCAAGAGAAAAGAATCCTTCTAAGCTCCATTTCCACCTCATCTAATGAATCCATACCATCTCATGATTCCATTGCATCCCAAGAGCATGATAGTTTTTCCATCATATCCAATGATGTCCTACCATCTGCTAATCAAGATTATCTTTTCACAAAAACTCAGGATTCCCTTCCTCATCAAGTTCAAGATATACCTCCATTCAAGGATACCTTTCATTCCATCATGATTTTCATCCTTCTCATGATCAAGATATTCCTTTCATACCACTTCATGATGGTTCCATACCTAATAAAGATCAAGCTACTCCATCTCCTACACCTCGTGATCTTTTTCCAAGTCAAGATCAAAGTACCCCATCATCCCCATGTCAAGATCCTATCACCCATCCTAATTCCCCTCATGATCACAATCCTCCACAAGAGTCTATCACCCCTATTCAAGCTATCCATTAGCCCCTTACCTATCAAATGGGTTCCCTCACTTTTATCCAAGGTGGTTTACTCCAAGATCTTGTTATTCCTTATATATCACATCCACCACACAGTGGACTTGGATCTTGTTTCATAAATAATACATATCCCATTGGAAAATGAATGTGTCAAAGTATGAACTACAAAGGCAAAGGATTAGGCTTTCATGAACAAGGTATCCTAGAACCCCCTTATATCTAAGAAAATCCATATTATCATGGCGTTGGTTATACACCTCATGCTCAAGACATTGGTACCCATTGTAAGTCCAAATTCCATCCAAATAAACCTAAGTATCCTAGTCCATCAGACCTTCCATCTATCCTTGGTTCTTATCATCCAAACCCTAGTTCATTAACGCTTCCATCCATATTGGGGCCCTACATCCCTCCATCTCCTACTCATTGAGAACAACAAAGGCACACATCCTTGATGCCCTCTCAAAATTCTACCTACATTAACCCATCCATAATACCTCAATATCATTCATCTCCATCCACCTATCCCATTGCTCTTGGAAGCAATTTGGGTGCCAAATGTCACAAGCTTCCATATCAAAATTCACATATATCAAAGGATCAACATGTCTACTCGAAGGGACATGCAAAAATAAAAGAAAATATGATCCAAAGTCAAAATAAAAAAATTCAAAGGCCACAAAGGTCCACAAAGAAAAAAGAAAAAAATCAAAGGCCACAAAGGTCCATAAAGCAAAAAGAAAAATCTCAGGTCACAAAGGCCCACAAAGAAAAAATCAAAGTCAAAAGCTATGTGGATTCCTAAAAGTTTCATAGAAGCAATAAGATCTAAATTGGTATCCAAATTTTCTAATCCAATTTAAGCTTCCTCTTGTATAGGAGTGAATTTGTACCCCTTATGCAAATTCCCCTTTTCCCTTCTTCAGTTTAGAAAACCAAATTCAAAGGATAAATTCCACATAAGCCCATTTCCTTCATTCCACTTGGTGGTTGTTTTGTGTGTTGATAGAGGAATAACTGTTGGGGACACCTGTGTGACGTGCAGACGTTTGCGTAGTGTGCTTACGTCCCTAGCAGATTCCTGTGTCTGGAGCCTATGGAGGTGTTACACTTCCCATTGGAGGTCGATTTGTAACTCCCCCTTTGACTAAATGACCTGAATATGGCCATTTTCTTCATTCTCTCCTTTAAATTCACTCTTAATTCTTTCATTTCATCTTCTAATCATTCAGTTCATCTCTTTACATCCTTTAGTACACTTTCCAAGAATTCTAGCATTCACTTTCAACCTTCAAGCAACACTTTGTAATCCATAGTAGCAGCAACAACATTCCGTCAACTCTATAGAGCAAGTGTGGAACAAACACCATTATAGTAGAGGCTTGAGTCCTCTCATTTTCTCTTCCATTAGCTAGTGAACTCTTGGTGGAGGTGGTAAGACTTCTACTACTCTCCTTTACGATTTGGTGGGTAGCACCCTATTGTTTTTGTAGTGCTTTTGTGTTCTTTACTTCATTTCCTTCTTTATCATATATTTCTCCATTGTTGCAAACTTGGATATTTGTGGAGGTGGAAATACCAAAATGAGGGTCTGAATGAGGTAGGCCCATATACAACCCCCCAAACAATTTTCCTCTTTCTTGTGTGTAGGTGGACGTGCTACTTGGAGCTAGCTAGCAAACGAGTACCTCTATGAGATTATTCTTGCCACCTTAACTCTTGTGTATTTACTTTATCATATTTGTACATATCTTGCCTAATTCATAGCTTTGTTTTGGTCGTTTGGAAGCGATTAGCTAGGTCGTTAGTCTATTTTCTTGTGTTTAACCTTGTCTCTTTAGTCCTCTGGTGGTACGAATGTGAGCACACCTAAGAGATGCCAGTGCACCATGCTATCATCCCCGAACCATGCTTTCGTCCTTGGGTAGAGAGCTTCCTGAGGCACATTGTTGAACTTGAAAATCGGCTCACCTAGCCCCATTCCGAGTTTTGGGTTTGCAGAGTGGTTGAAGGACCTTATAATCCTCATCATTCTCGTCCCACATCTCCTAACACCCCTTTGAGCTAAGGTAAGTTAGGGAATCCTTCCGATTTTGGCTCTCCATGACTTGGGGCCTTGAACATGGTTGGTCCCCCTCTCTTATATTTTTGGTGATCCTGATGTGAACCAACATCTATTCATCCATTGGTGTTGAAGCTTTTACCTTATACCTTATGACCGTTGTGCCCCTGAGTGTTGTGAAGGTTTATGAGCATCACAACCCAGTCCAAAACCTTCAGGGATATTGTTAGGAGAAGTATATGACACCTTCCAATGGAAATGATGAAGGTTACTACTAGTTTCTCTATGGGCCTTTTCTTTGGTCCTGTCATTGGTCTGGACGTGCAGGAGCAGTTGTCAAGGGGTGAGATAGGATTATTTGATGAGACCAATCACATCCCCACTCCTCCTGTGTCTCCTACACCATCGTCAGTAGATGAGCATGAGGCTATTCACATACTTGTAGAATATGTCTCACCCTCAGGAAAGGTTTGGGTGACTTGGAACATCACTTGGAAAGAGACCTGAAGTTGGCAAGGGCCACCCAGGTTATCAATGAACTAAGTACATGGTGGGAAAAGATCGAACAAGCATAGAACTCCTGGCTAGTCTCTCTAGTCTGACTGATGCATGCGCTCCTTTGAGCAATCCTAATATTATATGAGGAGCCACTTTTGAAGATCATGAGAGACAGCTAGGAATGTCGATACCTCCTACGTCTGTATACATGACCAATGTCGTACCCTCAATCAACATCCCCTCTGCCTCTAAAGGACTCAGCACTGTCAAAGTGAACAAGATCCCATTGGGTTTCAGCTTCACCCCTCCTATCACCTCTAGTGGTGGAGGTTTCGGCAGGATGAGTGGGAGAGGCTTTGGTAGTGGGGGTGGTTCTGTTGGAGGTCATGGTGGTGGCTTTGGAAGTGGAGGTGACTCTAGCAAAGGCCCTACTAGTGGTGGTGGCTTCGATGGTGGTTCTGGTGGTAGTCACACCAGTGGTTCCGATGGTGGCTCCGGTGGCAGTTCTGGAGGAGGTTCCTCTGGCCCTTTATCTTCTAATGTCCATATTCTGAACACTCTTCTTTAGAATATGGGTAAGATGCAAAACCAGTTATCGAGTCTCTCCCAAGTTTCTACCTAGCCTATCTTCCAACCCTTCTTTCAACATAGCTTGTTGTCAGTCACAATTTTGAATACTCCCTTCCCTCAGGGAATGGAGATTCCTAAATTCAAAAAATATGGTGGCAAAGGGGACCCACAAACACATGTGTCTATCTTTAACACCTTGTGCATAGATTTCTTCCATCATGATGCATTGATGGCCAAACTGTTCCTTGCCTAACAATTCTATTCTCATTTGATCAAATTGTAAACCAGTTCCTACGAAAATTCCAAGCTAACATCAGGTCGAAGATGACCTTTTTAGATCTCATCTGGTGTAAAAAAGGTGATAACAAAAAGATTATTGATTTCATAGCATGGTATCAAGCACTTTTCTCACAAATCTCGTATCTGCTGCTCGATTTTGATGTGTAGAAGGTATTCATAGGGAACTTGAAAAGGCCTTGGCAAGAAAAGTTCGCCCTTATGAAATACCCTTCTTTCTCGCATTTGTGTGCAACCCTACGAGAGTATCACGAGATGGTAGTTTAGTTCAGGGGGCCCTCCTTGCGCTCCCATTCTGAAGGAAAGTCCATTGTGTCGATCTCTAGAAAAGGTAAAGCTATTGAGAATGTAGTAGCCACTACATATGACAATGGCCTCAGATGCAACTGAAATTTCATAAAGTTATCAGAGTCTTATTCCTTCATCTTGAAAAATTTGTTGAAGGATAAGATCGTAACCTTTCCATACCCTAGTTGGTATGATGCAAGTACCTACTATCAGTACCATTGAGTTAACAAACATGATATCGAATGTTGTATGTGCCTGTGCATGAGATACAAGACCACATCAAGGATGATACTATTCATCTCGATGGTAGCAAAAAAAATACAAATAAATTGGTGGCAGAAGCGAATAGTGAACTGCAGATATATACAAACCTATTTCTTTCATATTTTGCTAACATGATTATAAATCCCATTGATTCTATCACTCAGCTCAAGGCCTATGTTAACATGGTCACAGTTACTTCTACCACATAGCTTGCGACTGGTTCGCTAGATATAACGTTCACGTCATAGGACTTGCCCCTAAATAACAAGCCCTTGCCTCTGTCTATTCTCGCTCGCCTCAATGGCAACATTGTGATAGGGGTCCTACTAGACCCCATGAGTCGAGTGGATGTTATCACAAAAGTGACATTGTGGCTTAACTCATTACATAGAAAGGACTACAAAGAAATGAAATCTACCATTTGTACACATGATGGTCTTTCTTTGAAGCCATATGACTCGATAACTTTTTCCATCCTAGTTTGACCTAGGGCTATTGACATGGTTTTCAATGTCGTTCTAGAGTCAGATTTGTTCAAAATGAAGCTAGGCATACCTTGGCTAGCTTCTATGAATGGGATAGCCTCCGTTATTCACAAATGTTTAAAGTTCTCCCATGAAGGTGTTGTACACGTAGTGCATGACACTAGATACCAGCCTTTGGTGTCCCATGGGGGATATCCATTAGACCATTTTTGACCCACCTCAGTTGGTCCACTTCCTCCAAGAACAAACTTGCTTTATAAGGACTACATAAAGTACAAGACTGGGGGTAAGGGACAACCAAAATTGTCTCTTCCTGTAGCACAGTAGCCAACCGCCTGTTCTTCCTAAAAAGGGAAGGAGAAGGTGGCCTCCCCTTAGGATGACTCGTCTACTCCCCTCTCTTGGGAGGAGTATTGGATGAGCAACCCTAGCTTTTACCCATTGGGTCTGATGATCCCTCCTTGGCGTAGACCCAAGATCAAGATATAAAACCTCCATACTAAACTACCTAGACCTTAGTACTACCTATATGGTAGAGGAAAAGGTCCCCATGGAGAGTCCTCTTTGTCTTGACCTCCACGGCCTCCTACTGCTCTTGCTCCTAAAATGGTGAACGGGAAGAGGCCCGCTGTTGAGGCACTTGAGTCAACCCCCCCATTGTTTCTCAACCTGCTCCTCCTACTCCTGTTTAGGAGTTTGTTCCTCCACCAGAAACAACTCTAGTGGACACTCCCATGGCTAAGCATGATCCTTCCGTTCCCTCGCAACCTCTGGCCTCTTGTTCAAAGAGTCGTAGAAACTACCTTGTGCACGAGCATAAGCGCCAGCAAAATATTCTCATGGTTGAGTAGGCCGCCTTATAGAAGAAGGAAGAGGAAACAATTTCCCCTGTATCAGGGCCTCCTACCGTATTCTCCTCTCTCCTCCCCTATGCTTATGTTTAGACTAGCTCCGTATTACTTCCGACTTTCACTACGAGTGCGAATGTGCCTAACCCCAAAAAGGTGTAGGTGTTCTTTGCTCCTTTGGTGGAGTTTCCTTTGTTGATGTTTGTTTCAGATATCTCACCTTTCCCAGAACCCATAGATATGATGAACACCTTGGTCATATCTACTGCAATTCTTTCCTCCTCTTCCTCCACACTTCTTGCCTCATCTATAGGGAGTTCACCTCTTACAATGAAGCAAAAGGTAGAAAGTGGTCCTTCCAACAACAGAGGACATAAGAGGAGCCCATCTTCTTCAAAAGGTAGTCCTGCAATGAGTTGTTCCATCCTAGTGACGAAACCAGTCCTAGCTTCTCTTGAGTTTGTCATCGCTCCTGAATCACTCGATGAGCCTAGCGGTGAATCTCAGGCGCAACTTTCTTCGTCCATTGAGGTGAAACATGGTACTCCTATGAAGTGTATGTTTAATTCTTTGGATGAGGTTTCGGCCTTGTTGGCGATCTTCGCGAAATCATTGTCATTAGCTCCACAAGAGCTTAGTGGAGAGGACCTTGCGGGGCCCTCTTCCTTATCCCTTGTTGTGGGAGGGTCAGACACTCCTCCTCTTAACATTCCACCACTACAGACTCATCCTCCTTCCCCCTACGATGGTCTAGAGTGGGAAGCAGATGACCTCTTAGTTGATCAGTGTTAGGGGGAGGCCCCTTCTTTATCTTTAGATTAGATGTGTGTGTGTATTGTAATGTGTTCCCATGTTATCGTGCTATGTGTGCCTGGATGAACCTCATCAGTGCCCCTATTGGTGCTTGGATACAGGTGTGGTTTTTGTGTTGTAAACCTTCTTTTATTTGTATCATCATTCTTCCATGTTTGTGACTTTATTTTCAACAAACTGGGGATGATACAAAGTGTTGGGGGCATTTAGGCTTCCCTTCCATGTTGACCCAATTTCATCTTTTTACTTTGTCTTCTCGTGCATTCCTCACACAGTCTGATATAGTTGGGGGTTGATGATCAATAGTTCATTTTATATACTATATATATATATATTTATGAGTAGTTTTGACCCCAAAATATTAGGCTACCCCTGTGCCCTTTGTTCATGTTTACTTTTATCTTTTGAGTTTCCTTTATCTTTCTCTCTTATTTGCTTGAGCTATCCCTCTCATGTGTGACAATGACACTTCTTCAACATTTTGATTTTTAGAGAACACATTTATTTCCAATGAATCTTTTCTTGAGAATCTTCACAACCTTATTTTCAAGAATCACATTCTTGACTTGAAACCCTAATGGAATGTGTTTCCTTCATCATGGGTTCGTAAAGAAAGAACTTGAGAACCTTCCTCTGAAGTGGGGACAACTTTGATCTTCCCCTCGTGTGGGGGCATGTTCTTCCTTTCAAACTCCTTGATGAAGTGAACATCTTTCAAAAGGATTCCTTGATGATGAATTGATTTGAGGAAGAAAATACCTACTTTCAAACAACGCATCCCTTGAGTGGACACCTTCTTCATGCCAGGGTTCTCGAGGGACCCCTTTGAAAGTTTTCCTATTTGTTGATGGTCTATGCAACTATCCACCAACTTGTTTGCATGACCACTTTCTGACATGTTCTATCTACGGGTAAACATGTCGCTTTATAGGTGTGCTAGTGAAGCCACTTTTTGACTCTGCGGAGATTGCTTTCTTGGGTTTCCTCCATGTGAGAGATCTTGGGGGATACTTCCCTACAGGTTTGTGAGCCTGTAGGGCACTTTCTTTGAGCTTCCTCCATGCGAGCGATCTTGGGGGTGGCTCCCTTGTAGGTCTGTGGGTTTGTAGGATGCTTTCTTGGGTTTCCTTCATGTGAGAGATCTTGGGGGATAACTTCCTGTAGGGTTCAGGTCTGTAGGATGCTTCTTTTGAGCTTCTTGCATGCAAGAGATCTTGGTGGTGGCTCCCTTGTAGGTCTGTGGGTCTGTAGGGAACTTTCTTTGGGTTTCCTCCATGTGGAAGATCTTGGGGGATACCTTCCCTACAAGTTTGTAGGTCTGTAGGGCGCTTTCTTTGGTTTCCTTCATGTGAGAGATCTTGAGGGACACCTTCCTTGTAGGTCTACGAGCCTATAGGGAACTTTCTTGGCTTCCTCCATGTGAGAGATCTTGGGGGACGCTTCCTTGCAGTCTGCGGACCTATAAGATGCTTTGCTGGGTATCCTCCATGTGAGAGATCTTAGGGGACACCTTCCTTGTAGGTCTGCGAGCTTGTGAGTTGCTTACCATGGATAACTTTAAGAAACCCCCCCTCGGTGAAGGTGTAAAATCCTGGTGAATCTTGGCTAAGTGCTATAATTTTCCTAGTGAATCTTTCCTTTTATTTGAAAAAAATATTAATTTTCCTGGTGAATCTATGCACATTATTAAATTTTTTGTAAAATCCTAGTGAATCTTAATGAATAATTGATAAAAATAATAATCACAGTGGTGAGTCCTAGCGAATAATCACTAAAAATATTAATTACAATGGTGAATCTCTCCTTTAAAAATTTGCATAGTTGGTTGTGCAGTTCCCCCATTTTTTTTTTGTTTTTTGTAATTGTGGATATAAATATCCTCGAGCTCCCTTCGGGTTATTCTTATTTTGCTAAGTTTGGACCGTGCTCCATATATTCTCAGCCCCTTTTTGAAAAGCTTCATCCACTGTTACCACATGTCCGCCAGACACTCTCCGCAGGGATTTCTTCCTTTGCTCATCTTCTAGCCCCTGTCATGCTTCCACGTGTCAACACCGTAGGCACTTGAAAGATGCTTCCCATTGCTTCCCTTTTGGGCCCCGTCCGAGTGCCATGTAGCATTGGTTTGTGTACACTTTTGGCGGACCCCACAGTTAATGCTAGTAGTGGAGACTACCTCCACATGTCTTCACTACATGGGATTTTCATCACAAAGAGGAAGAATAATCAACGAGCCCCACCATGCTGCCACGTGTCCTAACTGCCTTTGTGGGTAGGTGACACATGTCAGCACGATGTTCTACTAGGATTGGACTTCCATCATTTGTAGGGGATGCATCTACCTTGAGGATGACTGCGTTCATGGCTCAAATATTTTTCTGTTACAGCAACCAAGGGAAATCATTTCTCTAGGAATCATTGCTCATGATGAAGGAATACTTTTTATTATTAGCCTACCAGGTGGTGGAATTTTTATCTATATGTACTGATTCTTCCTTTGGAAAATGAGTTCGGAAGATACAACAAAAATTGTGAAAGACACTAGGCCTTTAGTACTGTTTTTAGATTTTTGTATGAGACTCACAAACTGTGCCATTGTTTGGCCTTTCTACTTTCTTAAACTATTTGACAGAGCATTATTCTGTGCCATTACTGTACTAAGTAATTTTTTTGTAGAAATTTTATGATTTCAATATAAGTTGTTGATTTAGAACATGTCATTGACTCTTCTTTTTAGTAAATGTGTATGGGAATTATTTTATGTTATTGGATAAATTATTCAGGTTTTCATCTTTGATTTCTTTTATTCTGGGACTTAGCATATTGTTGAACGGGCCCTTAAATGGCATGCCAAAGATAGATTTATCATGCCTGCATCTAAATCTTGGTACATCTCCTTAGTTAGATCTTTATTTTTTTATATTTGCTTCCTTTTCCCATTCCAAAACCAAAAATACAGAAGATTTTAGCTTCTTTAAAAACCTGGAGGTCACTCAGTTTAGCATAATTGGTCCCCCCATTAACCGAGTTTCCCATAAGGTTGTTACCTTGTCAATTTTTAGCATCAACAGTTTCTTTTTCTGGCACGCATGGTGGGACTGCTTAAATGTACCTAAACCTAAAGTGGGTGTACGAGCCATTGAATTGTTACTAGATCCCAAACAATGAATAACCTTGGTTTGTTAGTGCCGGCACTGGGAACAGTAAAAATTGGAACCCATAGAGTGAATGTCCTGCTCCCTCCACTAGCTGTGTTTCCAATTACAAACATAAACTATGTGGCATGGGATGCCAGAATTCCCCTTGTAGTGCCAGTAACACCCACCATTTGGGCCCCTATCCTAGTCTCTGCTTTAAAAGCTATACCTAAATTTACTAGGGATGGTTCAAGAGTACCATCCAAACATCTACAAGATGTGGCAGATGTGTGTTTGGTGCATAGTGTTATTGACCAAAATACAACACTAAGGTTGCTTGTAGCCTCTTTCAAGGGTAAAGCACTGGATTGGTATTACACTCTGCAAACTAACACTATTGGTACCTGGGATCAAATTGGAAACCCTTTCTATGAAAGATTCTTGAATGATGGAGACATGCCTTCATAATATCATCAACTATCAATCATAAAGTAGGCCCCATATGAAGCCATGATTGGCTTCAATGCCCAGTTCCATATAACTTGATAGAGAATTTAGGCTGCTATTTGCCTGCTGGTCGAATTGGCATTCATGTTCTACTTGAAATACATCAATGCCGACATCTTGATGATGATCCA
>VDFB02270651.1:507540918-507575342 GCA_007258455.2 Sequoia sempervirens
GTGATTGCATCTACATTTTTAAACATATCTTTCAATGAATTTGCTAGAAACATTCTTTCTGTGGTTGAATCATTTGGATCACTCAACCTACTGATAAGATCCTCAAGTTGTTTTCTATTGTTCTCAATTTCACTCCTCAAATTTTTTTGAGTGCCAGGAGGGAATTGAGAGAATGGTGGGGGAGGTTGATTTTGTTGTTGAGGTTGATTTTGTTGAGGATTTTGTTGAGGATTTTGCTGTTGAGGATTTTCCTCCTCTTCTTGTTGAGGATTTGCAAGATTTCCTACAAATTTAAAAAAAACAATCAAATCTAACCTAAAACAAACGAAATCAATTTCAAACTAACAAATTCAAAACAAATATCAAACAATACTTACCTCCCGCATCTCTTCGTCATCGTGGCGCCATATTTGCAAACAAAATCCAACTGTTGTTGATGAAACTTGTATAAATCCTTCCTCCTAGAATGCGAGCGCGAAAGTGAGTGTTTTTGGCCGCGAGAAGGGCTGAGAAACAGTAAAAAGCAAATGATACAGATTTCACTTTTTTTTTTGCTTTTAAAATCACATAACGCGCTTGCGTTATCTCTTTTCAATTTTTTTTCCCATTTGGCCACAAAAGTGCGACCAATTTCATGCACCCACCCAAATGCTTATAATATTTTAATCATTTAAGTGGATCAATAAAAATAGAGGAAGATATTAAATGAATTAATTAAATAGATAATAACATCCATTTAATTAATAGACAAAAAATAAGATGATTGTGAGGAAAATTTTTGAGTATCTATATTTTCCCCTCTTTGAGATAATACAACCTATCACATTGTTTCAAAGAAAAAAGATTGATTAACCAATACATGCCCCAGAGACATTCTTGTAAGGATGATGATAAAGATGATATGCCCCCTTGAGAGATTGATTGAACAAGCTGTGATAAGATTAATCTCTCGATAGATCACGAGGAGAAAATTTGATAATTGATTTTGCATGAGTGATTAAGCAAAGATACACATTTGATGGAAATGCACAACTAATAAGTGAAGATGTACATTTGATGGAAATGCACGAATGATAGGAATAACCGAACAATTGATGGAGATGCTCGGTATAGCCAAGTTGATAAGTTGATTAAGCTGAATGAGATTGATGCTAGCACAAAGCAATGATTGATTAATAAATTGAGTGATCAAGGAAAAGTGGAGTCTCGTGCTAAAAATAAATTTGATTGATTTGATGTTTGGATTAGAAGACAAGCATTAGTTAGATAAATTGATTAATTATTTTTTGAGATAATGAGAATGAATAAAATGAAATGACGAAGGAAATGGATGATGGAAGAAATGATAGATGGAAAAGAGATATGAAGGAAATGGAGGTGATGAAGCTTCTTGTGCTTTACAAAGTGCTTTATCATCATAGAGATTATTATGTCACAAATTAGTATAAGCGTCTAGATAACATGAACATCTAGACGGCCTGAATATTGTTTGTGTTTTTATTTAGCAGTGAAGTATAAGCATCTAGGTATAAGGACCTTAGATGACCTAAATACTTATTGTGTAAAAGACTATCAAAAAAGGAATGCTCTCATCCATAGTAGACTCATAGGTCCTTGATGATTTTAGATGACCATGTCTTAAGACGAGTCATCCTGTGAATAAGAAACATTCCACAGACAGCAAACAAGTGAACATACCCCATCCTCGCCTGTCTAGTCCAAGACATCCTCGAGAAGCTAAAAGACGTGCCACTAAAGATAAAAATCATAAAATAATCAAAGATTGAAAAACAAATAGACAAACATCTTGTTGAATTTTTAGGCTATGTAGCGATCTAAAAGTGTTAATGTTTTTGAATTTTTGAGATTATATGAATTTTTTTTGGGGTTTTTGAATATTTGAATTTTTTTTTTGGATTTTTGGGATATTTCAAATTTTTAGGACATTTTATGATTTTTATGGATTTTTTAAGGATATTTTATATTTTTGTGGATTTTTTTACGACATTTTATGATTTTTATGTATTTTTTTATGATATTTTTTTAATGTTTTTGTACGTTTTAAGACATTTTTTAATTTTTTTGTATTTTTTTAAGTTTTAAAGATGGAGTGAGATGAAATGTGATAGATGACTGATTGAAGAAATAAGATCTTCCATGGTAGAGGTAATGCAACCATGGATAAATAATAGATCAAAAGGAAAGATTCACTACAAAACATGTCACACAAACAACACATCTTTTGACAAAAGATGATAATGGTTGGTTGATCGGATGCCAGGAATGATCAATTCCATAGGGAATGATGATGGTAAGTACTTAGGATCATTGATTCCTCTAAGTACGGTAAGATTGATGATTTTTGATGATTGATTGACAAAAGATATGAGGATTGGATAATGTTTACAGCTAGGCTCAAATATGATTTGCATGATAAGCTTCAAGGTTGGAAAGGGACATGATGACCCAAACTGGAGATAATTTGTGGCAAAATGTACAACACAATTGAGAGGGGGGTGAATTAGTTGTCACCAATCACATAAATCTCAAACAATTATTAGCTCCACATCCACTTTAATCTGTTATTAAGTATGAGCATGAAGTGAAAATAATAGAAAGCAATATCAACAAAAGAAATACCAAATTTATGTGGAAAACACAATAAGGAAAAAACCACGGTGAGGATTAACTGACAATATAAGAATAATTGCAAAACTGTTTACAAAGAGGCTCACTGCCTACAAACAAAGAAAGATATTAGCAGATCCACTACAACAAATTGCACACATCCGCAGCCTTGATCAAAGAATTGCAAACACCATCAGCTCACTCCTTTCAAGAGTCTAACACATTGAAGTTCTTGTTGCTTCAGTTCAATTTCGCATAATTTCTCACATCTATCTTGCTTCTCACACTTGTGGCATTTAATCCTTAACATCTTGACTTGTATTTATACCACTTTCAACCTTTGAAACTTTCTACAAGGTTAGCTACACACGCTTCATTTTACAAATTCAAATTAGATCATCAACTTAACATTCCTGCAGTAGATGAGAATGAGAGCAGACCAAACCAACACTTAACCAAGACCCAAAACAACATCTTGAATCAATCACACACTTCCTTAAGGGTATGTGCAAGATCATCATGGAAAAAACAGGCCCTTAAGTGGCAAAAATTTTAGAAAAATTAGAGTTAGGCAACTTGACATAAAAATTTGAAGTTATCTATATTATTTCAAAAATATGTAAGAATAGAATCTTTAGAAAATTGAATTTAGTTTCTAAACTACTAGGTTTATTTTAAAAAAAATCTATTTGGTGAAAATTTGAAATTTCAATACAGTAGTACTTAAATTTCAGGGAAAAAATAAGTACGTGTCTGTCTAACCATCCTAACAACAATAAAATCATAATATTTTTTTATAATAATTTAGATATAAGTAGATGACTCATGTCCCAATGTGATGTATTTTTTTTGTAATTTTTTCCAAGTAAATAATTAATTATGAATTTTTTATTACAACTTTTAAAAATATAAAACTTCGTATAATAGACCACCTTAACTTCAGTCAAAACTTCATGGGGAATTCAATTTTTTTAATCCTATAGTATGTGAAGCATAGAATGTGACACATGTTTCGATTCAAAAATGTAATACCATTTGAAATTTATAGATGTTTTCAATCAACTTATCAATGGAACTTTACTTTAATTCAAATAGAAAATGAATAATAATTATTTATTAAATTCAAAGTAAATCATAATTTATATTGGTGGAGCTGAAAATATCCTTTAAAACCCTTTTCGTTTCATCAATTTTGGGTAAAAAAAAATTCGCGAGCCACATACCCTACACATACCCATCATATTGCCACTTTTTGGCCCATCATGATCCTGCACATACCCTTAAATGATACTTATCCTTCACATGATGTGTAAACACCAAGTCATCCAAACCTAATGAAAACACCAGTGAACTTTGAAGTACACACTTCCACAACAAGAAGATAACATGTGGACCACATAACATGCTTCACAATACACTGGAACACATCTTAGATGCCTTCAAATTCATCCACTTGACTACTACAACAACTTACATACACAGAACACTTTCCCTCAGTCCAACCAGACTATACAGACACACATAGTAACTTTGAAACTAGTCTTTTAGAGAACCAAACCATGAACACCTTTGATAGAACATAGATAACACCATTTCAAACCTTCCTCCAAATCCACAAGACTTGAAACAAAATAGCAGAGGACTATGGAGTAGATACATTTCTCTCAATCCATGGACAAATAACTCTGCCAGACCAGTTTAGAAACTGGTGAACTCAACTTTCACTCTCCATCAAACCAAAAGCTAAAATCTAGGATATATCACCCAAGGATTCTCTTAAACAACACTTCAGATCCTAAAAAGCATAGGATAAACATAGAAGAAATGTGGAGCACATACTGGAGCACATTTTGAACACACACACACAATTTTTTCTTCACTATTTATTAATTTTCTCAAAAGCACTTGGCAACACATCATATCAACACACCTGCAACACCATATAGATTTATCCATGTACTCACAACATCTCTACAGTATCTCAACTATACATGCACCACCTGTAATCACTTGTTTCCTCTCTCTACAACAACCTATACTATGTTGACATCAATGACAACATTAATGAAAATGCCACCATACTCATTCATATTTGCAACAATCTCCCCCTTTTTCATTGATGGCAACACACGACTCTCCCCCCCCTTTGACATCAATGGAAAAGAACAAAAAAAAATTACATAATTCTGATCACTCCCCCTTAGGACTACACCCACACATCTCATACTACAACAATGATACTTCCTACTCCCCTAAGGAGTAGACCCCAGTCATCAGTCCAAAAAAATGATGAATTTGTAGGTGACTTGCTAGACTGATGCACCTCTATGTGCACCTAGTTTAAGGAAGGAGGGGCAATAACCCCCAACTTCTCCCTGAGATACTCAAAAGTATCCTCAAGAAGAACCTTAGTAAATATATCAACAATCTTATTCTTTGTAGGTACATATTCAAGCTTAACTTCATTCTCAAATACCTTCTCTCTTAAGAAATGGTGTCTTATAGATATATGATTTGTCCTTGAATGCATTACCGAATTCTTTGAAATATTTATTGCACTTGTATTATCATAGAAGATAGGGATAGGCTCATCACACATCACTCCTATATCCTTCAATTTTGGTTTCATCCATATTACCTGTGTGCAACAAGATTTTGTTGCAATGTACTCAGCCTCTACAGTGGATAAAGAAACCAAATCTTGTTTATTGCTTAGCCATGAAACCAACCTGCATCCAAGAAAGAATGCACCACCACTTGTACTCTTTTGTTCATCTACACAACCAACCCAATCTACATTATTGTAAGCACTCAAAGTAAAATCGGTATCCTTAGGATACCACAAACCATAATTCAAAGTCCCTTTTAGATATTTGAATATCCTCTTTACAACTGTAACATGTGTTTCTTTGGGTTCTGCTTGAAATATGGAAACCAAACATACTGCATGCATGATATCCAGTCTAGTAGTAGTAAGATATAATAGTCCACCAATCATAGATCTATACATGCTCTAATCAACTTTAAGAGATTGATCATCCTCACTTAATTTGCATCTAGTCACCATAGGGGTATAGACCGGTTTGGAGTCATCCATTCCAAACTTCTTCAGTAATTCTTTAACATAATTTACTTGTGAAATGAATATTCCCTTATTAGTTTGATTCACTTGAAATCCAAGGAATAAATTCAAACTCACCAATCATAGACATTTCAAACTCTTTTTGCATCTCCTTTGCAAATTTCTTACACATACCCTCATTTCCTCCGAACATAATATCATCAACATACACAACCACTATAAAAAATAAAATTCCTTCAACCTTGAAATAAAGATTATTGTTTGCAAAGCCTTTGTTGAACCTTTGTTGAGTCAAATACTTGTCCAACCTTGCATACCATGCAAGCTAGGAGCCTGTTTGAGTCCATATAGTGCCTTTTTCAACTTATAGACCATGTTTGGTTGATCTGATAACTGAAATCCCTCCAGTTGTTCTATATAGACCTCTTCATCCAATTCTCCATTCAAGAATGTAGACTTAACATCCATCTGGTATACCTTGAGATATTTGTGAGAAAAAAATGCCAAAAACATCCAAATAGCCTCCATTCTTGCCACCAAATGTCTCCTCAAATTCTATTCCTTCAACCTATGAATAACTTTTGCACACAAGCCTTGCTTTTTTTCTTACTACTTCACCATTCTCATTCAGCTTATTCCTGAATACCCATTTTGTACCAATTACATTCTTGTTTACCCATTTAGGATCACCTATCACTATTAATACTTCTTGTTCTTGTACGACCATAGACGTCTGTATGAATCAATTCCAACATTTCAGTAGTTGATTGTTCTTTTCCTTTAAAGTTGCAATTTGTTTGTTTTTCCAACAGACAACTTCTGCAAAAAGTATTGCTAGGCTTTGTGATTCTTCACAAATCCCTGATAACTTCTCTTGAACTAATCTTGATTAGGTTGTTAAAGTTTACTTGTACCATCCTCTGGTGCCATAGCCAACTTTCATTAACTTGAGACACAAAACATTGACCATCAACACCCTTAAGCTCTGATAAATGTTTCCATATGTTCTTCTTCCTGCAACTACCATAGTTTCGGACCCTTTTTTGATTTCACAAGTATTATCTTGAAACACAAGCTAAATCCTTTGCTACACATTTTTCCAACACTCAAGAGATTATTCCTTAAGCCCTTAACATAATAGACATCATTCGTATTGTGTTTTCCATCAAAACTAATTGTTCCTTTTCCAACAATATTTATACCAGAATCATCTCCAAACATGACTAATCCTCCAGCATACTTTTGAAGTTTAGTAAACTTACTTTTGTCTCTGGTCATATGATTTGAGTAGCCATTGTCAATTACCCAATAATCTTCAACTTTTCTAGCATGAAAGGAAATAACCATAGTACCTTCCATCTCTTCCTTCTTGTTTTCTGGATCACATTCCCTTGCACATCTTCCATGGTTAGTAGACATTGATTTATTCTCTAAGGCTAGAAACAAGCATTCATCTTTATCATCCTCAATATTAGATTCATCATCAGAAATTTCAGCATCTTCTCTAAGATAATACAATTTCTTGAACTTTTTGTCCTTTTTGTCTTTATTATCTCAACTCTTCTTGTGTATGGCTCTGTTTGGACATCTTAAAGCATAGTGACCAATATTTCCACAACTAAAAAATTTAAAAGGTAACATACCTTTGTACTTTTTGGTACCTTTCTCAAATTTCCTTGTAAATTTTTCTTCCAACTCCTCAAAACCTTCACTATCTGAATCATCTTTTGACTTTGTGACTTTGAAGGTTGTTTATATTTTCTCCTTTTCTTTTCCAAATTTCCTCATTTCAAATGTGGTCAAGGTGCCAAATAGCTACTCTTTAGTGAATTTCTTTGGATCATAAACTTCCTAAATGGCTGATACTTTGTCATTGTAGCTCTCTAGTAGGGTCATCAGAATCTTCTCCATTATATCTTCATCTATCAGAGTGCCACCTTGATTTTTGACTTCATTTACTGCAATGTCAACCCCCTAAAAGTAGCTTGCAATGTCTTCACCTTCTTCCATTTTCAAGTTCACATATATGCGCTTAGCTGTTAACTTCTTTGATAATTTGACTCTATCATTTCCTTCATAGATATCTTTCAAATTTTCCCAAACTTCATAAGTAGTACCTAATGAAATAAATTTTGTCAGATCAGTCTTAGATAAAACAATATAGATTGCATACCTTGCTTTTTCGTGTTCTTCATAGGAAAAAATCTCATTTGCAGAAGAAGGACCACTTGTCGACTCAACATATTTTGTCTCAATAGCTTTCCAAGTCTTGTAGCCAAGAGATATCAAGTAACCTCTCATCTACACTTTCCAGAAACTATAGTCAGATCCATCAAACATAGGGATTTTCAATTTGTGTGTAGTCAAATCTACCTCAAGTGGTTAAGCTCTTCTCTGAGGAACCAAAGCTTTGATACCAATTGTTGAAATGCACAAGACAATTGAGAGGGGGGGTGAATCAGTTGTCACCAATCACATAAATCTCAAACAAATATTAGCTCCACATCCACTTTAATATGTTATTAAGTATGAGCATGAAGTGCAAATAACAAAAAGAAATATCAACACAAGAAACACTAGATTTATGTGGAAAACCCAATAAAGGAAGAGCTATGGTGAGGATTAACTCACAATATAAGAGTAATTACAAAACCGTTTACAAAGAAGCTCACTACCAAAGGGCTCACTGTCCAAAAAGGGAGGCTCATTTCCTATAGATAAAGAAAGATAATAGAAGATCTACCAGAGCAACTTGCACACATTTGTAGCCTTGATCAGAGAATTGCAGAAACCATCTACCTCCTGGCGTCTATTAGATTGTTCTTCACCTTGATAGTGACAATGTATGCATCTAGTAGAGTGGTTCCACCAAGGGACTGGATCATCATCAAGATGTCGGCATTGATGTATTTCAAGTAGAACATGAATGCCAATTCGACCAGCAGGCAAATAGCAGCCTAAATTCTCTATCAAGTTATATGGAACTGGGCATTGAAGCCAATCATGGCTTCATATGGGGCCTACTTTATGATTGATAGTTGATGATATTATGAAGGCATGTCTCCATCATTCAAGAATCTTTCATAGAAAGGGTTTCCAATTTGATCCCAGGTACCAATAGTGTTAGTTTGCAGAGTGTAATACCAATCCAGTGCTTTACCCTTGAAAGAGGCTACAAGCAACCTTAGTGTTGTATTTTGGTCAATAACACTATGCACCAAACACACATCTGCCACATCTTGTAGATGTTTGGATGGTACTCTTGAACCATCCCTAGTAAATTTAGGTATAGCTTTTAAAGCAGAGACTAGGATAGGGGCCCAAATGGTGGGTGTTACTGGCACTACAAGGGGAATTCTGGCATCCCATGCCACATAGTTTATGTTTGTAATTGGAAACACAGCTAGTGGAGGGAGCAGGACATTCACTCTATGGGTTCCAATTTTTACTGTTCCCAGTGCCGGCACTAACAAACCAAGGTTATTCATTGTTTGGGATCTAGTAACAATTCAATGGCTCGTACACCCACTTTAGGTTTAGGTACATTTAAGCAGTCCCACCATGCGTGCCAGAAAAAGAAACTGTTGATGCTAAAAATTGACAAGGTAACAACCTTATGGGAAACTCGGTTAATGGGGGGACCAATTATGCTAAACTGAGTGACCTCCAGGTTTTTAAAGAAGCTAAAATCTTCTGTATTTTTGGTTTTGGAATGGGAAAAGGAAGCAAATATAAAAAAATAAAGATCTAACTAAGGAGATGTACCAAGATTTAGATGCAGGCATGATAAATCTATCTTTGGCATGCCATTTAAGGGCCCGTTCAACAATATGCTAAGTCCCAGAATAAAAGAAATCAAAGATGAAAACCTGAATAATTTATCCAATAACATAAAATAATTCCCATACACATTTACTAAAAAGAAGAGTCAATGACATGTTCTAAATCAACAACTTATATTGAAATCATAAAATTTCTACAAAAAAATTACTTAGTACAGTAATGGCACAGAATAATGCTCTGTCAAATAGTTTAAGAAAGTAGAAAGGCCAAACAATGGCACAGTTTGTGAGTCTCATACAAAAATCTAAAAACAGTACTAAAGGCCTAGTGTCTTTCACAATTTTTGTTGTATCTTCCGAACTCATTTTCCAAAGGAAGAATCAGTACATATAGATAAAAATTCCACCACCTGGTAGGCTAATAATAAAAAGTATTCCTTCATCATGAGCAATGATTCCTAGAGAAATGATTTCCCTTGGTTGCTGTAACAGAAAAATATTTGAGCCATGAACGCAGTCATCCTCAAGGTAGATGCATCCCCTACAAATGATGGAAGTCCAATCCTAGTAGAACATCGTGCTGACATGTGTCACCTACCCACAAAGGCAGTTAGGACACGTGGCAGCATGGTGGGGCTCGTTGATTATTCTTCCTCTTTGTGATGAAAATCCCATGTAGTGAAGACATGTGGAGGTAGTCTCCACTACTAGCATTAACTGTGGGGTCCGCCAAAAGTGTACACAAACCAATGCTACATGGCACTCGGACGGGGCCCAAAAGGGAAGCAATGGGAAGCATCTTTCAAGTGCCTACGGTGTTGACACGTGGAAGCATGACAGGGGCTAGAAGATGAGCAAAGGAAGAAATCCCTGCGGAGAGTGTCTGGCGGACATGTGGTAACAGTGGATGAAGCTTTTCAAAAAGGGGCTGAGAATATATGGAGCACGGTCCAAACTTAGCAAAATAAGAATAACCCGAAGGGAGCTCGAGGATATTTATATCCACAATTACAAAAAACAAAAAAAAAATGGGGGAACTGCACAACCAACTATGCAAATTTTTAAAGGAGAGATTCACCATTGTAATTAATATTTTTAGTGATTATTCGCTAGGACTCACCACTGTGATTATTATTTTTATCAATTATTCATTAAGATTCACTAGGATTTTACAAAAAATTTAATAATGTGCATAGATTCACCAGGAAAATTAATATTTTTTTCAAATAAAAGGAAAGATTCACTAGGAAAATTATAGCACTTAGCCAAGATTCACCAGGATTTTACACCTTCACCGAGGGGGGGTTTCTTAAAGTTATCCATGGTAAGCAACTCACAAGCTCGCAGACCTACAAGGAAGGTGTCCCCTAAGATCTCTCACATGGAGGATACCCAGCAAAGCATCTTATAGGTCCGCAGACTGCAAGGAAGCGTCCCCCAAGATCTCTCACATGGAGGAAGCCAAGAAAGTTCCCTATAGGCTCGTAGACCTACAAGGAAGGTGTCCCTCAAGATCTCTCACATGAAGGAAACCAAAGAAAGCGCCCTACAGACCTACAAACTTGTAGGGAAGGTATCCCCCAAGATCTTCCACATGGAGGAAACCCAAAGAAAGTTCCCTACAGACCCACAGACCTACAAGGGAGCCACCACCAAGATCTCTTGCATGCAAGAAGCTCAAAAGAAGCATCCTACAGACCTGAACCCTACAGGAAGTTATCCCCCAAGATCTCTCACATGAAGGAAACCCAAGAAAGCATCCTACAAACCCACAGACCTACAAGGGAGCCACCCCCAAGATCGCTCGCATGGAGGAAGCTCAAAGAAAGTGCCCTACAGGCTCACAAACCTGTAGGGAAGTATCCCCCAAGATCTCTCACATGGAGGAAACCCAAGAAAGCAATCTCCGCAGAGTCAAAAAGTGGCTTCACTAGCACACCTATAAAGCGACATGTTTACCCGTAGATAGAACATGTCAGAAAGTGGTCATGCAAACAAGTTGGTGGATAGTTGCATAGACCATCAACAAATAGGAAAACTTTCAAAGGGGTCCCTCGAGAACCCTGGCATGAAGAAGGTGTCCACTCAAGGGATGCGTTGTTTGAAAGTAGGTATTTTCTTCCTCAAATCAATTCATCATCAAGGAATCCTTTTGAAAGATGTTCACTTCATCAAGGAGTTTGAAAGGAAGAACATGCCCCCACACGAGGGGAAGATCAAAGTTGTCCCCACTTCAGAGGAAGGTTCTCAAGTTCTTTCTTTACGAACCCATGATGAAGGAAACACATTCCATTAGGGTTTCAAGTCAAGAATGTGATTCTTGAAAATAAGGTTGTGAAGATTCTCAAGAAAAGATTCATTGGAAATAAATGTGTTCTCTAAAAATCAAAATGTTGAAGAAGTGTCATTGTCACACATGAGAGGGATAGCTCAAGCAAATAAGAGAGAAAGATAAAGGAAACTCAAAAGATAAAAGTAAACATGAACAAAGGGCACAGGGGTAGCCTAATATTTTGGGGTCAAAACTACTCATAAATATATATATATATAGTATATAAAATGAACTATTGATCATCAACCCCCAACTATATCAGACTGTGTGAGGAATGCACGAGAAGACAAAGTAAAAAGATGAAATTGGGTCAACATGGAAGGGAAGCCTAAATGCCCCCAACACTTTGTATCATCCCCAGTTTGTTGAAAATAAAGTCACAAACATGGAAGAATGATGATACAAATAAAAGAAGGTTTACAACACAAAAACCACACCTGTATCCAAGCACCAATAGGGGCACTGATGAGGTTCATCCAGGCACACATAGCACGATAACATGGGAACACATTACAATACACACACACATCTAATCTAAAGATAAAGAAGGGGCCTCCCCCTAACACTGATCAACTAAGAGGTCATCTGCTTCCCACTCTAGACCATCGTAGGGGGAAGGAGGATGAGTCTGTAGTGGTGGAATGTTAAGAGGAGGAGTGTCTGACCCTCCCACAACAAGGGATAAGGAAGAGGGCCCCGCAAGGTCCTCTCCACTAAGCTCTTGTGGAGCTAATGACAATGATTTCGCGAAGATCGCCAACAAGGCCGAAACCTCATCCAAAGAATTAAACATACACTTCATAGGAGTACCATGTTTCACCTCAATGGACGAAGAAAGTTGCGCCTGAGATTCACCGCTAGGCTCATCGAGTGATTCAGGAGCGATGACAAACTCAAGAGAAGCTAGGACTGGTTTCGTCACTAGGATGGAACAACTCATTGCAGGACTACCTTTTGAAGAAGATGGGCTCCTCTTATGTCCTCTGTTGTTGGAAGGACCACTTTCTACCTTTTGCTTCATTGTAAGAGGTGAACTCCCTATAGATGAGGCAAGAAGTGTGGAGGAAGAGGAGGAAAGAATTGCAGTAGATATGACCAAGGTGTTCATCATATCTATGGGTTCTGGGAAAGGTGAGATATCTGAAACAAACATCAACAAAGGAAACTCCACCAAAGGAGCAAAGAACACCTACACCTTTTTGGGGTTAGGCACATTCGCACTCGTAGTGAAAGTCGGAAGTAATACGGAGCTAGTCTAAACATAAGCATAGGGGAGGAGAGAGGAGAATACGGTAGGAGGCCCTGATACAGGGGAAATTGTTTCCTCTTCCTTCTTCTATAAGGCGGCCTACTCAACCATGAGAATATTTTGCTGGCGCTTATGCTCGTGCACAAGGTAGTTTCTACGACTCTTTGAACAAGAGGCCAGAGGTTGCGAGGGAACGGAAGGATCATGCTTAGCCATGGGAGTGTCCACTAGAGTTGTTTCTGGTGGAGGAACAAACTCCTAAACAGGAGTAGGAGGAGCAGGTTGAGAAACAATGGGGGGGTTGACTCAAGTGCCTCAACAGCGGGCCTCTTCCCGTTCACCATTTTAGGAGCAAGAGCAGTAGGAGGCCGTGGAGGTCAAGACAAAGAGGACTCTCCATGGGGACCTTTTCCTCTACCATATAGGTAGTACTAAGGTCTAGGTAGTTTAGTATGGAGGTTTTATATCTTGATCTTGGGTCTACGCCAAGGAGGGATCATCAGACCCAATGGGTAAAAGCTAGGGTTGCTCATCCAATACTCCTCCCAAGAGAGGGGAGTAGACGAGTCATCCTAAGGGGAGGCCACCTTCTCCTTCCCTTTTTAGGAAGAACAGGCGGTTGGCTACTGTGCTACAGGAAGAGACAATTTTGGTTGTCCCTTACCCCCAGTCTTGTACTTTATGTAGTCCTTATAAAGCAAGTTTGTTCTTGGAGGAAGTGGACCAACTGAGGTGGGTCAAAAATGGTCTAATGGATATCCCCCATGGGACACCAAAGGCTGGTATCTAGTGTCATGCACTACGTGTACAACACCTTCATGGGAGAACTTTAAACATTTGTGAATAACGGAGGCTATCCCATTCATAGAAGCTAGCCAAGGTATGCCTAGCTTCATTTTGAACAAATCTGACTCTAGAACGACATTGAAAACCATGTCAATAGCCCTAGGTCAAACTAGGATGGAAAAAGTTATCGAGTCATATGGCTTCAAAGAAAGACCATCATGTGTACAAATGGTAGATTTCATTTCTTTGTAGTCCTTTCTATGTAATGAGTTAAGCCACAATGTCACTTTTGTGATAACATCCACTCGACTCATGGGGTCTAGTAGGACCCCTATCACAATGTTGCCATTGAGGCGAGCGAGAATAGACAGAGGCAAGGGCTTGTTATTTAGGGGCAAGTCCTATGACGTGAACGTTATATCTAGCGAACCAGTCGCAAGCTATGTGGTAGAAGTAACTGTGACCATGTTAACATAGGCCTTGAGCTGAGTGATAGAATCAATGGGATTTATAATCATGTTAGCAAAATATGAAAGAAATAGGTTTGTATATATCTGCAGTTCACTATTCGCTTCTGCCACCAATTTATTTGTATTTTTTTTGCTACCATCGAGATGAATAGTATCATCCTTGATGTGGTCTTGTATCTCATGCACAGGCACATACAACATTCGATATCATGTTTGTTAACTCAATGGTACTGATAGTAGGTACTTGCATCATACCAACTAGGGTATGGAAAGGTTACGATCTTATCCTTCAACAAATTTTTCAAGATGAAGGAATAAGACTCTGATAACTTTATGAAATTTCAGTTGCATCTGAGGCCATTGTCATATGTAGTGGCTACTACATTCTCAATAGCTTTACCTTTTCTAGAGATCGACACAATGGACTTTCCTTCAGAATGGGAGCGCAAGGAGGGCCCCCTGAACTAAACTACCATCTCGTGATACTCTCGTAGGGTTGCACACAAATGCGAGAAAGAAGGGTATTTCATAAGGGCGAACTTTTCTTGCCAAGGCCTTTTCAAGTTCCCTATGAATACCTTCTACACATCAAAATCGAGCAGCAGATACGAGATTTGTGAGAAAAGTGCTTGATACCATGCTATGAAATCAATAATCTTTTTGTTATCACCTTTTTTACACCAGATGAGATCTAAAAAGGTCATCTTCGACCTGATGTTAGCTTGGAATTTTCGTAGGAACTGGTTTACAATTTGATCAAATGAGAATAGAATTGTTAGGCAAGGAACAGTTTGGCCATCAATGCATCATGATGGAAGAAATCTATGCACAAGGTGTTAAAGATAGACACATGTGTTTGTGGGTCCCCTTTGCCACCATATTTTTTGAATTTAGGAATCTCCATTCCCTGAGGGAAGGGAGTATTCAAAATTGTGACTGACAACAAGCTATGTTGAAAGAAGGGTTGGAAGATAGGCTAGGTAGAAACTTGGGAGAGACTCGATAACTGGTTTTGCATCTTACCCATATTCTAAAGAAGAGTGTTCAGAATATGGACATTAGAAGATAAAGGGCCAGAGGAACCTCCTCCAGAACTGCCACCGGAGCCACCATCGGAACCACTGGTGTGACTACCACCAGAACCACCATCGAAGCCACCACCACTAGTAGGGCCTTTGCTAGAGTCACCTCCACTTCCAAAGCCACCACCATGACCTCCAACAGAACCACCCCCACTACCAAAGCCTCTCCCACTCATCCTGCCGAAACCTCCACCACTAGAGGTGATAGGAGGGGTGAAGCTGAAACCCAATGGGATCTTGTTCACTTTGACAGTGCTGAGTCCTTTAGAGGCAGAGGGGATGTTGATTGAGGGTACGACATTGGTCATGTATACAGACGTAGGAGGTATCGACATTCCTAGCTGTCTCTCATGATCTTCAAAAGTGGCTCCTCATATAATATTAGGATTGCTCAAAGGAGCGCATGCATCAGTCAGACTAGAGAGACTAGCCAGGAGTTCTATGCTTGTTCGATCTTTTCCCACCATGTACTTAGTTCATTGATAACCTGGGTGGCCCTTGCCAACTTCAGGTCTCTTTCCAAGTGATGTTCCAAGTCACCCAAACCTTTCCTGAGGGTGAGACATATTCTACAAGTATGTGAATAGCCTCATGCTCATCTACTGACGATGGTGTAGGAGACACAGGAGGAGTGGGGATGTGATTGGTCTCATCAAATAATCCTATCTCACCCCTTGACAACTGCTCCTGCACGTCCAGACCAATGACAGGACCAAAGAAAAGGCCCATAGAGAAACTAGTAGTAACCTTCATCATTTCCATTGGAAGGTGTCATATACTTCTCCTAACAATATCCCTGAAGGTTTTGGACTGGGTTGTGATGCTCATAAACCTTCACAACACTCAGGGGCACAACGGTCATAAGGTATAAGGTAAAAGCTTCAACACCAATGGATGAATAGATGTTGGTTCACATCAGGATCACCAAAAATATAAGAGAGGGGGACCAACCATGTTCAAGGCCCCAAGTCATGGAGAGCCAAAATCGGAAGGATTCCCTAACTTACCTTAGCTCAAAGGGGTGTTAGGAGATGTGGGACGAGAATGATGAGGATTATAAGGTCCTTCAACCACTCTGCAAACCCAAAACTCGGAATGGGGCTAGGTGAGCCGATTTTCAAGTTCAACAATGTGCCTCAGGAAGCTCTCTACCCAAGGACGAAAGCATGGTTCGGGGATGATAGCATGGTGCACTGGCATCTCTTAGGTGTGCTCACATTCGTACCACCAGAGGACTAAAGAGACAAGGTTAAACACAAGAAAATAGACTAACGACCTAGCTAATCGCTTCCAAACGACCAAAACAAAGCTATGAATTAGGCAAGATATGTACAAATATGATAAAGTAAATACACAAGAGTTAAGGTGGCAAGAATAATCTCATAGAGGTACTCGTTTGCTAGCTAGCTCCAAGTAGCACGTCCACCTACACACAAGAAAGAGGAAAATTGTTTGGGGGGTTGTATATGGGCCTACCTCATTCAGACCCTCATTTTGGTATTTCCACCTCCACAAATATCCAAGTTTGCAACAATGGAGAAATATATGATAAAGAAGGAAATGAAGTAAAGAACACAAAAGCACTACAAAAACAATAGGGTGCTACCCACCAAATCGTAAAGGAGAGTAGTAGAAGTCTTACCACCTCCACCAAGAGTTCACTAGCTAATGGAAGAGAAAATGAGAGGACTCAAGCCTCTACTATAATGGTGTTTGTTCCACACTTGCTCTATAGAGTTGACGGAATGTTGTTGCTGCTACTATGGATTACAAAGTGTTGCTTGAAGGTTGAAAGTGAATGCTAGAATTCTTGGAAAGTGTACTAAAGGATGTAAAGAGATGAACTGAATGATTAGAAGATGAAATGAAAGAATTAAGAGTGAATTTAAAGGAGAGAATGAAGAAAATGGCCATATTCAGGTCATTTAGTCAAAGGGGGAGTTACAAATCGACCTCCAATGGGAAGTGTAACACCTCCATAGGCTCCAGACACAGGAATCTGCTAGGGACGTAAGCACACTACGCAAACGTCTGCACGTCACACAGGTGTCCCCAACAGTTATTCCTCTATCAACACACAAAACAACCACCAAGTGGAATGAAGGAAATGGGCTTATGTGGAATTTATCCTTTGAATTTGGTTTTCTAAACTGAAGAAGGGAAAAGGGGAATTTGCATAAGGGGTACAAATTCACTCCTATACAAGAGGAAGCTTAAATTGGATTAGAAAATTTGGATACCAATTTAGATCTTATTGCTTCTATGAAACTTTTAGGAATCCACATAGCTTTTGACTTTGATTTTTTCTTTGTGGGCCTTTGTGACCTGAGATTTTTCTTTTTGCTTTATGGACCTTTGTGGCCTTTGATTTTTTTCTTTTTTCTTTGTGGACCTTTGTGGCCTTTGAATTTTTTTATTTTGACTTTGGATCATATTTTCTTTTATTTTTGCATGTCCCTTCGAGTAGACATGTTGATCCTTTGATATATGTGAATTTTGATATGGAAGCTTGTGACATTTGGCACCCAAATTGCTTCCAAGAGCAATGGGATAGGTGGATGGAGATGAATGATATTGAGGTATTATGGATGGGTTAATGTAGGTAGAATTTTGAGAGGGCATCAAGGATGTGTGCCTTTGTTGTTCTCAATGAGTAGGAGATGGAGGGATGTAGGGCCCCAATATGGATGGAAGCGTTAATGAACTAGGGTTTGGATGATAAGAACCAAGGATAGATGGAAGGTCTGATGGACTAGGATACTTAGGTTTATTTGGATGGAATTTGGACTTACAATGGGTACCAATGTCTTGAGCATGAGGTGTATAACCAACGCCATGATAATATGGATTTTCTTAGATATAAGGGGGTTCTAGGATACCTTGTTCATGAAAGCCTAATCCTTTGCCTTTGTAGTTCATACTTTGACACATTCATTTTCCAATGGGATATGTATTATTTATGAAACAAGATCCAAGTCCACTGTGTGGTGGATGTGATATATAAGGAATAACAAGATCTTGGAGTAAACCACCTTGGATAAAAGTGAGGGAACCCATTTGATAGGTAAGGGGCTAATGGATAGCTTGAATAGGGGTGATAGACTCTTGTGGAGGATTGTGATCATGAGGGGAATTAGGATGGGTGATAGGATCTTGACATGGGGATGATGGGGTACTTTGATCTTGACTTGGAAAAAGATCACGAGGTGTAGGAGATGGAGTAGCTTGATCTTTATTAGGTATGGAACCATCATGAAGTGGTATGAAAGGAATATCTTGATCATGAGAAGGATGAAAATCATGATGGAATGAAAGGTATCCTTGAATGGAGGTATATCTTGAACTTGATGAGGAAGGGAATCCTGAGTTTTTGTGAAAAGATAATCTTGATTAGCAGATGGTAGGACATCATTGGATATGATGGAAAAACTATCATGCTCTTGGGATGCAATGGAATCATGAGATGGTATGGATTCATTAGATGAGGTGGAAATGGAGCTTAGAAGGATTCTTTTCTCTTGCGATGGAAGGGGACCATCTTGGATGAAAGAAAAAGAGCTAAGGGGATCATCATGAAGTTCTTGAGAGATGGGATCTTGGTCAAATATTGGAGGGGATTGGAGATTTTTGGTATCATTAGATGGAGTGGAAATAATACTTTGATCTTGATGTGCAAGGGATTCTATGCTAGCATGCTTTGGACTAAGAGATTAGCATGACTCATTGGATGTAGATGGTATGATAGGAGAGGACGGTTGGATAGATTTGTTAACTTGCGTGAAAGAATCATGAGGTTTATTTTGACTTATGGGGGATAAAGATAGATGAATAACATGGTAGGATTGCACAATATTATTTGTGTTTGAGGACTTATATTTGGGTTTCTCATTTAGCCTTTGCAGAAAGTCATGGACATTGAACTTCGATGATGTAGTTTTGGGTGAGGATAAAGGCTTATGAGATGATTGCATCACTTCATTCAAATGTTGGGATTCCAGTTTTTATTTCAAGCTCTTTTAAACGATAGTTAAGATATTCAATCCTTTGGTCTCGTTCATGGCTCATAGATGAATATGAAGGATAATCGTTAGACATGTTTGGTTGATGTTTTGGGAATGTTTTGAGGTGTTTAGGGATGGTTAGAGATGATTAGTGAAGTTTTGGGAAGGTCATGGATGGTTTAGGGATGATTATTATGATGGATGAAGCATGAGACCCAAATGTTGTGATAGGTGATGATGTTTGATTGAGATTGAAAATGTTTTTGAAAAGAATACATTTCAAACACGAAAGCACAATATCTGAATGTTTTGACTTGACTCAAAGACAAGTACAACCTATGGCTAGCCAGGACAATATTTGTGGGTTCCCACTTGGATTTCTCTAGCCGCACCTATTTAGAGTGGATAGCTTAGGAGTTTTGTGACAGTGGCTCCTCCACCATGGCACTCACTTCTCAAGTACACCAAACTCTGAATTCCCCAAAGAGGAATTTTTTTTCTCTACTTTGAACCGTGAAAGTGTGGGACAGCTTCAGAGGTCCGACCTTCTGTGCTAGCAAATAGAAGGATTTTTTTTTATGAATAGGCACTCATATATATTAATTATAAAGATTAAAATAAATATTCACAAAAAAAAGGTGGGTGGTAAGAAGGCCCAACCCAAGATTCATATAGGCAATGCCCAAAAATCCAAAAAACAACCAATCACATGGGCTAGAAATCCATGATTACAAACATAAAGAAAAAGGCCATTAAGTAGCCAAAGCAGTACCAGCAAATCTAGGAGGGTCTCTGTCATCCATTTTCTTCCCCCATACATCAACGGGTTCTGGAGTGACATCAGGAAGAGGACCCCAACCATCATCAGCTTCTTTTTCTTTTTCTTTATTTTCCATTTCCTTGCGCTAGGGCGAGATTGCAAGAGCAAGATGTGAAAAAAATTTGCTAGATTCTGGAAAATCAGAGCCGCTACTAGGAGTATTATCAGAGGGCCACCTGGAACTGTCACGACTACTCCCTGCCGCTCCTCTAGAGGGCCACCTTTGGACAACCCATAGAGGAGGAGAATGAGACCACCGAGGAGAGTGGGAACCATGCTGAAGAGGAGGCTAAGAGCAGGGGAAAGCAAAGCCACTCCATTTCCAACCCCGAGAGGATGACCGACCATGAGAGGAAGTGGGTGAAGTAGGCACCCGAGCCACAGTACATAAGGCATTTCCCTAATGATCCAGAAGCACCTAAAGGTGAGCCACCTCAAGTGCAACTTTGTTTGCTTGAACTTGAATCTGCAAAAGAACATTAAAGAAAATAATAGCTTTAGAATTTGGCTACTAAAACAAGAGGTGTCTAGTAGGGGATTACCATGAATAGACAGCCTGTCTATAATAGCTTGAGAACTAGGAAGCCCGCTACTACTCCCAAAATAGAAGGATTTTGACTACTAAAATAAGAGGTGTCTAGTAGGGGATTACTGTGAATAGAGAGATCATCTATAATAGCCTAAGAACTAGGAGTCCCACTCCCACTCTACTCACGAGCAAGTCTCCGTAGATCAAGGATCTCGTGGCTTGGCTTCAAATGACACTAGCCACTCCTTGGGGTACAAATTTCATTCTCCCCCCTTTAATATAGCCTTCCGGAAAACATGCTTGAGGTCAAAGCCTGAGGTGATGAAATCCCCAAGAAAGTCTCTACTAAAAAAATAAAGGATACCAATGTTTATTTCTCATCACCCAAGATCGCACAAGTGTGCAAGGGAGAAGAAACATACACACTAGCTCGGGTAACACATAATGTGCAAGCGCACCAAACACAACAAACAAAGCTATTTTTAAGCACCATTCAAAATGTTTGTCTACTATAAAGAAAAAATGTTTAATAGTTTCAAAATAAAGTCTTGGACACACAAAAACCTACAAAACCACCCATTAGTAGTTTCTCAAAGATGTCTTGGACCAACAGAAAGCTGCAAAACCCTAGTTAGCACAAGAGGTTAACCAAATAAGATCTAATTATTTGATAATGTATCTGACCTCAAAATTAAAAACTTAAAGAAGATACCCCTATTGAATTTTTGAGATCTTTCCAAATTTATAAAAAAAATAGAAAATTTTCTTTATTTGGACCCTAGAGAGCATATTAATGAAAAACCCATAATTTTTAAAGATCAGATGTTTCAAAATATATATGATGTCAAAATGAAAACTATAAAGAAAAAACTCACTCTAAAATTGTGAGCCCTTTCTAGATCTATAAGTTTTTTAGAAAAAGTCCTTAATTTGCATCCTAGAGAGCATATTTATGAAAAACCACATTTTTTAAGGTTGGGTGTTTCAAAATATATGATCAAAATGAAAATAAAGAACAAACCATCTAAAATTGTGATTTTCAGATCTGTAATTTTTAGAATAATTCCTTAATTTACATCCCTAGAGGAGGAAGATTTATGAAAAACCCATAATTTTTAAAAATTGGATGTTTCAAAAAATATATGATGTCAAAATGAAAACTATAAAGAACAAACCCCATCTAAAACTATGTGCCCTTTCTAGAACTGTAAAAATTTCAAAAAAATGTGCTAATTTGCATCCAAAAAGCAAGATTTATGAAAAATAATAAAATAACTAAACATGCATAAAACTATTGATAAAAGGCTAATTTTTGGATTGTGGCCATTTGAGATGATCCTTAACCTACAGTAAAAAAAAAAATTGCATCCATTTGGAAGATATGATCAAATCTTTCCAAACTAGGGTTTTTGTCCAAAAATGATGTGAAACCTTCAACAAAAAGCTACACCATTTTCACATCGGGTTCACCATTTGTATGATGCTGAAAATGAAAACCTTGAATTCACAAATGAAAATCAACATGCATTCAACATCATATCAATGAAGTATTTACAAATGAACAAAAATGAAAGAAATGAAATACTAATTACTAAGAAATTAAACTCGTGCATTCAAAAGGAAAATCACTCCATTGTTATCCTATCTACAAGATCTTGTCTTTGCTCTCATATTTTTGTAGCAAAAGCACAAGAGGCTATGTAGAATGGATTTTATCAAAATTAAATTGGGGGCCCTCAAAAGTGAGGAGGAAGCATGCTTTTATATAGATGTCCTCATGGGTGGATTCACATTTAGGGAAGAATGTGGGATTAAAGAGTGAAGTAGAGAAATGCATATTTTAATCAAATGAAATTAATTGAAATGACAAAGATAAATGAGTGGGTTTATGATATAATGTAGGTTTAGAAGCTTAGAATAAAAATGTATATGCAAATTAATAGATGAATGATTTAATAGATTAGGAGGTATTTAATAAAGTATGTAAATGGATGTGGATTAATGTAAATGTATGTATGGATATTTATTATGAAATGATTCATGAATAAATAATTGATAAATGTAGATGGATAAATGCTTATAATATTTTAAGGATTTAAATGGATTAATGAAAATAGAGGAAGATATTAAATGAATTAATTAAATGAATAATATCCATTTTGAGTAATAGATGAAAAATAAGACAGTGTGAGGGACAGAATTGCCGAGGTGTCTGAGGGGGAGCTTATTTTTTTCGAGATATTTATTAAGAAATAAATTTATTTTTAGCGAGGATGAAAGATATTAAATATAATTTTAATTTCTGTAAAATTAAAAGTCCTTCTTGACCACGATCATACCATCGAGGAGTCAGGAGGGCTAAAAATTGTATTTTTCATAATAGCCAAAATAGGTCAAATTTTATATCATTTTTCATCTACGCTTAATCATCTTATGGATCCAATATTGAGATTTTTTGTTTCAATAGGGTCATCCATAAAATTTCCTCTATAAAACCCTCATTTGAAAGCATAACCCAAGAAATCCCTTTTGACCCAAAATATTCATACCTTAGATATGCAATAAACACAAAAAATATAAACGCCCCAAAAGCCCAAATCTACATAATAACACTTGCAACATGTGTTACATACCTTGTAATGCCTCAGATCTATCCTGCATAGCAATGGACTCAACTTTGCACCAAATATACTCAAACAAGGGTTATAACAAAACTTGGGAGCTCACACCTCCCATAACCATTATAGCTCTAGTACCACTTGTTAGAAAATAATGCATCATACCCACATTCTTAATCCATTTCCTACATAACCCTGTAAGAGAAAATCATGTATGCAAGTAACCATAATGCATAGATCAAATAGACAAGCCACAAGATAACACAAGATATACCTTGGGAAAACTCTCAAGAGGCAAAAACCCAACCTCCAAAAGCATCCATACTCCATCTATTATTTAGAAAATAAATAATGCATGCACTTACAAGAGTTACCATGAATACTTTTGAAACAACAAGCCTCTCCAATGCATCATCCATGTGTCCAAGCATGAATCCACACATCCCATTCCATGCTTCACATATGAACTCTTCAGAAAGACTCAATAATGATAGTCCACTCACCCAACCAACCTTAACCACTAAACATGTTCTTTATTTTATAGATACAAGATCACACAAATACAACCATGTGGTAAGATAAAACCATGTGCCACAAAACCATTGACCCCTCATTTAACATTAAGTACTAATTTTTCACTTTATTAAATATTATCCAATATTAAATTATTATCTCATGTATCTCATACATTAAATAATAAACCAATATTACAATGCAACATATAATGTTTCCCAAATAATTATCTAGTGTGATTAACCACACCTCCTAGGTGCATTACAACTAAATAATTATTTAAAATTACATTATAATATAAAATTTTATGCAATTTGGTGTACAACATCATATCATAACATCTCCAAGATTAATAATTAATTTCCAATTTCCAATTATGCTTGTTAATTCTAATTCAACCAACAATTTTTGGGTGGGCTATGAACTTCTCTAGCACTCTTAGGGTTTTTCACCTAAAAGGAGAGAGATAGACCCAAAAACTGAGGTGGTTCACTCAAACTAATGTATGCAAGATGGAATTAAGCCTAAATGTAATGATATGCAGAAAAATGATAATATTGATTGATTATGTATGCAAAACTAATGAAATATGAAGTGTTTGAAATAGGTGGCAGTCTATAAAATGAACTAGAAACATAAACAAAAGAAATCAAGTGAATGAGGCCACGGTTAAAGGTGCACCTAGGATGGAATGTTGATGATTCAAGATTTTTTGGAATCTAAAAATCACTTTTTATGACCAATGGAACTCATTCACCACTAATGATGAATTAGTCCTTCTTTTGGTAACAGAACTGGTTTCTGACTGTCAAGAACTGAATTATGATGAAATCAATTTTTCCAACCTGAAAGTGGGACTCTTCACCACTTATGTGGAATCATTCACCACTGATGTTGAATCATTCATCCTCCAAATTTCTACAAATTCAAGGGTCTAGATTTGCACTTGTCTTCCTATCAGGTTGACAAAGTCAAATCTATAGAAAATAGATTGAATGTTGTCTCCAAGCTTGAATTAGGGTTTATTTGACTTGAATAACTTTGATGCCTTGATGACCACTTTTCAACACCTATTTCTTTGACAAATATTCCCACAATACTTGCAAACACACATGTAAAGAGGGGGAAAATGGTTGAGGGTTAGAGTATAGGGATTTGCCTTGGTCAAATCCCACTTTGGTAATCAAACCCTTGATAAAGAATTGAAATGAAAAAAAGAAAGGAATGGTGAATAAACAACATGAAAATTTCCTAAACTCACCAAAACCTTATTGTTGAAGTCTGAAGATATGTCAATGGTTGCTCCAAGATGCTTGATAATTGTTTGATCAAATGATGTAATGATGCTTTGAATGCAAGAATACTAATTGATGTTGAATGAGTGAATGAGATGAATGGGGGTTAAAATGGATGGAAAAACACTTATTTATACAAAATTATTCCCTAACAACCCAAGAATACATCACGGGCTGACATAAGGTCTTAATGAATAAAAACCTAAAAGAAATTTGAATTATTTTGAATTTTGAGCCAAGAGGAACTCATTCGCCACCCATGGTGAATGGGTCCCACTCTAGGCTTACACGTAGGTGTTGAGAATTAAGTTGCTTTTAATGTTTTTTTCAGGTTTGAATTCAAAAATACACTTAATTAAGGCCTATAAGTGCATAAAGGGGACAATTAAAGCATAAGAAGGGTGTAATTAGTGGTTTGATGAGGCCTAAGAAAAGTGTGAAATCTTGTTACAAGACTTTTAAAACATTTTGAAAATAGCTTTTAAGGATAAAAGGAATATTTAGGTGATTATAATAAAGAAGAGTCTAGAAAAGTGTATAAATTTACAACACTTCACAGCACCTTCACAAGACATCATAATTTGAATATTTAGGACCTAATGTGAATGTTTAAGTTACACTGCAACATTAAATCTAAGCAAAATAAGTCAAGAATCACATGAAAAAGACCTAAATGACCATGAAAATGTCCAAGATCCATTTTTCTATGATACATTTAGCCCCCACTTTAGTGAGAGGATGAACTTGCTTCAATCTCACACTAAAGTAGCCATGCATATTGAGAGGGATCCAAATGCACTTATGTTAGCAAGATGGAATGACAATGATCAAGAGAGATGATCAAGCCCCCAGGATGAAGATCCCATGGAAAACTAAACATAAGAACAAAGGAACACATTGAAAAAAAGAAAAAGAAAAGGAGAGAAAAGGAAAAGTCGGATCAAGCTCTGATCATTTGTTCAGCTAGTTGTGAATGAGATCTAGGCTATTTTTCTAAAAAAGAAAAATGCATACTCACTCTAGGAAAATAGAACTCATGGTTGTCTATTGAGTGAGAAGGCCCAAAAGGTGAGAAACATACACTCAGGTGGTATGTACTCACAAACACATAGGTGACTATGGGGAAAGTCATGCCTCGAAATGGGCTTCCCACTCAACCATATTAAAGTTATACCTCCTAATAACTTTAATAAGGCACCACAAAGGAAAATGGCCACATCATTGTATCAATCATCCATAATATTATCGTCCTCTTCTACTATTTGGTCAGGCACTAGGAATAGATTCACCAACCTCAAAAATTGAGTCATTATTCTAATGGCATTCACACTTCCTTTTCATTTTCATAATTGGCCCAAAAATCCTCAACCTAAGGTAGATGAGCATATTTCCTTCCAACCCATTTCTTCAATTTCCCATATGGGTCCATTCTCCCTTGGCTCATGTGGAGGTCTTAGTTGTATTCTACCAACTCCTTTTTTGAATACTACGCACATTAGTAGAAGCCGGGGCAAACATACGTAACTTTCCCAAAGGTTAGAGGTTAAAAAGGATCCCCACTCTATGTTTGATAACTCCAGCGAAGCATTGGGTGTTGTGGTTGTCGAAACCCACTGTATGATCATGCAGTCATTGGGATATCATGGAAACCTATAGGGCCTATTAGAGAACCCTTCTATTCTGATACGTGTAAACTTTAGGAACTATATGAATAGATACCCAAATTGCAAGATGAATGCTCTAGTGCTATGTGACACTCTTCTCTCAAAGTCTCCCCCAAGTAGCCTAATGATGTGCCTAATGAAGGCACCATCTACCCTCTAATATTCCCTCTTTAAGTTTTTGTATTGTAACTAAGGATAGTGATCATATACCCTGAGGTCTTAATTCTTTACCATCAAGTTTCTCACAATAAAGAGGCCTTTATATGGAAACTTTTCTGCTAGGAGGTATAGCAAGTAGGAGGTCATATAGAATTTGGACATTTTCTTCACAACCATAAGCTAGTTATGCATGTTTTCATTGATGATCTTGGCCCAATGGAACTTTGTTTGGCCCCAAATGATCTACTCGATGAAGTAGAACATCCACTCCTCAAAGAAGGTATTAGTAGGGAGGCCCATTACCCTACTCGGTAGGGTGACCAAGTCAGGGTATTCTTCATGGAAGTCACTTCTGAATAACTCTTAAGGCACCTTAGCAACACTACCCCTCTTCTCCTTCAACCAATGTTGGTTGATTAGTCTCTTGCATCCTAGAGGGTCGACTTTCCACATGTTATCAGTATATCCCTTCTTAGTTTCCTCCATTATGTCCAAATGTGGGGATAGCCTGGAAAGTCTTGCCTATAGTTTGGGAACCGATCTGCACTTTTCTGCCTTCATGGTCAATGATCTTTCCATTATTATGATGGCGTTTCGCAGGCACACCATTACCTATGGAGCAATGAGAAAAGGAGGAAATAACTACTTTGGTGAGGCCACTCGCTCAGATTTATCACACATTCTTAGTATTAGCATAGATATTACCCTTCTCTAAAACTCATCTATGTCCACATGCCCAAGATTTGTATCTGATATGGAATCCCAGGTGGAAGTGATCTTGGAGGTGCACTCCACCCCATGGGACTGATATTTTATCCGATCCTTTTCCTCTTTCCCTCACAACAAGCGTATAGGTTTCTTTCCCTTTTCTTTCTTAGAAGACTTCCCTAATGGACGTGTAATAGATTTCATAAATTCTACATACAAAGACTCAGTAAGTGCATTCATATAGAAATCAGGGAAGTGTTAGTTAAATCCTACAAAACGAGGGTTAGATCCAACAATACATCATTAGAAGATCATAAAATTTATCATATTCATCATTTGAGGTTCATTTGGATCATTTATCAAAATGCAGGCCTAGGGATGTGGGTTTCCCAAGCTAGAAGCCATTAGGAGTGATTGGGAGCAAGATGGTTTCAGGGTCATGGAAACCCGCAAACAACCATCTGCATTAAAATTTATGCAATTATGATCTTTAGTGGTCAAAGTCTTCAGGAAGTAATCTAGCACATGTGGAAATCAGTTATCAGGTCCTTGGAGTGATCTAATTGGTCGTTATGTTGATGCAGGCTCAGGGTATGCGAAGGCAAGAGGCTCAAAGGGCATTTGGGACTTTTCCACTAAGTAACAACAATCATAACATGACGCCCTGCAAGGAGAAATCCATAGTGTGGGACATGTAGAGTCCTTGGATGTTTGGTTTGTTGTTACACAAGGAAGAACCAATGAGAATATGTCATATGATTACCATTAGGAATGGTGGAGAAGAGACAACAATATGCATATAATAGTTCATAGTGACAGGCCTGTGCAATGCTTACTACTCTTCGATTTTGATTGAATACCCTGGGGAGATGAACTACGCAGAGTTTGTAGTGCTAGTGAACAAAGCAGTTTGGATGCTAAGGAGTGGAAAAAGAGGCGGGATGCTTCATAGATGGACCCCCATAGAAACTGAACCACATGAGGGTTTCAACTTGGTATTTTCACTTCTGAACTTGGAATGATGAAGTAGGTTGTGGGTTTCACTATGCTGGAAGGTGGAGTGGTTTCACTGCTAGAGAACGACATTAATGGAACAACAAGATATGGATGACATCCCATGGGGAAGGACCGACATATCATTAGGACTTAATGATTTTAGCAATTGAGGATATGATCTTGGTAGGGCTCGTGATGTGGGAGGTAGGTAGGGGTAAGTCATTTTCCAACGGTAGTAAGGTCACATCCACCCACAAACAACGGCCCACATGAACGGACCCATAGGGGTTCAAAGACTTAAGTTATTCCATTAAACATTTGATGCTTTGTTCTTTTACTAGGGTAGTGAGAGGACATTGGGGGCCACAAGGAAGTTTTCATTGTGTAAAGAATGGCATTGAAATAATAAGGTTCTACATGGTTTTGATGGTGCTACTTGAATGTTTTTTTAAAAGGGATTTCAAGCACTGCGAGTGGATTTTATGTGGAACCTAAGGCTAGGCAGGCATCAAACGTCTAATTGGTTTACTTTCAAGATTTAATCATCAAATTTCAAGCCCTGTCTACAAAAAAAATACATGTTCTAAGATGTCAAAGGTGGACTTACCTAAAAATGACGCAAAAATTTAATGAAGATCCAACTTTTGATCCCTTCGAAGCTTATGCAAGCATACGAGCTCTGATTGTCATTTCTCCCTCTAACAAATCCCAACTAGCAGGTGTGAAAATTATAGGTCCAATTATCTATTTATAGGAAAAGGTCCATCAATGACCCACATTAAACATAGGGTATGGTGGCCGACAAGTTAGTTGGAGCACAGGAATCAATGAACAAGTGGTGGGCAATGTAGAACCTACAAAGCAGAATGACCCCTAGACTTTGTCGCTAACTAACAGCTAGGAGATAACGACAAGCTCATATGTATGACCCACCATGGGGGTAGATGTCCCAAGTCAGCTGTTGGTTGAGCAGCAAAGATATGATGACATCGCATAGAGGGAAACCCACACTTGCAGACCTACGGGACTTGGAGGACACTAGGGTGAAAGGCTAAGGGAAACCCACAAGGGAACATCTGCAAAATCCAAAGACTTAGAGAACCTTGGGGTGATGAATTTGGTCAACTAGAGAATGATGAATTTTGTGTTCTTGACCACTTGAAGCTCAAAATTAGGGGCATACAAAATGAGGCAAAGAAAAAAAATGACTCAGTGAAGGTTAAGAGAAGAAGGGGTCCCCATTCCAAATGGGGAGTTTGTGTTATAGGCACAATAGGGTTTAGCATCATATTTCAGATGGACTTTATGTTGGAATAAGTCCTCTCTATATGCCTTTAGATCAACATAAGACCAAGAAAACACATGCTTGTATTTCCTAAGCAAGGAAATAAGCATTGTTCTAATTTTTTGGTTTAGCCTTTTCCCAATGTATACCTTTTTAGGTGCATTACCTATCCACAAATTTATCTCTTCCAAGTCTTTTTTATGTGTTGGGGTTGGCTTTGCATCATATTTATTAGTATTATCAAAGATCCTTTCCAAGGCTACTAGCTCCTTTGGGATTTTATTTGTTTTCAACTGAATGACCTCATTCCCAAAAATAGTTTCCTTTCCATTAACTATCTCAAAAAAACCATGGAAATCAATCTCTTGGCTATGGTATTCATCTACAGATTATAGAAATACTAGTAAATCCTAGTCATCATTGAATACCTGTTATTTGTAAATATTATCTGGAATAGAAGGCCTTGATTTCACCTTAACCTTAGATATCCCAAAAAAGGTTATATCATGTCTAAGGGAAATATTGGAAAGGAGATATTCCATTAAATTTTTGGAGCGTTTCATCCAATCTATGGAAAATGCATCAAAAAATTCAATAGTGTCCCAAGCAATAGTTTTATATTGATTTAATCTTTTGTGTTTAGACACATATTTGGCTCTAACCTAGGACAATACTAACTCATAGTTCCATATAACCCTAATCTTTTTGATGTTATGTTTGATTTCCATATCCAATCCTAAAATTAATGCCTCATAATCTACAACATTATTTGTACATTCAAATTTCAGAGAGAATGAGTACTTGTAGGACTTACCTTTTGGTGATATAATGATCACCCCAACACCTTCTCCTTCCTTTTAACATGCTCCATCAAATTACATGGACCATAAACCATTATCAAGAACATGTTCTTTCACCTCTTGAGCCATTGGTGCAAATTTCTCTTTCTTAGATGAAGAATCTTCAATTTTGGAATTATCCATATCAATATCAATGAAGGATACTTCTTCATCTATCTATATATCTTCCACAAGAGTATCAAACCTTTTTTCTCTATTTAGTTTCACTTTTTTCCCATTGATAGGGATCATGGCATATGATAAATCCAATTTCATGCTTCATCCAACCACTACACACCATTTTCTTGATAGCAACATCCCATATTGAGGTGGGATGTCCACTACTGTAGCATTCATCATGAATTCCTTCTAAGGGAAAGCATCAATTTTGAATTGTACATCCTTCATTATTCGCATAACTAGAACTTTTGTGGAATCCATAGCAAAGCATTTACCATATGCTTTACTAGCATGCAATCCTAGTTCTTTCATGATTTCCAAAGGCATGACATTAGTGGAAGCTCTAAAATTAATCATGTAAATTTTGATCAATTTATAACTTAACAGTAAAGTGGCATAAAAGAGATATCTGAGTAGGGCACTTTATGCTGGAAGATTGAGGAGATTGACGTTGATGATGCAATACTGGTAACATGGGCATGATATGTACATAATGTAGGATATAGTTTTTTCATTGATGTCAACATTGTTGTGGCTCATTTTAATATGTTTTAGAAGTATTGTGGAAGAAATTTGTGCAAGTTGAGTTGGTCTAGAACATGCAAAGATGTAGAAATTTAACTAAGTGTCAAACTTTCTAGTTCAGGGTTACAACATGTTAGTTTTTGGGTCCACATCACTCTGTGAATGAATATAATGCTCTGTGATTCTAACCTAATTTTTGTGGTGGTTAGAAGATTCTAAATCCAATGTTTCATCTAGTTTGGCAAAGTATTTTGGGAGATATGAATGATAGAGTTTGGCCTGGCTTAATGCAGTCATTTTTTGTATAGTGTGTCGGTATGGGAGATTTTGCATTCCTCTGTGGAAGAATCTTTTGTGTTGTGATGTTGAAGATAAGCTGCTAGATGTCATTTGAGTGGGAATTCCAAATGGCATTGTGTGTTGAGGTCCATGTGTTGTGAATTTGGCATACATATAAAGGTTTATTGGTTTAGGTCTTATTTGGGGTTGACCTAACATGTTTGATGTTTTGCGAAGAACAAATAAGTGTTCTTGATTTATGTAAGATCCAATATAGGTCCATCCCAACCTATCTTAAGGTGATTTGAATTCTTTATTATGGTGTGAAGTTTAGATTAAACCTTTTTGGGTCAACAAGTTTAATTTTGTGTGTTACATCCAATTAGGCCAACCTAATTGATGCTACACTTGATGTGGATATATATAGTGGGAAAATTTTTATGTTATGAGATGAACAGAGAATGTAGAGAGATACATGAAATGTATGGTGTTACACCTACATGTGTGTGATGTGAATCTGATTATGGTTGTGAAAATTGTGTTGCAAGGTGTGTGAATACAGAGCAGGGCAGAGCATTGATGTAGATCAATGTAAATATTGATTTTATACTTCATTGGAACTATAATCCAACATATTGTAGATGAATTTGTATTAGTTCAAATAGGTTGTAAGCCACCCCTTCTTTCTTCTATCTTATTTTTTGTGGGTAGTGAGTCCACTAGATAATGAATCCCCCTATAGTGAGCACTTTTGTAATATACTATGTCTGCATATAATATATTGTAAGCTAATCCTCCCCTTGGTTTTTCCCATTTTGGGTTTTCCACATAAAATTCATGGCATTCATGTGTTATGTGATGTTTTGGATGTTTGACATGTGCTTTCTTTACATATATCAATTGAATGTTCTTTGGTAATTGGATAGCTAATGTTTGAATGGTTTAATAAAATACTAATTCACCCCCCTCTTAGTATTCCAGGTGTTCAACACTTTGTTAAAGTTGTGCCTAGGAACACCTTAGGTATTTCAATGTTAACTTCTTCATGTTCCATTTTATTTAATTCTTTCTTACCCTTTTTAGGTAGGGTAATTATCTTCTTCTTATTATCAAAGGCTATAGCTGCACCATTAATAAGGGAAACTTTCTTCTCTTTACGTTCCTTTATTCTCATAATTTCAAAGAAAGGAACAAATACTTTAATTTGTGACAAGATTCAAGCCATGTCCACATAAATATATTTAGGGATGTCATAATTTTGATAAGTTGGTAGGACTTTGTTATTGAAATTTTCATTTTTGTTTTGTATCTCAATTCCTTGAGTACACCAAGCATTTCCTTTTTCTTGTTATTCCTTCATCTTTTCATTTTCAACCTTCATAATAAGAGACGCAATTTGATTTATAGGTCTCTCAGTATCTTTTCCTTTTTTTTGTTCTCATTTTTTATATCAGGATTTTTTTGTTGCTTGATAGGAAATTGATCATTTATCTCATTCCTATTCTCCTTTATGAAGATGTTATATGATTTACCTTGATCATTATTAATTTCTCTATTTATCAAATTATAATTACTCAAATTCCTATAATCACCTACAGGGTCCAATTTTTTTAAAACTTTATGGAAGGCCTGGGAAATTGTTAAGAAGCTCCTTTCCAACTGTCAATTCACCAAGGGTGATAATAGGGCAATCTTTGCCAACAAATCTATTTGGTGGAACCTAAAACGTAAAGGGAAGCCCTTGGCCCTTATTCAGGGGTGCTATGCTAAAGGCTAGGTGCTTAAAGGAATCCTTTGCTTTAAGGATATCTTAATTAATGGTAATTTGAAGGATTGGAATACCCTTAGCACTGAGTTTAACATTCCTCAAAGTAATTGGAGAACTTACACGGTGTTGAGAGAGGTCTGTGGTCATCTCAAGTTCTCGGTTAAAGTTATAAATGAACCCCTCCATTATAAAGACTTTGTGTGGAAAAATGGTAACAAAATAATGAACGTTAAGGCTAAAGATTTTTATTCTATGCTTACTGAGCAGGTTGATATTTCTGATCATATGAATAAAGTTTGGCAAATAAACTTGAGCAAGGATCATTGGCACAAAATATTTTTGAAGAATTGGCAGAAGGAACTTGAGGCCAAAAAGGCCTGCTTCAGATGGCTTCTGCTTTTACAGAAGCTCCCTTATAAAACTACCACAAATGGTCTTGAGATGTGTTCTTTATGCAGGAAACCTGAAACCTTGTCTCATATTTTCTTTGATTGCATTTTTGCCAAGGAAATCTGGAATATGTTTTTCTTTTCTCATAATATCTGGGGATGTAATGGAGGTCTAAATTTTGTGAATTTGCTTTTTTCACAAAGTTGCAAATTAAGCAAAATTGGTTCTTTATTCTGGCATATCCTTTCTACTGAGATTTTGTGGGCAATTTGGAAATCTCGGAATGTGGACCGATTTCAAGGTAGAAGAAGATTGCTTACTGAGTCCTACAAGGGAATCATATTCTATAATGTTGCTATGTAGGTGTTCATTACTGTGGAGATGTCAAAGGATAAGTTCTGGAAATACTTGGAGAACAAGGAAATTTCTATTGATATCATGGAT
>VDFB02270651.1:507592294-507623292 GCA_007258455.2 Sequoia sempervirens
TACCAAAATGAACATTAGTCGACAAGACTTAGGCTATCGTTGAGAGTTCTTACCGAAGTCTTCAAGTCACCCTGAGATCATCCTTCGCCAGGATTCATACCGACAACAGCCCACAACATTGGTGAGACAAACATCTGTCGCCAAGAGTTCTTACCGAGGCTTTCATATTACTCCGATGACTCCAAGAGTATAACGGTCGGTGAGACATCTCATATCGATAAGACTTCATACTGAAGCATTTGAGTTACTCTGATGACTCCAGTCACCATGAGTCTTCTCGATTACCTTTAGACACCAGCTCGTCGGCAAGAGATCTCCCCGAGCGGAGTGAGATAGAAAAGCTTACAGCGATAGCTTCAGTTGGCATGATAGTAACAAGGTCTTGGCGACCTGAGAATTCCACAAGGTTACCAACTGCTAGTCGGCCAGACAATACGAATGTCACACCGACTTTTCTCTTCCAGAGGTTTCAGCCTGTGAGATTGAGACACACAATTCCAACACAGTACTTTGCAATTTTAGCATACCTGCATAGCAAACGTACTATAATATCTTTTACAAATCAATATATACCTCTTACATATCAAAAAAAATGAAAAATGAAAATGTTTTTAAATGAAATTTCAAATCCGCCACCACCTAGCCACAAGGGCGCTACTTGAGTGCTGTCGACATGCCATCACCTCCAACAAGCCATCGGTGGCTCCACTCGAGGGCCACCCCTGCTCAGCCTATAAGCCAAATTGGAGTACTTATTTTCAAATGGACATAACTTTCACCCAAGATGTTGGATTTTTCATTTCTTATACTTTTTGGAAAGGTGGTTCCAAGCACTTCACAATGGTATAGGTTTGGTTTTATGATTTTACTTTTTTGAGGCCTAGAAGTCAAATATTCTCTTGTACACAGTTTTGAGCATAAAATTTACATAATGGTGTACTAACACTTGTAGATGATCAAATCAATTTAAGTCAAGCAACAATTGATTCTTGAAGGTGATTAGTGTGACTTCATTCCATCAAAGTGATCATATCTGAGTGGTGAGTTGTAGCAAGATTGTCAATTCAATAATTTTTTATCATTAGCCTCTATTCAATCAAGGATATAATATATTTTATCATAATTTTCCATTGTGGAGATAGAAATACCAACATGAGGTTTGAAAACAACACATTATTATTTAAAAAACAACTTATATCCAACACAAATGGACCAATAATTGAACACTAAAATATTTTAACAATCCTTCACATTTCATTAGAAAATACAAGGTATTTATTATGTTCACCTTTTATATTTATGATAGGACAAACTATTAATATGAAATAGTCCAATGCATATACATTGCTACCTCAATAGTTATACACATAAGAATAATATTTTTTTCATTACGACAACAATACTTGTTTAAATGATCACCTTATTTTATAAATAACACACTTATAGTGGATAGTTATGATATTTTATTTGAAACAAAAAGGAAAAAAAATTATTTCACTTGTTAATGAATGTATTTGTGTTTTTATTTTTTTAAATATAATCTATTCATTGGTTCTCAAGCGTTCAAGTATGAGTCCATCTTGACCAACATTTGGTTATTTTTAATTTACATATCGACTAATTATTGACAATATATGGTATAGATATGTGAGATTATAACCACAAGTACTATCCCAACAATTAGACCCCACACAACTATTGGCCCCTCTTCACTACTCAAAATACCCACAAAATTAATATGGAACAAATGATAAAAATAATAAAAAGATAAAATAGACTTTCATCTCTTTTTTTATCTATCTTTTTGTCTTTAGTTTACTCTTACCTTTTACAATTTCTTTTAATTAAATTTTAAAACTTTTGTTTAAAATGAAAAAATAAAAATCTTTTCCACAATATAAAAACACATACAAACGAGTAGATATTAAGACAGATACTTCATAGTACACAATTGCACTACCTATAATACATAATACAAAATATAAGAACATAGTTATAAATATAGAGATAGAACACAAGTACACACAAGAAGTAAAATATTAAAGTAGATACTTTATAGCACACAATTACAATACATATTGAAATAGATACTACATAGTACACAATATTAAAACATGCTTGTAGATACTTCATAGTACACAGCTGCAAATAGATACTACATAATATAAAAACAAGCTTACAAACATATAGATAGACTCAATTACAGGATGTTGAGATAGATACTTAATAGTATCTACACAATTACAGATAGATACCACATAACACAAGCTTACAAACATATAGGTAGACGGAAATACAGACAAGAACAATACGCTGAGGTAGATACTAAATAGTATCTACACAATTACAGATAGAAACCACATAACACACAATATAAGATGTAGGTAGATATTGCGGCGGTAAAACTATTTATCCTAGCTCATATGGAAATGCTAGTAGGAATTCCTGTAAAGGTGAGCCCACCGGTTTTGGTTTCCTCTGAAGTGTTGGGAAATAAGAGTGTGTAAGGAAGCTTTGCAGCGCCACATCGGTTTTTCAAGTTTGGGTTGGCATTTCTCTCCATAATCTTCTTCTCGACGTCCAACAGCTTCTGCTTAAATTGCTTAAAGGCTTCCTCAACTCGAGGATCATCAACCCATTCCGATGTGGAACCCTGGCCTAAGTAAGTCTCGTCTGAAGAATGCCTAGACAAAATTTCCAATACAGCCATGGTTTTGGTGGTTGTCTCAGGGTCAGTAAGAGTTTTGAGAAAATATGCTTCTTTGTTTTTGAGGAATTCCTTATATTCAAGTGATCCTTTGTGGGGGACAAGCTTTCGAGTAGTACTGGGATGGTTGGGCATGAATCCAGCATACCCATACTGCCCGAAATTCACAGCAGCATGGTGAGCAGAGGCAACCCAGATGATGGTGGTAATGCCCTCCTTCAAATCACTGAGTGTTTTCATCTCGTACCATCCTGCCTTCTCAGTCTTCTTGTCTCCGTACCCAACCTCTATTATCTCTTTCCACCATGCTTGAACTTCTTCATCACCCTCTACAGTTTGGTCATCGCTATAATACAGTGATATGTAATCAGAAACCCAAGATTTCAAGGCATCCCATATTTCGAGCCCATCTACTGCATATGGGTAGTCTTCAACCACAAGCTTCAGTCCATTCGCTTTATTTGTTGGATCTGTACAGCCATACCTCTACACAGTCACACCAAGCATAAGCATAAACAAATACATCTATTAACCATTGCATCTTTAAAATATTTAATTGGAATGTACATTGATAAAAATGGAAGAATCGGGCAAGTTTTAAAAATGAGAAATACTAAATAGGTTGACTTCTTAAAGGAATTAAAAGCCGCACTCTTATGTGATTGCTACTAACAGTTAGAAGCACATTTACCTTTTAAGAAGATCAGCTGGTAGACCTTGCTCGTTGAATTTCCACCCGACATATGCTTTGGCAGAGATTTCCATTACAAATCGGCCCGGGCTGAAACATTCCTCGATGACACCACCTGCATTTATCAAGTTTTGGCGAGCTGCACGATTGATATCCATGGTGTTGCGAAAGTGAGGGACAAGTAACTTGTGAAGGGGATGCAGTTTGCTCAGATTTCTGTGAGTGGCGATAATAAACGGCTCTACCACTGCATGCGTTCTGAGCCTGCAACCATCAAATGGACCTCACAAAATTATTGATTCTATTGTAAGATTTTGCTTCCATAGAGTAAATGTGGCAGTAATTACTTACCAATGGCTGACTATCTGGTGATAACCAGAATCATTGGATCGTACATGAGCTTTGGCTAACTCCCACAACCATCCCTCATCCTCTCCACTATAATCAGGAGTGAAGACGCGTCGCTCACCAAGTCCCACAGATGTGGGAGGCAAACACAACTCTATAGCAATAGGCTTTAGAGTTCCATCAGAGAGAAGAAAGAAGATGGTGCGGGTTGCATAGACTCTGCTTGTAGGAAGACAGTTAATGCGTTCTACGTAAGGAAAGTAAGCATCATAGTAGTCTAATATGAAGAGCCTCTTTCGTGTAATAGCCTGAGAACATGGCGATGATGAGAAACATAACTATGATATCATTCAAAGAATCAAAAGATTTGAAGGAAATACCTCTGCCACCGAGATGCCATCTAAGTATGGAAGTAAATGTTCAGCAGTGATGGAACTCTCCGCTGGACCATAAATTTGTGTGTTTAAATTGCTTAATATGGGTAACCTCTGTCACAGTGAAAGCTCCCTCAAGTCAATAAAACCAGATGTAACCACGCCTAGAGCTTATCAATTCTCTCAGTATATACTTACTTGCAAACGTTGAATCATCATGGGATTGATTCCTGAGAGTGTTTGACGAGCAAACTCTTCGTCTTTCATCCACGCGTCCTCATCCCCTGTATCACAAATCGTATTCATACTAATATTGTGTCAACTGTATTTTGTGATGCAATGCTATGGTTTCATATTAAGTATGAATTTAAGCCTACTTACTGCTTATTATATTAGGTTTTGGAAACTTTAGGATCGCTTGGTCCTCTGTATCCAAAATCCCTTTTACCATCTGAAAGGGAACGACTGCTTTAGCTAAACTAACTGTGATATCAGTTGGCAATGAAAGTCCCTTGCTATAGAGCTGTTTAATCTCCTTCAAATCGCTAAAGTGTGCTTTAAGCACATTTAGATTTAGATATGAAGCAAGATCGTTAATGAACTTTTTAGAGAAAGCTTTGAAGAGATGGGCTCTAAAGTCAGAAAGACTGGCATGAGGGAACTTCTCATCTGGCGGAATATAGAAGCCAGGTGAAAAGGATTCTGGCAAGATGCTACTTAGCTTTCGAGTCTCAAAACCATGGTCTGCAAAAAGGAGTAAGTTGAGTCAGGTAGTAAGTATTGTCAATTACATATATATTTGGCTGTCAACAAAATGCTTTGCTACCCACTAGTTTTTGTGCGATTTCGGCCGGTTCTACATCTCCGAGGATATGGAAAATCAAACGATCCGCCGAGAATTGTCCTCTGATGGTTCTTGTCATCGTCCGGGTCACCCAAATCATTGTAAACATCGTAGTCATAAACTCGATCCCATGGCTCCCTCTTGCCTGTGCCATCTCCCTTCAATCTCCTTAGCTCTTCTTCCCTCTACTTCTTCAGCCCTTCGCTCGTTTCGTCCGGAAGATAGCTCTGCACACACACCATATTTCATCACGTCTTTTCTAAATGGAGAAATTTAAAATGAAATAGTGTTAGTTATATGGATCCAAGTACTATACATTATTTGCAAAGAAGACTCGTTCAGCAAGAAAGTTGGAACAAACTGTAGCCATCCATGAAGGATAAACCCAAGAGTTACAGAGAAAATTAATATCCCCTAGAGAAGGGACATTAATGGAAACATTCTTGAGATAAAACTCTCGAGCATGCTTGTTTTTCACAAGAATAGCTCCAGGGGTACCGTACTCAGGAGGCCAGTAAAAAGTGATTTTGTGACTTGTATCGCTAATAACCGTTGACAAAGAAGGCAAGTTCCAACTCAACTCAGACTTATGGGGGCTAACTTTGCCACGCCCTGTTTCTGCAATAAATAACCCACAAATGTTATTATATTGTCTATTTTTTAACTCTATTCCATAAGTAACTCTATTTCATAAGTAACTCTATTCCAATTTATGAAATGTGATGGCAAAGTTGATCCAAAAACAAATACACAGTTTAATCCAAAAACAACAAATTCAACAAAATATTTCTTACCATTATCTATTTTGTCGCTACTGGCTAACTGAAAAATCACCTTTCTCTGCATGAGCTCGGAGAGCCTATCTGCAATGCTCGCTCCGAAATCCTTAGCATCCAGAAATGCTGCTTTTCTCAACACTACAGTGCCTTCTATCTTTGTAAGTCCTTTCTTATTACGGGAATCAGCTAAAAACCTCTTCATTTTTGTGTCAAAATGCTTCTCAACTTAGCAAAATGCTTTCTGTTTGTGCAGATTGCAGGGGGGGTGGTTGTATTTATATGCGATTCCACAGTGGATGTAAAAATTAATGTTGTCACTGTGATGTAAAAAGTTAATATTCTCTTTCTTTCTTTTTCTTCTAAAAGAATTAGATAAAGAATGGCAGTCATAAACTTCAAAAGAAGTTACAAAAGTTAATATTCTTTTTTTTAAAAGTTAATATTCTGCCTGATGTCACCTTGATGATGTAAAAGTTAATATTCTTATCCACATTGTTTTTGAAAAAAAAAACTCTTATCCACATCTTTGTTCTTTCTTATTTTTTGAGATATTCGGTAAGTCCACAGTAATGAATCAAGTCAAGGTCAAATGTTTTTATTGGACTTGCAAATGGTAGTATTCATAATATTGATCACAAAGAAAGTTAATATTAGTTGGTATTTGTAGTATATATAAAAGATTGTTTTTAGAATCAAATATGTCTTTTGATCAAACGCATAGATTTTAGGAACAATATTTGTGAAGTTAATATTGTTAATTTGTTTCAAGAAAGTAATGAATTAATTAGTTTATGGTTGTGTTAGTGGTTTTAATTTTGATATATTTATTTTTGTATTTTAGAGACTTATTCTTTACAAACCATACAAGAATGATCATGACATTGACAATTTCTTGTCTTAATGAAATATTAGAGGGCCTTGAGTGAATGGTAAATTTATATTGAATTGATTTTGGAGGAAACTACATGATTTAGCATGCTAGAGTCAAATAATTAATTTGATGGGTTGCCTCCTAGGAAGTATTGATGCTTCACCCCTATGAGCATCACCTAGATGTACTAAGTGCTAAGTGAAAAATTTATGCTCATGGGAAATGGGTTCTTGTGAACCACTAGTTATGAAATATGGATCAGTGAGTTTTCTCAAAATTACATAGTTGAATCTTTGATAAAAATATGATATAAGTTATGTTGATTTACTCTTGTAAATTAATGTCTTATTACAATTATTAAAATTAACTAATACAACTTATACTTTGTCACAAAATACAAAGGTGAATTTAATCAACCCAACTATCAAACTAATGTGGAGGGAAAGAGAAAAATGTAAGCTATTGATGATTATCCACTTAGATGGTCTATAATGCATTCAATGTACACACATAAACTGATTTCTATGTTGAAGTGATTTAGATTGAGCATAATCGATGCTTTTTTTTAGAATGTATTAGGTAAAAACACCTCATTGAGAATTTAATTTATTTTAACTCTAATATCTAAAAGTATTTGAATGTATGTTCCTCTATTATGCAACGAAGTAGAATCTAAAGTTCCTTGAGGACAAGCAATGAAACATCTATTATTAGAGAATATTTCGTTCCCATCTCTAACTTATCATCATCGAATTATGACAATACATCAAAGGTATATCTTATTAGCAAAAAAATTTCTTGATTTTTTTGGTTCAATCAATTCCTGGCTCACTACGTGACATAATGTGGATACATCTAGTCACTAACATGTGTGATTGTTCTTATTTCCAACACAAGGATGGATCAATTCAATTGAAAAGCGCTAGGATAGGTGACATTATAAATTTGATATCCTAGGTTGATTTATGTGTCTCCACGTTCTTTGGAAAGTGTTCTAGGAGACATGAGGGATAAAATATTTATTATTTATTTTCATATGACAAATTCTAATTGCATTCAAAGATATGGACCCATTATGGTGATAGTTAAAGAGCATTTTGGGAGGATATTCCTCTTGGGCGTCCAACTTTGAGTGGGAACCACTTTTGTTTGCATGTCCTTACATGTTATTTGCATGCTCTTGCATGCTCTTGCATGGTTGGAAGCCCAAGTTTGCATGTTGGTGCATGCTCTTGCATGAAGCCATCAAAGCCATAAGAGAGTTATGGAGCACTCGGGTTTGACCAATTCTGATTAGGTAGCCATGTGAAGGCCATGTGATTATTCAATATTTTATTCCATGTTTATGGGTTGTCCACTAAGGGGGGTGTAGTTTTTTCTAGGTGGTTTTTCTTGTTGTTTTTGGATACCATTTATGGTATTCTCTACCACAAAATTCTATATATTGGAGCCTTGAGATGGTGGTTTTTTAAGAGTTTATTTACAGGTTGTCAGAGTGATGAAATGCTTTTGAAATACATAGAGAATTGTTGTATTGATGTGTTTCCTTGAAGATTAATACAAACATTGGATCTCTTTGGGTGTGGAGTATTTCTCGCAAGGGTTTCTCCATGTATATCTTGTGTCACTTATGTTTAATTACTTATGGTATTGTAGTTTTTCTTTCATTGTTGAAATTTTCAATCACATAATCTTTCTATGGTAATCTTGAATATATAATTTCAGATTTGCAACCATTTTAATAAGTTCATATTGTTGCAAGTTATACCTTGATTTCCAACATTTGGTATTAGAGCTAATAATTTTGTTAAGAGAGGGACGCCTTCATTTTAAGTGTTGAAGGTTTTTTGGCTGTAGTGGGAGCTTGTGCATTGTGGGTTTGTAAATTTGTGAAGAAGATTGTAACTATGGATTCTACCTCCTGTTTAGATATTGAGAAGTTCAATGGCATTGGTTACGAGATGTGGAAGTTGAAGATGGAGGATCTCCTTGAAGAGAGAGATCAGTGGCTAGTAGTTTCAAATGAAAAGAAACCAAAAAATATGTTTGATGAAGATTGAAAAAAAATGGATAATAAAGCACAGGGAACCATTCAACTTTGTGTCTTGCAAATTTTATCAGCTCCTAAATTTTTCAGAAGAATCTACCACATACAAGTTGTGGAGGAGGATAGGTGAAATCTATCAAACTAAAAGTCTAACAAATAAGTTATATCTCAAAAGAAATTTGTACTATTTGAAAATGAAGGATGATGATTATATTGTAGAACATTTAAATGATTTTGATATGATTATAAGTTAGCTTGCATCTATAGATGTTAAGATAAAAGAAGAAGATAAATGTATTTTGTTGCTTTGTTCTTTACGTGAGGCTTGAAGAAGGAAAAAGATAATATTGAAAGTAAATAGGTTAAATGCATAAAGGAAATACACAAAGAAGATTATTATACCTTCATAGTCTCCTCCTCTTCATGGATTGAGCTCACAAGATGCACCCATGTCTTGTATATTTTCTCAAGTGATTGAAATGGATGTGGTTGCTCAATATTTTAGCAGCATGATGGTAGGATAGAGATGGATTTAATGGATGTTCGGGTAGCATAAGGATGTGTTCAATGTGGATGTCGAGAATGAGAGCCAAGAGCTCATTATATAGAACTTTGGTGAGAGGAACCAAGGGCTAGGACTGATTAGTTGATGAAGGGATGAGATTGAAAGAGAGACAGGTTTGGATCAAGGAGTGAAAAAGGATTAACCTTGTGACAAGTTTCACAAGAGGGAGGAGGTGTGATGGGGAGGTGTTCTCACACATGTGTGAGCGCACATTAGGAAGAGAGTGTGTAAGAGGTTATGGGGGTAGGTGAGATGTAGAAATTTAATTTTAGGGAATTATGGTAATAAGGGTTAGGATTAGGGATTAAATCAATTAATCATTAATTAACTGATTTAATGAGAAAGGGTTAAGTTAACAAACCGTGGGTTTATTAACTTAGGTGGAGTTAAAAGTTGGAGAATGGGATAATAATGATTAGGATGAGGATAAAGTTAATTGATCAAGGATTAATTAACTTAAGAAAGGTTAGGGGATTTTAGAGGAATAGGGTAAAGGTTAGCTTTAATTAAATAAATGCGATTTTATTTAATTAAAGGTGGTGGATAAAGGTAATAGGGAAATTAATTAAATAATAATCAATTATTAGGATAAGGGAAGAAGGTTAAATTAATTAAATAAATAACAAGTATTTATTTAAATCAATATTATTTTAGGTGTCTACAATTTTCCCCTCTTTGAGATGAAGTTACAACTAAGAGATCTATAACACCATTTCAAAGAAGAATAAAACACAGTGGGTAGGAAAGAGATAAGGACTAGTGGCATGATGCCCTAGTTACTAATGAGGATGAGGAAGGATGATGAGGAGGTAGTGGTATGTGTTGTGCCTATGGCATAAACGCCCTATTTGGAATGGGACCCTCTCTTTCACTTTCACTAGGTCATTTTTCCTTCACCTCATTTTGTGTGCCCCCTATTTCAAGTCCCAAGCAGTCAATAAGTCCTAAAGTTATCATCTTGAGTTGAACAAGTTTAACCACCCCTAAAATTTTCAAGTCTTCTTGCTTTTGCAGAGTTCCTTTGGCGAGTTTCCTTAGATCCTCAAAACTGGTGACCTTTGCCCATTGCGGGTCCACCCATGCAGGACACCCTTGGTGGAATTCCATCCTTCCTTCTCTGTTTATGCGACAGATGAGTCGACACATGCACCCACCCTATGGGTTCCGTCACCTCCATTGCTATTTATTTTTCTGACCGGTTAGACGGTAAACGCTTGGTGGTCACCCACCTCGCAAGCTTTGCTGTTCCCACCGCAGTTCATTTTAAAATCCACACCCACCAATCATGACAACTGTTGTACTAGCATTTAATGGTCAAAATCCTATAAATAAAAAATTTGACAAGTCTTTTTCACCAACATTCTTGTTGAACCTATCAAAGCTCCTCCTGCTTTTGTCGCCTTTGCACTTAAGTGATCCCATTGTCGTTTGAACATCGTTGCCTTCATTTTCTTCGCGAGTTCTTGTAGGGTATCCAGGTAGGGTTTTCACCGCCACCCAGTCATGTGCTTTTCGTTAAGTTTTGTAAAGCTATTAAAAAATCTTGGAGAGAAAACCTTGAAACTAGTTAGAACGTAAAATTTTGCGTAAAACCCATGTTCTAGAAATTGAAAATTCTTTAAAAATCAACCCATTAGGGCCATGCAAAACCTAACACTGCAATTGTCATTCTTGACTAGGGCCATCGAGCCCTTGCGACCCACAAGTCCTTCGCTGCCGTTACCTTAGCTCTCTAAACGACAAACTTTAAACCACGACCATCACCCTTGGTAGACCCATTCATCTAGGTGGACGCCGCCTCCTTGCTGTCATCAGTAAACCAAACAAAAATCCTAAGTCAAGAGGAAATCCTGTTAACCCCATGGGTCTGCAAGTGTGGGTTTCTACATGCGGATGGCTCCCTTTCAATCGTTGTTTCGCACGGCTACCTGACTCTGGCCTTCCGGCGTGCGGGCTTTGTGGGACCCCTGCCCATCACCCAATAAAGCACTAAGCCTCCTTTTGCTAGCCATTTGATGTGGGTTTTCGCCACTGTTTTGTTGTTATTTCCACAACTATTCTGAACAACAAAACTCTTGCATCATCCTAAGTCGCGGACGACCCCTCGTCTCTTGTCACCATCCTGCATGCCCAAACGCCTAAGTATGAACCCTTTGAGGGCTAGTCTTTGCGGATTTCTGACTACGAACCACCACCAGGCGTTCAACATTTCAAATGACTATGGTGTCACATTCTTCCACCTTGCAAACTTGACATCAACCGCGACCATTTGGGCCCTAAAAATGAAAATAACTAAGTTTGTTGTTTGTGGACCCTCCATTGCGGGTAACTGCTAACATACGTTCACTGTTCCAAACAACCAATGACCTTCATTCGTCCACTTCGTGGGCCTCGATGCCAAATTTTCCCCAAGCCTTTATCAAAAATCGCTAAGTTGTGGGCATGCAGTTTATTACGAGTGGTTGCCTGCGGGCCGCCGTCCTGTTTCGCCATTTCAAATGTCTGAGTCTAGCCTACCACCCACTTTGTGGAACCCGACACCTCTGCCACCATCTAGCCAACTGTGAAGAGACAATTCATGCCAATGCCTTGTGTGGACTCGATGGTATGGACCACTGCCTGCAGGTCGCTGTCCTGCCCCCACCATTTCCAAGTAGTCACAACCTAACAACCTCTCGTGAGTCCTTGCCCACATCATATTGAAAAACTTGAACTTCGAAGATAGTAAGATATCGGCCTCCCTGACTATGGGTCCCGTATTGCAGGATTCTGCCTCCCTAACATCGTTCCAAACAACAGAGCTCAAAACGGTTGAAACACCACCTGCTCTCGCAACCTTTGGACCTGCATGCCAAAACAATTAAGCTATCACTTCCAAAGACTTCAAGAACAATCAAATGCACAGGTCCAAATGACCTAGCACCTTGGTGGGACCCATATTGATGAAGAAATATTGATGTTTGTAGGTCATTGAAACCCTCTATGTCATCTGGTTGCCACCTCTTCCAAAACGACTGCCAGCCCAGGGAAACCCACATCCCTGGGCCCGCATTGGTGTACCTTCCCAAAATGAAGGGTAAACGATGATTTTTAATGGATGTTATGATCTTTGAAGGATAGATTACTTGACCTAACATTTATTTTGCAGGATTTTGTTGATGCTCCCCTTGTGTTATACATGAATATGTTTACTGTTCCTTTGCTTGTAGGATTTATGGAATCAACTGCAGGACCATCAGGGGCATCCATAGAGAAAGAAAAAGGGAATAAATCTACTAAAGTTCCAAGAGGAAAAAAAGATAAGGAACAAATGAAATTCTAGTTCCATGGGGTGGAAATAACTTCTAAAGTCACATCTATGTGGGCTACTATTATAGATACCAACCTGGGATAAATTGACATTGATGAATTCAGATAGAGGGTCATTGCCAACCCCACTACAGAAAATGCAAAGAGAATTAGAAAAAGTGGATTGGCTAAGGCAGCTAGTTTCCTGCCTGCTCTTGTGGCTCCAAAGCTAGTGATGGCTTGTAGAGAATCCTATCAAGAGAAGACCAAAAGAATTGTTGACCGTGATGGCAAAGTATTGGCTGACCTATCTGCTAGGTCCATAGGGAAAACCTTCCACATCCCCACCTTTCATCCAATGGAGGAAACAACGAAGGAATATGTAGAAAGCACATGGAAGGCTGACCCTCTTAGATGTAAGAAGTTGATTAATCAATATTGGTTGAAAGAGAAGAGAGGAAACGCACACAAGGTACCCAAAGAATTGTTCATGAGTGATTTCCATGAGGACTACCATGATTTGGTAACCTTGCTAAGAAGAGTCATGGGCATCTCGACTACAACATACTTCCAAGATTAGATGTTCTACTTTATAAAAGAAATCATCAGGGGGAAAATCAAGTTCCACTGGGTAGGAATGATCAGCAACTGCTTGCATGAGCAGTTTGTAGTAGTCAAGAAGACCTCTCAATTTTACATGACCTCCTACTTGGTCTATCTTCTGGCTAATCCCTTACCGTACAGAGGTCTATTTGTGGCACAAATCCCAACCTCGGGGAGAGAATTGAAATTATATGACAGACATCTGTAGCTCCAATACTAAAATTTTAAGGACTATTGCTAGGTAAATGATGCCTTTATTGGGCACATCATCAAACTTCTTGGAGGAGACTTCGAGAGGAGAGTCACACATAGTTCCCATGCGTTCATCCACCAGTTCAAATTCTTGTTTATCCAGTTTCCCAAATTCACCTACATTTGAACCAAAGGATTTTTTGAGAGGCCATATAATTTACCCCAGTATCCGAATGATCGGTTGATCTTGCTAGAAGTCTCGAGGAAGCTGCAACATGCACATACTCTTCTAAGTGAAAAATATAGTCCAAGCATCCCCTATCCTCTTACCTTCGACCAAGGAATGTAAGCTCTTCCCGCATCTCAATGTGTGGAGTATTTAGAGAAAGAGATCATTGAATACAACTTGGGCCTGCACACTCCTCAGACAAGGATGGATCCATATGGGAAATTAAAGAAGATGGTCGGGAGGGAATATGTCCACTTGCACAACATTGAGGATTTTTGGGCCAATTGTTGAGATGACAAGGAGGTGCACATGAAGCACTACATGCGCATGATTTCCTATTTCATCAAGATAGTCAAATTGTTTCTAGTCCTAGATCAAATTGTGGAGGATGAGAACACTGTTATAGATCCAAGGTTCAATGTTGTATCCAGCTTGCCATTGCCCCTAATTGACTAGGATGAGGAAGAGATCAATGACCTCAACATTCTAACAAAACCAATGGAGCACAAAACAAAGCAGTGGATTGATGTGTAGATCGCATAGTTGAAGCTCCAAGGAGCTACATTGACATATGGAAAGCTCAAAGATGAGCTCAAGAGAAAAAAAAATAGTGGGAATGTTGTTGCCCCAATTGAAGATGCTCCTAAATCTCCTTCAACCACCAGGTCAAGGAAAATAAAAGAGATAGCCGAGCACCAACCAAAGCATAAAGTGTATTCAAGGAAGGCTTCAGAGGGTGAGCCTTCAAAGAAAGCAAATAAATCAGGTGGATTCTCTGAGATGCTCACAATTCAAGAGGATCCATTGCACGAAGGAGAAGAGGAAGAGGCATAGCAACCAAAGTCTCCACTTTCCACCTCTACTCTTGCTGCCACTGCTATCACTCCTCCACCAGCATGTCAAGCATTGCCTACTTCCTCTCTGCCTGCGGTGGACATCTCGGTTCACCTTGCCTCCACCTCACCTACTACACCCATTATGGTGAGAGATTCATCCTCCTCAATGTCTCCATCAATTGCAATTCCTTTAGCCTCCAAAATGGCAATGCCTACCCTCACTCTCCTAGAGGCCTTTTCTCGACACATACAAAATATACCTATGGAGCTCTTTGGACTATTGATGAACCCTATAGTATAGGCTGCTCTAGCTCAAGCTGTTGCCAGTCTCCCCATCCCTCCTTTGAAAAAACCACCCAAAATGGAGATGACCATGTGGATCTTGGAGGAACTGGAGAGACAATAGAGGGAGGCAACCAAAGGAGGAAATGATGAATATGATGATCCATTCAAGGATGACTACCATGAGCACCCGAAGTATCAACACTTGGTTATTGATAAGGTAGTACATGAAAAAGAAGGGTCACAATCCTCAAAGGAAGATGTTGAAGACCCTGGTACCAAGTATATAGTCAAATCTTCCAACCAAGAAATCGAGGAGTTGTCCAAATAACTCAAGTACGTTAGAGAAGAAGTTGAGGGGAAATCTTCTGAGGAAAGGAATGAAATAGATGAAGACATGGAGGTATCTACCAAGCCTCCAACAAAAGAATAAGATGAAAGCCTCCACCGAGAAGAAGTACCTCCTGAGAAGGAAGATGAGGAGAAGAAAGAAGATGAAGCTAAATAAGAAGACAAGCCTAAAGAAGAGGCTGAAATGAAAAGAAGCCCAGAGGTAGAGCACCATGTATAGATTGGGCAAGAAGAAGAATGAGCACCTGAAGGGGAGGACAACCCCAAGGAAAATATAGCTACTACCATGCTGCTTGAAGGAAAAACCATATTCATCCATGACTCAGATGAAGAAGAAGAAGATAAAACAGAGCAGGAAACTCTGGGCCATGAAGAAATGGAGATCTAGCATACCCAAAGAGAGGAAGGTGATCATGAATCACCGAAGGAGGGATCTCAGATGCCCGTGTGGTTGAAGAAAAAACTATAGAAGAAGACCCTCACCCTCATGGACTCCAAAGAAAGGTTGGAAGCTATCCTAGCGCGAGCTCAAATAGGAGTGAAGAAGGAGAAGAAACCAAGGATACGATCCCATATCATGATGGATACATTAAGATTGAGGACAATACAAATTGCTACTCTGGTAATGGACAAGGGATGAGTTAGCTACAATATCTCCACCATTGACCTAGGCACATCTACTAGAGAGAAAAAGATCGATAATCTCTAAGGGTTAGTTGCCACTATTATGCACCAAATAAACAATGACCAATCCTCCAAGGAGGAGCTGAAGGCACAAGTGGTGAATCTTACTGCCTACATACAACAATGGTCCTTTGTTGAAGAACTACCAACGACCTCGTCAACCCCGCCATTGCTGCTGTCCAAGGAACGCATAAGCAAGCTTGAAAGGAGGAAGAACTGGACAAAGGCCACTAAAGATTGGTTATGGCAAGTACTTTACAATGGTGATATGGGCATTAGCCATGTCGTCCAGACACCAAACAAGTTTTGGGAAGTGAAAAAGCAACTCAAAGGCACAGAGAAATTCTACATCGACTTCCTAGAATTGTACAGGATTATGTATCCTAAACTTGAGGTTATCCTCAAGATGCTCGAGAAAACTTGGGAAAAGGAGTTGTCCCTAGCAAAGGATGATCATTGGCTTGTTGAGACATGGAAATAGGCCTAGATCATAGAAGAGAAGTCTTGGAGTAGGTGATCCATGAAGTGGAGCTCGACCTAGATTGGACAAAGGAACATTGGCTAGCATGTGAGGAATATTTAAAGCTCATGACGAATTATGACATGTCGACCGTCAAGCTAGATCTCGAAAAGATAAGGCCATATTTCCATAAGAAGATGGAGAACAGGGCTATAGATTCACTAACACCAAATTTTATGGATTTTGTTGCCCGAGCTTTCACCCTGTTGGAGGAAGTAATCAAGAATACACCGAAGTGTACAAAGGATTGGGACCTAATTACTAGAAGATCAAGAAAGTTGAGCTTCCAAGTGCTCCAATCCGACATAATGGAATGGAATACACTTCAGGCATTAATAATAAGGTTCGTGGGGTACGCCACTATGAAGAAGAATGAAGGAAATCCAATCATTGATGATGAGTTTCTCACTGTGTAACTGTAGCAAAAGGACAATCAACTAGAAGAAAAAAGTGCTATAGTACCAAGCACTAGAGGACAAAATAGGCTAGAAGACAAGAAATTTATTTTAAAATTGTAAAATATTAAGGGGTAGGTGAAACCCTAATTTGCAGTGAATCCTAGACACACAATGAGATTAAATCTTGGCCATTCATTTTTCTTTTTGAAAACTATAAATAAGGGGGTATCCTCTCATTTTCAAAGAGAGAGTTGATTTGTTGTAAAGACATGCTGCTGAAATTCTAATAGAAATTCATTGTTTTTGGTGGATTCTTGGGTTTCCTTCATGTTTCATGATTCTTCTCCTCATAGTTAGTAGATTTGGGTAGATTTACTTTGTTGTTCTATGTGTTTTGCATGCTTTAGTATATTAGTTAATGTTGTTCATTGCTGCTGAAGAATTCTGTTGTGTTGATCCCCTTCATTGTTCATGCTTTTTGTTGTTTATTGATGATAAATAGTAGTACAAAGCTAGTCTGAACATAGATTTCTTACTGCACTCAAATTTCATCTTTTATTCATGCTTCATGGTGAATTAACAGTTGAAAATTTGTAGACCTTAGAAGATAGCACTAGTTTCGTGAGACTGTTAGTTTACTTGGTTAAGTGGAACTTAGTTTCAAGAAAGAGTACATCCCAGCTGTAGCATCATTATTACTATTCATTGGTAGTTTTAGGTTTGGGAACTTCCTCCCTTTCCCTTCCCACTTTTGACTTTTCTTTGAAATAGTAATTTAGGAAAAGTTCAGAACATCATTGTAAACCAAATCTGATGATGAAAGTGGAGTTTAGACTGCTGTTTTGAACTTGCAACAATTGCACCTCTACTCCAACACCTTAAGAGTTCTATTTAAAGAACCAATATCCCTCCAACTTAACATACACAAGGCTGCCCCGTGTTTATCAGCAAATCAAATTAACCAACTGAGACACTCCAAGCATTGTCATGACCTGACACTCGAGAGACCTTGGGGTAGTGATTGTTAACTTGTTTGTATATTTCTTCCTTTCAAGAGAGGTGATGCACCTATGCATTACCTGTGTTGAGAAGTTCTAAAAAACCCATCAACAGAATTGGCACTAGAAGGAGGGCATTCCTTGTGTTAAGTTGGATCGGTTTGGTTCATTCTCCCTTGAAAGATTTCATAGAATTTCAAGATCCACACCAAACAAAGGGTAATTCCAAGAACTACAACCCCCTACCAAGGCTAAGAGAGCTAAAAGAGGGGAAGCCACTTCATCATCTTCATCCGCCCCATCCACTTCACCTCCATCCTCATCTCCTTCCTTCATTCCTCTGCACTGCACTCATCCCTCCATTCTCACATCCACTTCCTCCACTCAACCATCCCAAGTTTCCTTCCAACTACTTGCTTCCCATAGCCAAGGCATTGCCCCTGCCCCACCCTTTCAAGTTCAGAGCGCAGTCCCAATTGTTGTTGCCCTTGCACAGCCACAAGTTACTGTTGCACAGTAGATACCACCTCCACCTCCCCTTATGGATTGTCTAGGTAACAATCCTTCTCCATTGTCCTTTAACGATTATCATGAAATGCCAAAGAATCTAGAGGAATTTTACACGAAGTTTCATCCTCGTGCTCCACAGAGGATAGTAGAAGAACATATAAAAATATTTCAAACAACATTGAAAGATATGCAAATTGATCACAAGGACGTGTCTTGTTGAATCTTCCTTATTATTTGGGGAAAGAGGCTTTTATTGGTACATTAACTTTCCAATGGGGTCCATCACCACTTGGAACCTATTGAAGGACACCTTTTTGCAGAAGTACAAGATTTCAGTCAACCCTTTTGAATTATATTAGCAATTTATGTTTGTTCGTAGGGAGGTTAACGAGCCAATCAACTCATTCAATGATTTATTTCTCGGGCATACATGAGATTACAAGATCCATATGTGCTCGATGATTCCACAATATTTCCTATTTATTATGTTGCCCTAAACAATCTCACCACTGCATTGGTAAAAAGAATGCGCCCACCACCCGACAGATTGGTAAATGCCTATGCTGAGGAAACCATAGCCAACACTGACTTGGGGAAAAATATTTCTGGTACACTACCTTCCTTGGGACAGGTTGCTCAGCTAATGCAAGTTTAGGGACTTACTCAGGCCTTGATCCATCAGACACCTCTTATGAATAAAGTTCTTCAGCTGCCCATAGTTCCTCATCTAGGACCACCAATGAATCAGGTGTCCCCAATACCTCACTATTTGCAGCCATAGTAGCAATAGGTCAATTCTTAGTAGTCTCAAGTTCCTTCATAATTACAAGGACCTGAGTTCCCATCCATCCAAAAAAACCAGCCAACAATACAACCAGTTTTTGTTCAGAACTAGGCATCTCAGCCAAGTAATACGGAGAAAGATCAACTAGATGAAATGATGGAGATGATCAGATAAATGCCCATGGAGATGACACACCTAAGAGATTAGAACAACCAACTGCAAGCTTCTCAACCCAACATCTAGGCCAACCTCAATAGGGAGAACAAAGATAATGGTGATGTGGGTACCTCATATGGGCAGAATTATGAAATAGGACAAAATTCCAACCAGAACTTTGAAAGGAGGCCTTCACAGAGGTAGAACCAGACATGGAATAGAAGACTGAGCAATGAAGTATTTCCCACCCCTCTAGACCAGTCGAAAAACATAGATAAAATGACAAGCAGAGTATACTTAGCCAAGGCAAATTTGTCCAAATGGTGTCGGATCCATAAGACAAATAGGCACTCCGAATTGGATTTCCCTAAGTTCTAGACAACCACAAAAATATTCCAAGTAGAAGACCTGAACACCATTGACAGTGTTGGTTGTAGAGACATAGTCCCATCCGAGCCCTACAACTCTTATGTGCTCATAGTCATTCAAGCTTCATTCCCACAAAGCGAGAGAAATGCACTTGAAAATGAGATTGCTTCCCCAAAGGACAGATAAGAAAAAGAGGTATGTAATGAAGGAACTTTATCCCAGCTCTTTACTTTAGTAGACAATGGTCTAGTAGATGAAGAAGAGTCACGTGAGGATGAGGTCTAAATGTTTCACCCATATAACTTGAGAAGTAGGAAAATAGGAGGACCCTTCACAACCTCCACTCCACCTAATAAATTTAGTACTTCACCTTATCCAAATGCTAGTAACAATCCAGGCTACCCCCATGTGCCTAGTTAGTACTTTAACAAGAACAAATAGTCAAATCAAATGAAGAACTAGTTCACTGGCTCTTCCCAAGGCAAGTCCTTTGAGGCAAAAATTGAGCAAATGGGAAAATACGTGGCTGAATATTTCAAGGTCAAGCAAAGTTTGTCTGCCTTTGAATTGCTTAAGGTCCCTATAGTTAGGAATGCATTCTTTAGAATGATCAATGGAACTACCTCTTCTAGGTCAATACAAGACACATAGGCCAAGAGAGTCTCTTTCGAAGAGTCACAACATGAACTCGTAATCCAAGAAATTGTAGGCAAGAGAAAGGATGCCTCCTCAAATCTGTTGACACCAGAATTCTCATAAAAGTTCTAAGTATTTTATCATTTAAAATCCAAAATTCCCACTCTTATTTTCATAAAAAATCACATTGATCATTGCCATTCACAAGGTCATTTTTACCCTTTACTAAGTTATCACTATCACATTAGCCACCCTTCATAACACCCATAATACACCTCTCTACCGTAGCTCGTAGTAGGATGGTGAGAGTAGCTGCTACCATATATCGTGTGCCCTACACACTATACCACTATACCTTGGGAGGTCAAGACACATCCCACGGTAGAGCAGTACATTGAAAAAAGGTACTAAAGACACACTGTAGTACCACAAGGGAGAGAAAAATGACATGAGGTAGTGCGGTAACTAAGTTATTAGGTCATTTAAAACACACCAATCACATCAATCAACATCAAAATATAAAATTGAGCTCGACACGAATATTTGAATTGTGTGAATTTATGAGCTAGGAGTAAATGTATCTTGGTGTTGAAATACACGAAACAAGTTGAGATTTTTCACTCATAACAACTAAAACCAAGTTGTAGATGAGCTCAAATTGTGAGAGTAAAGGGAATTCTTCAAAACGAGTTCTATCCTCAGGTAAGCTTTGCTCATCATTCTATGTGAATTTCATAAAATGGCACCAAAGAAGACTGAAGTAGGAGTTAAAAGGGATGAAACTAAAACCAGTAAACCCTCCTTGCAATCCCCATTGCTTTCCTTGTTGTCTGGTTCAGTAGAAAAAGGACCTAGAAAGGTTTTTAGAGACTTAGCTCAAGGCTATAGAGACCCCATTATACCTCAATCAGGTTGGAACCTTTATTGGTACTTCTATTGGAATAGGAGTGACAAGGTTCTAACATCAAACCAGTGGACCCTTGATTTGGCTAAATTGATTGTCCCTAATTTTTTCATTGACATTGAGATAATTAAAGCCCTTTCCCACAGCTACCATGCTCCAACCAAAATTTTTATGCTTCCAAATGGTGAGTGCTTAGTTGATGTCACAAGAGATGCCATTATAAAGTGTTTCAAGATGAATAAACAAGTTGTAATGGAGGTGAATTTAGTTAAATTGGAGTATGAGTATAAGAGGTTGAGAAGAACATACCAAAGTGATGAGCTCCCCTTACACATGTGAAGAGGGGTGATGATAATAGAAAACTCCTCATCCCTTCTAAAATGGAACCTTTCCATGTCCCGAAATTTCAAGTTTATTTCAAAAACACTTATCATGCATTGTGTCAAGTCTTGGGGATAGATTTAGAGGAACATATGCCAATAGGATTGATGAGAATGGTCATGATAATTCAACATTTTGAATCAAATGTAGAGTTTTATTTTGCATCTATAATTGAGGAACAAATACATGAGGGTTTGTTGTAAGTTAGGGAAGCTAAAGCCCCCATTACTTTTTAGGAAATATTCTTTATTGTGACACTTAATCCTGTGTTAGAATGAAATGAAGTGGACTGGAAGAATGAAATTGTGTACAGGAGAAAGTGGAATAAGACTCCCTATGCAAAATTTGTGTTACATCTGGGATCTAACAGATGTGCAGAGTGTGATTTTGTAGTGTTTCAGGATGATTTTGCTATTAGAATGATAGCTACCCATGGTTTCCCAACACCAAGATTGCCTGAATCATTGATGAAAGTGATGAGGCTTATGCAATATAGGCCAGACCAGGGCTATACCAATAACTATGATGACTGGTTTTTTATGCCTCAACACACAATTATCAGAGTATATGGATGTAACCAAGCGCCACATATTTTTCCTAAGTTTGCACCTGCAAGGGTATGTTTTTTGGAGTTTATGTGGCAAATGCTTTGGATGGAGCATGATTTGACGAGAAATCAAAGGAAAGGTACATTTTTTCCTGATTTGAATGTATTTGAAGAGTTAGCCATTGGGTCTGATATGCTAAAGGAATTACAAAGATTTATGAGGGTTAAATATCCCCTCAAGAAAAGAGAGAGTGTGTGACCCAGAGGGTCATATAACCATTATCAGAAGAACCTTGTTGACAAAGAGGGCTATCTCACATGAATTTGACCCTAAGGAGGATGTTATAAGAAAACTAGTGTATTTTGCTGATGTAATGCAAACTAGAAAAAGGTGGATAATAATGATGAAGTGGGAGAATCAGAAGAAGGAGAAGGATAGAAGTTTCAAAGGGTTTTTTGCAGATGAGCTCAACCTTCTGAAAAGGATGCTCATGATTCTTAATAAGTTTGATGAATTATACAAAATGGCCCAAGATGAGGGGTTGATCCCACTTCCCAATCCTCACCAACCACCACATGAAGCATCCACATCACAAACACCACCCCCATCGCCTACACATCCATCTCCTCCATCTCCTACTCACGAATCATAGGCTAAAAGAAAAAAGATTGAGCCATTGGTTGAATATGACTCAAGTGATGATGAAGAAGAAGTAGTCCTAGATTTGACTGAAATAAAGGAGATTGTAGAACAACAAAGAAGTCAAACTCCCCATGATCCTAAGATCAGGCTTTTAGAGGAAGAAGTTGATGAAATTCAAGAAGATGAGAGGGTGGTGGCCTCTCTAAGATTCATGGAAGATGATAATTTTATCTACACCGATGAATTTAAGGATTTTTGGATTAAAATGAAGATGAAACAATTTGATGAAAGGTTGAAAATCAATCTTATTGGAATTGATGAGTCGAAGCAAGCTAAGATCTAGGCTCAAACATTTGCATAGTTGAATGTTGATAACATTAATGTCAACCCCCAAGAGGTGAGAGAAATGATATTGAAAAGTGATATGCTAATTATACCAGGGATGGAGTTGTCTAAAGTGTTTCTTCTAGATCAAATCAAAGCATAGGATGACCCCATGTTGGTAGAAGAGTTTGATTCATAAGAGGGTGTCTTAGTAAAAGGGTATAATCCTACTACCCAAACAATTGCTCTATGGAAAAAATAGAAAAATACAAGGAATCCTTGAATCTTGGATGTAGTACAGGAATTGAGGGGGTCAGCTATGGTCAGAACAATGAGAAACACAAATCCCACAAAAGCTACCACTATGACCATGCATTCTGCAATGTTCACCAAGGATGTAGTATAAAATATGGAGAAGAAGATTAATGAGTATGAGAAGAGATTGAAAGTATTGAATGATGAGGTGAACAAGTTGTTTATTGAAAATGTGAAGCTAAAATAATAGTTGCAACAAGCCACCATACTGAGAGGAGATAAATTAATTGTCTATCACCCACCTTTCCAGGCAGAAGATCCACATATACAACAAATGATAGATGAAATTGATAAGCTGAAGAAGCATAACATGGAGGATTTCAAGCATCATATCATAGAGACTCTAAGGAGGATATTAGAGCATAGAGTTGGGATATTAAAGGAGAAGATAAATGGAGTACATGAAAACTTCAACAATCTGATTAAAGCTTTGGAAAGATAAATACTAACTCCCCCATCCTTGAAGAGCTCCAAAAGAGATGGCAACCTACCTTCCACATAGTAACCACTTTATGCAAAGCTACACACAAGGATCTAGATGCCCCATCAAGGCTCAAACCTACACAAGAAAAGGTAAAAGGTGTGATTGATGAGTATAAGTATTTGGTGGATATAAGGAAGAAAGTGGAAGGTAGGAGGAGTACATTTGACTCGATCAAATACATCTTCAGCCCATCAATCCTCAAAGATGGCAATCAGTTAAAGGGTTTAGATGAATGGAGAGATGAATTCGATTAGATGATTCCTAAATGCTTGACACATATACAAGATGAGGGGGAGATCAATCTCATCAAGTTCCATACTTAACTTGATGGGATCGTTATGCTGGAAAATGGCTATAAAAAGTTCGTGGGGGATGTCAAAAACCTCATGGATAACAGATGGAATAGTTACCTTACAAACTTCGTAGCTACACAAAATTCAAATGGCCTAGTGACTTGACAATTAATAAGTGGCAAGAAAAATACTTGGGATCTGAAGAAGATTGATTATGTACATCACGAAGAGGAAATATCATATAGTAAAAGCTTTGAATAGGTCTTAGATGACCACAGGCTTTTACTCAAAGATTAACGGATTGGCACACACATTTGTGATTATGTTAGTTTCTTGTGTTATGATGAGTTTCAAATCCTATTTTGTTATCAAAAGTTGTGTCTTTTGGTCTGAAGCTTGTTGCCTCTTGTATATATACGATAGACTAGGACCATAAGAAAGATATAGGAGAAGATAGTAGTAGAATAGGGATAATTAATGGATAGGAGAAAAGTTCCATAATGTTTATATTCTAAAATATTATGTTGCAAACAATATTTTGAAGAAGTCAATGAAAGATATTTGATTTTGTAGCTTCATCTTGGTATTAGTTGTCTATTGAAGTTATTCAATTATCTAGTTGTCTCCATTTTAATGCTTCTTTATTATTTAAATTGGTATATCAAGTATATATTCAACTTATCAATGCACATTTGCTGCACTTGTGTGGTATGATTAATTGGTTTCCCCAAAGGAATTAAAATCCTTCTAGTCAATCACAGTAATTTGGGAGTTATATTTGGATCAGTAAGAAGAACCATATAATTAGGGTTGTCAATCTATCTCCAATTTGGTGTTATATGTGTTCTTGCATAATTTATTCAATTGGTTCTTTCAAGTAAATATTAAAATCCTTTTGATAAATTATAAGTAACTTGGTTTTGTTAGTTGGATAAGTAAGTAGAGTTTTCCAATCACTTGCCTTGATGGTTATACAAGTTATAAACCAATATTAGTGTGCCAAACAATTTGAGTTACTGCCAAATACAAGCCACTTACCTGAGACTTTCATTTGACTCCATTTACCCAATAGGGCATTGGTCTTATCCATCTCATCATTTAATTTTATCAAATTTATTTTCAAAACCTCATACCTATTAACTAAACATATTAAATTTCACCTTGATATTGCTTATACAATTTATACCAAATTAGGATTACATCTCTCCACTCGCAATCGCCATTGTGGATAGGTTGCTTAAGTAGGAAACACATAGTTTAAGTCTGCCTCATTTACATAGGTATACCGACCTAGGTCTGGAAGAGCATGAAGAGAAGAAGGTTAAAATACATTATTTGGCCTTGTTTGTTAGCTTGGCAACCTCTTGAGATTTTTCAACTAGCATTTTTTAGAACTAACAAAATCAACAAACTGGAAAGCAACCTACTAGAGAACAAAGCCAAGTGCAAGCCAAAGAAAATACCAATGGAAAGGATAAAAATCAAGTAGCCTAGGTAGATATACCTATGGGCTTGTTCCAAGGGAAATTAGAAACTCAACCTTTTCTTACTACCATTAGAATATTTGGGAAGAATCTACACAACTACTTGCTTGATTTAGGAGCATTGTCCAATGTTATGCCTCTCACCGTATGCAAGGCTCTTAGAATAGTCTCCACTCCTTCTCGACGGAAGGTGACTTAACTGGACAAAATTGAGGTGAACATAGTTGGAGAAATCAACTTTATTCCCATGTAGATTGTCACAGACCCAAGAGTGTAACAAGTTATTGATATTGAAGTGGCAGATATCTCAGACATGTATGGTATAATACTAGGACATGACTTCACTAGGGCATTGAATGGATATGCTGCAACTGACTTCTCCCATGTGTGAATACCATGGAAGGGACTACCAAACCAGATTCGTATAGACCGAGAGCCATGTATGAAATTTATGATTACGGAATATATCAACATCAATGAGGTTTTATTCACTGAGATGGAGTTAGGTAATTACTGCACCGTGGCCTAGCAAGAAGAATCACAGTTTCAAGAAGAGGAGGTGGTTGAAGAGGTTTTCCTAGTGTTGTGCAACCCTCCTACTAATTTAGCCTACATGCCCCAAAGCACAATAATGCTAGTAGAATCAGATGATGATGAATCCTACGATGATGGTAATTTGGGACAATTGGATGGATTCCAGGATTTCATGGAAAAATGTGTGCAAGACCAGCTCAGCTTAGGGACAAGAATGAATTTCCAAGAGCTCTTGTTACCTAGTTGGTACAGAGTTCACAATGCTGCCCACTCAAAATTTGAATGGTGTCTTTGTCAAACAACAGTTGCTCATATTGGTAGACAAGTTTCACCAAAGAAGGAGCCCCAAACTGAGTAGCCTGACTCAGTAGTATTGAGTTCATGCCCACACCATAAATTGCAGATTCAAGTGTGCAGCAAAGGAAAGATGAATGTTTGATCAACCCTGGAGTTAAAGAGCCCTCCAAGTTTTCAAAACTACGCTTTAATGGGTCTAAGTCCAAGCAAGGAGCAGGAGTTGGGTTTGAGCTCATCAACCCCACAGGTAGGACCTACTTTGCTGCTCATAGGCTTCAATTCTATTACACAAACAACATAGCAGAGTTAGTAGTAAAACAAGTCAGGAAATTGTATTCCTACCATGACAGAAGGCTAGCGAATTACAGACTGAGGGTTTGGGATCTTTTAGAGAGTTTAGATGCATTTAATATCCAGTTGATCCCTCACTCCCAAAATCTCACTGTTGATGCCTTGGCTCAAGCAACCAACACCCTTCAACCTTTGTCACTATCTGGCCTCAAAAGGTTCACTGTTGAGCTTACCTCCACTCGTTTGTGCTAGAAAAAGTTACCAATTTCCAAGTGTTCAATGATGATAATCACATCTTGTATTTCATCACCAACTTCGATGTATTTGAAACTCATATCATTGATGAAGCCGAGCCTGAAGAGGCTGAATTGGATATAGAATGGGTTATCAACCTTAGGAACAATACTATTCCTAGAGGTATGGTCCAACTTGAGTGGATATTTGACGTGGATCATATCAGAGATCAAGATCAGCAAGCAAATGACTCTATCAACAATCAGTGTGACACTCATAACCTTGGAACAACCGAGGAAGTTAGGAATGTATTCATTGGAAAAGTGTGCACACCAAAAGAGAAGAAAGGGATCATTGATGATTTTTTGAAGTATAATGATGTAGTTTCTTGGTGCTATGAGGATTTAAAGACATACGATACCTCGATCATTACACACACCATTCCTCTCAAGCCAGATGTGAGACCATTCTGACAGTGACAACATCCCATTAATGCATTATTGGAGCCTATCATTTACAAGGAAGTGTAGAAGTTGTTGTCTGCCAAGATCATATTTCCAATCAGGCACTCCATGTGGGTGGAAAACTTGGTCCCGATTAGAAAAAAGAATGGCGAAATCAAATTATGTGTAGAATTCTACAACCTGAACAGAGCTTCGAAGAAGGACAATTATCATGTGCCCTCATTGGATGAGGTGTTACAAATTTTCAATGGATCTCAAATGAATTCCTTCTTGGATGGATACTCTGGGTATAACTAGGTAATGATGCAATACGAGGATAGATACAAGACAATGTTCACCACTAAGTGGGGAACCTTTGCATACAAACGAATGTCGTTCAGGCTCATCAACACTAGAGCAACGTTCTAGCACACAATGGATATCACCTTTAAGGATATGATAGGAAAGTGCATTATCATCTACATGGATGATCTCATAGTGTTCTCAAAAAGCGAGGAAATCATGTTTCCAATCTATGTAAAGTTTTTCAAAAGTGCAGGGAATTTGGAATCTCCCTGAATCCGAAGAATTGCATCTTCGGAGTTACAAAAGGCAAGCTACTCGAGCATGTTATTTTAGAGAGAGGAATCTCAATTGACCCTGAGTGTATTCAAGCAATACTAAAAATTCAGCTGCCAACCAACAAGAAAGAGCTGAAATATCTCTTTGGGAAGATAAATTTTGTTAAAAAATTCATTACTATCTTTGCTGAAATAGGATACCAAAGTTGAATGGGCCCTAGAGGCGAAGCAGGCCTTTGAGGAAATCAAGAGAGAAATTGCTGATGAACCCATGTTAGTTAGTCCTGATTACCTGAAGTCGTTCTACATTTACTCATTTGCTTCAGACCATTCATGTGCTAACATATTGACTCAAAAGGATGATGAAGGAAGTGAGCACCCAATTGCCTTCATGAGTGCCCCACTGAAAGATGTAGAATTGAGGTACCACAATGTGGAGAAGAAGGAATATGCCATAGTAAGAGGAGTCAAGAAATTCAGACATTACATTTTGTGGAACAAGGGGTTTTCCATTATGCCCAACTTGGTAGTAAAGATGTTGCTAATGCAAAATCAATTAGGAGAAAGAAGAGAAAAATGGGTCACCTTGCTCTAGGAATATGACATGGAGATTCATCCCATGAAACTAGTAAGGGGGAAATCCCTTACCTTTCCAATAGCTGAAACATTGACCGAGGCTGGAACCAAGCTTACTCTTCAACAATATCAACTTGAAGATGTCTCCCTTAAAGAATGGTATGATGACATTGTCTACTACCTATTACATAACAAGTGCCCACCTTGCCTACAGGGAGTTCAAAAATGTGCTCTTTGACTAAAAAGAAATAGCTACATGTTGCGGGCATCTATACTGTACAAGAGAAATCACGAAGGGATCTACCTCAGATGCCTTGGAAAAGAAGAAGCAGCACAGGTGTTAAGAGATTTCATGATAAATTTGGCATTGGTCATGGGTCTGGCCCTTCCACTGCGCATCAAATCTTGTGGGCTAGGTATTATTGGATGACCATATTCAAGGATGCATACAATCATGTTTGGACTTTCCATGTGTGCTAGACTACTGCAACAAGAGAACGAAATGTTGTTGTCCCACTGCAACCAGTCTTGGAGGTAAGGTCGTTCGCACAATGGGGTCTTGACTTCATTGGTCTGGTAAGCCCACCATTCTCTATAGGCCATAGGTACATCTTAAACGCCTCTGATTATTGTACAAGATGGACAAAGGAAATTGCATGTAGGCAATGTACCATAGAGGTAGTTGTTAATTTTCTTGAAAGCTTTATTCTGAATTGTTTTAGTTGCCCATATGCCCTTGTTTGTGATAATGGCCCCACCTTTTCCTCACTCAAATTCACTAGTTGGGCCTTTGACTATGGCATTGCTCTCAAGTTTTCATCCAATTACTACCCTTAAGGCAATGGCCTTGCCGAGTCTGCAAACAAAAACTTGATTACTGTGATTAATAAATTGCTTGATAGGAACCCCAAAGACTGGCACACCTAGTTGCGTTTTTCCCTTTGGGAAAATTGTACATGACACAAGGCCTCCCTGGGTGACTCCCCATTCTCTCATTTATGGCTTGGAGCCCATCTTTCCCATGCAATTAAGGATCCCTACCCTCTAATTTATCAACACCTTTTATGAAGAAGGGGATCGTCGAGAAGCTCGTTTAGCTAAGTTGCTCCACTTAGAAGAAGTCCATGCTGAGCTATTGAAATTTTTTCCAAGCATCAGGGCATGGTCAAGAGATGGTTCGATTGATGAGCCAAAGTTAAGGCCTTTAGAATTGCGGATTTCATCCTTTTTTGGGACAAGGCCCATGAAAAGAAAGGGGGACACGACAAATTTGACAAGCTTTGGCTTGGCCCCTTTCAAATTTCTAAAATTTTAGGAGAGAATATTTTTTGCCTCAAGACACTAACTGGTGAAGATATCCTATTTCCTGTCAACATGCAGCACCTCAAGCATTACTTCCTTGCCTGAGCTCTTTTGAGCTTGCCTTTGTAAATACATGTGTATAGGTTAGTTTAGGTTTCCTTTGTTTCGTTGTCTCATTTTTCTTCTATTTTGTTCGTTCTCCCAGCCGTCTTGTTTTGTTAAGGGTGTTCCTTTGTTTCATTGTGGTGGTTGTGTCTGGTTCGACAGATGGTTCACTTTGCTACCTGATCTTTGTGTTCTTTGGATAAATATTCACTCTCAACTATTGGTCTTCAATTGTTGTTGTGGGGTGATCTCCTTACTTGAACTTCGACTTGTCCTATAAGATAATCCTTAGTTCAGTCCTTTCACACTCATCTCAAATCATGCACAAGACACACATTAATTGTTTCTGAGGAGTTGTGCAGTGGTTGTTATGAGGGATGGACAAGTGAAAAAAATTAAGTCTTCCCTAGTGACCACTGTGATTCCAAACCCATGATAAGCCTTGGTGCTTACACAGTTGAGAAAAGTAAAGAGTACTAAAATAAATATCTGAACAAAGAAAAGAAAGAAAGAGAGAAATGAAAATAAATCAATTGTGTGGGTGTGTGAACAACTCTATCAGGGCTATGGACGCCTAGCTGGTAGTAGAGCAATGTTCATGGGGTCACAACAACAACTCTGTCAGGGCTATGGATGCTTGACTAGCAGTGGGGCAATGTCCAGGTTACTTTTAAGATCAAATAATTTATGTAGCCTACTCTTCCTAATTCATAGTCATTTGTTATAGTTTCTGAAAAAAGAGAATGAATTCAACATACACACACCCTTTAAAGATTTTCTTGTGATCTAATTCAGTTAAGGATCTTGTTCTCTTTCGAGTTCCTTAGTTCACTTATGGAGATCGACCTTGGTCTACGAAACCAGAGATTTTGGGTTCAGAATGAGACTTTATCCTTAGAATGCTTAGAAGCATTTTCCCAGCAGAGTCACCATTTGTTGTGCCTATGGCACACATGCCCCATTCGGAATGGGGACCCTCTCTTTCACTTTCACCGGGTCATTTTTCCTTTGCCTCATTTTGCGTGCCCCCTATTTTGAATCCTAAGTGGTCAATAAGTCCTAAAATTATCATCTTGAGTTGACCAAGTTTCACCACCCCTAAAATTTTCAAGTCTTTTGCCAGCTTTGCGGAATTCCTTGGGAAGGTTTCCTTAGATCCTCAAAACTGGCGACCTTTGGCCATTGCGGGTCCACCCAT
>VDFB02270651.1:507623392-507710290 GCA_007258455.2 Sequoia sempervirens
AATAAAATTAAGAATTTAAAAATGATCTAGAAAGCTAGAAGCAAGGCACACCAAACCTAGAAACCATTTTAGAAAAATTTGAAGAATGACAGAGCATTAATAGGGAAAAAGTAACAGGTTTTCTTGGTGTTTTAGTGGAGGTTGATTTGAGAAACCAATAGTGGTTTTCTTCTCACAAAAAAAATATATTGATGCCTTGTCATTGTGACAAGTTGGCTTTGGAGGAGTTGTAGGTTTACATAACCAGATGTTGTTGGATTGAGCATAGGATTGAAGACTCCAAGTGTTGCAGATTTTTGTATGCAGAAAGCCCATGTTGTAAGGGAGCTTATGAGCTTCTGCATATTGTAATCTCAATTCATACTTGTTGCATAAGATATTGTGTTTTCCTTCTTGCATATGTTGTGCTATTTTGAGTTGTGTTATGAGTTTTTCAGATTTGTAAGGGGAGTTTATTTCATCATTTTTCCACTTGGAGTTGGTAGAAAATCCATTTAAAATCATTCTTATAGCTCCAAGAATCAAATCTGATAGTTGGGGAAGTCGTAATATTAATGGTGCTTATGTGAAAAATTTTTGGGCTTGTACAAAATTTTGCACGAGGTGCGAAGTCTTGAAAGGACTAAAGATGATGGGAATGGGAACAAGGAGTGGAAAACAAACTTTTGGAATTCAGCCCAAAAATTCCTTCAAGACTTGAAGTCATGATAGGACAAGGAGAAAGTGCAGATCAGGAAAAGAAATGGACATTTGGACTTGGTCCAAATGTCTTTTTGGGACCCAAAACTCTGACATGACCAAGGTGGCAGAAACTTGGTGATAGGAACTTAGGGTGGCAGGAACTTTTAGGACTTAAAGTTTCGATGGGACCAAAAAAGAAGCAGGGATCAAGAGAAAAAATGGACATTTGGACTTGGTTCAAATGTCCTTTCGAGACCTGAAACTGTTGGAAAAACAAGGACACACAACTGAGAGGGGGGGTGAATCAGTTGTGACAGAAACTTCAACTTTTCTAACTTAACTTTAATCTCAAATCTGATGAATAAGCAAATCACCACAAGCAATTAACACATCGGAGAGACAAATAACACCAAGATTTTTTGTGTGGAAACCCTGTTAGGGGAAAAACCATGGTGGATGTTAGTCCACAAGATTATACTCTGTTAGAAGTAAAAGAGAAATAATAAGGGGAATGCACATGCATTGACGCACACTACCTAGAGCTCACTGCTCAAATACAAGGGAGGACTCATTGTCCAACAATACAGAATAGGATTAAAATCCAAAGAATACGAACTAAAAAAATAGCTTCTACACAAGCCTGATTATAGTTCCAATTAAGCTCAGAAAACCTTCTTCACACTTTTCTCAAACTTCACTCTCTGCTCAGTAATTGAATGACAGAAACACTATTCACACATTTACACTTTCTCTAGCATACATTCACACTCATGCACACACTAACTTCACTCAACCAATCGCTCTTATATATCTGCTACATGGGATTTCATCACAACTTAATCGACCAGAAAAATCAAATATATTTTCAATGTCGACCCAAATTTACAAATAAATTTTCAATGCAAATCCACCAAGGTCGGCCACAACATAGTGGAGACCCAAATTAATATCTCCAACAAAAAATAAATTTAATTAATTTTTCCACGAAGATCCACAACATACTACCACTAACATGTCGGCCAAGAACATGAAAAATTGAACATGCTCGTCAATCACGAGCTCACCGAGTAATGTGGACATACCACAGAGATAGGGAATGATCTAGAGACATCCAAGAACACCAAGAAATAACAAAGAAGCATCCACAACAACTGAGATTACCAGAATCACAAAAACACTATTAGACCACAACACACTCAAAACTTCACATGGACCTCTGAAACTTTTGGTAGATGATCTAGAAACATTCAACAATAAACCCTTTAATCCACACCAGGTAATATGCAACATAAAGAATATGACACCTTCATGACCTACACAATTCCACAGGGAACCTGGAACACTTCCTTTTACAATTTTCTCAATATCCTCGGCATATACAGCCTCTAGTACACCAAATGCTAATAGTGTTGACATCAATGACAACCACATACTAGTAACCATATCCACAACATCCAACAGAAACTCTAATAGGACCAAAAGGAGGATTAGCCATGTTTTGATATTTTTTTAAATGGGTATTTGACTGAAGCTTGAGAAAGGCATAATATAACTATCTAGAGGTATATTTGAGCATGATGAACCCATTAAGATTTCTGAGATTGGTTATAATTGATGGAAAGTGAAATGGGAGGCACAAAGAGATAATATTTTGGCAATTTTTGCGGGATTTTGAGATTTGTTATAATTGATGGAAAGTGAAATGGGAGGCACAAAGAGACAATATTTTGGAAATTTATGTGGGATGATTGCCTACTAATCGTAGAATCCAGGGGCCTTATTAGTCCATTGGGAATCATGGAATCCAGGGGAGTAATCCTATCAGACCAAAGGGCTATCTTTAGTTTGGCATGCCAAAACCTCTGAGTATCCTCAATAATCCTTTTAATTATCTTAATGGGATTTTTATTTGAACACTTAGCCAAGACATTGCCCAAAGGGTAATAATTTGATGAGTTCTTCAAGTATATACCATGTGCCTAATTTCCCAATAACTAATTTATGTACCAAAAAAATATTTGGCATTATTGAAGATGATGGTGGAAGGGGCGCCAAACCTAGTCACAATTCTATTAGGGAATTCCAAAACTAAAGTCTTTGTAGCATCTTTTAAAGCAATTTCCTACGTCCAATTGCCTATGTGTCACATGACCTTCTCTCTTTTCTCTCCTATGAGGGTCTAACATCTAGTGTACTTTGTGATAGAAGTAGTCCTTGTGGGGTCATCATGAGTCCTTATATCTTCTTTATTTGTACATTCCATTTTATTTCATTACATCATTTCTCTTTTGGGGAGGGGTTTTTATTTCTTATTGGGTTTTTCTCCTTTACTCCACTTTATGAGAAAATCGTGCATGAGTGCCTGACATGGCCTAGTAGTCAAGAATCATCATTAATGCATACATTACTCCATAATTTACACTTAAGGGGGATGTTAGTGTAAATAGAGTCATTATCATACCTAGTTAGCTAGTCACCTTTCTAGGATTGACCTATTTACACCTAGCATAAGTTTAAAGTTAGGTTTCTTTTTTATTTTTTTACTTCATATGGTTGAGACATGTGTCCTCATGACTTGAGACACTTATTGCATGTACACTTGCCACTTGCTCACCCACTTGTCAAGTGAGCTCAAAAGTTTCCCATCTTTGGAGTTCGATAGTCAATGTTTCACTCCTACCTTCTGTATACGTGCGAATTTTCACCCCCCTTGCAAGTTCCCCTTATACATCCTTCACCTTAGAAAAATAAAACCCGACCATGTAATTCCACATCATTTGTTCATACTCCATCTACTTGGAACTTGTCTTTAGTGTTGATGGGGGTATTTTTGTCAAGGATGTGCACGCGGCGCATGAACGTCCATGTGGCTCATTGCTGTCCTTAAAGGATTCTTGCTTCTAGAATTTGTAGAAGCATTACGTTCTCCATTGGCAACAAAAAGTAACACTCCTATGCCCTTCAACCGACCTTTAAACGACTCTTTCCCTCCTAAATCACCTCCAAATTCCTATCTTTCACAATCATCTCATCTTCCTCACACTCTCAACACATTTCTTGAATAGTTTCTTCACAATTCTCACACTCTCACGCTCTTGAGCTACTTGTTGAACTATAAACTACTCCAACAACACATCATTCTTCACATCTACCATAGAAGCTGCAACTTGGTATCTTACAAGACTTCCTTCGGCTTCGTTGTGGCCACGTCAAATTTTCCACGGTTGTAAGCTTGCATTCCTCTATCATTGGCCTTGATTGCCTCTAGTTGAGGGTGGTACTGTTCACTTACCATTGTATTGTTGTTGTATTTGAGTAACATAGTGTTTCTTGTAGTGTTCAATATTTCCTTTCATGTACTTTCTTTATCATATTTTTGTTTCTTTATCTATTTGGTTGTCCATGGAGGTGGGAACAACAAAACAAGGGTTTGACTGCGGCAAGCCTCGAAATAACCCCAACATTTTTCCCCATCTTGTTGTGTGTAGGTATTCATTCGTGTAGAGCTTGCAGGAGAATTGGACTTTTCTTGACTTGAATCTTTATCATCTTTGCTCTTATCATTCTTATATCGTCTCTCTCATTATTTTGGTATTCTTTTAGTTATTGTTTTAGTCATCACTTTAAACCTCAACAACTAATATGTCAGTAGGCTTCTAGAGGTCTTTGTTTGTACTTATTCACTGTCTGTCTGTGTGGATGACAGTGCACTTATGAGATGCCAATGTGTCATGCTATCATCCCTATCACATACTATTTTCCTTTGGTAGAGAGCTGACAAGGTTACAAATAGGACTCTGAAAACCTATTTGTTTAGCTCCATTAAGACTCTCAGGTTAGTAAAGTGACAAAAGCACTAAGAGTGCTCTTCATTCTCTATTTTTAAACATTAAACAATTACCTAAACACTTGCATGGTTGAGGTAGATTAGGGTAGCCTTCAACTCTCGACTCTCTGTGACCTGGAGTTGTTGAGTAGTCGGTTCCCCTCCTCTACATTTTGGTGAACCTGATGTGAACAATGCCTATCCATTTCTATCCAGTCTACAGCCTCTAGGTACGTTGTCAGAAGAAGTGTGCAACACTTACAAATGGAAAAGATGAAGCTCACTTCCGACTTTACCACTAGTTTTACCATAGGCTTTACTACCGGCCATTTTTCTCAACAGGAGATTTCAATAGAAGAGATGAATTTTATTGATGAAACCACTCGTGTACCCACTCCTCTAGCATCCCTTACAACTTTGTTTGTAGATGAGGATGATGTTGTGCATATTCCTGCAGAACACCTTTTGGCATTAGAAAAGTGTCGGTTAGATCTCATAAATCATTTGGAGAAAGCACAAAATATGACAAGAGATGCTAGGCTTGTTAACGAGGTGAGATATATGTTAGGAAAAGATCGGTAAAGCATAGAATTATTACACAACCTCACCAATCTAACTAAAGCATACATCCCTTCATATAGCACTACATCGGGTACTACCCTAGGGATGGTGCTCAATGCCTATGAGAGACAGATAGGTGTCTGGATGCCTAAAATTTCCATATGCATGGATGAAATGGGACCTTTGATCAGTGTCTCCTCTACTCCTCAAAAATCCCATACAATCAAGGCGAGTAGAATACCCGTTGGCTTTAGCTTCATTCCTCCTAATGCCCATGGTGGTGGGGGCTCTAGTGGAATGGGTGGTGGTGGTTTTGGTAGCGGTGGTGGCATTGGTAGTGGTGTTGGTGGCAATCATAACAGTAGCTTTGGCAGTGGTCACAGTGGTGGCTTTGGTAGGGGATATGGCGGCGATCATGGCAATGGTCATGGTGGAGGCTCCAGTGGGGTTCGAGAGGCAGTTCCAAAGGTCGACACGATGGCGGCCCTAGTGGTGGCTCTACTAGTCCTACATCTAATGATCCTATTTTGATTACTTTTCTTCAAAACATGGTCTAGATGAAAAACCAATTAGCAAGCCTATCCCAGGCTTCTGCTCAACCCATTTTCCAACCTTTCTTCTAACATAGCCCTCTATCCACGAAAATCTTAAACACTTCGTTCCCTCAGGGGATGGAGATTCCTAAGTTTGAGAAGTATATGGTGGTAAAGGGGATCCCAAAACACATATATTTTCCTTTAACATGATGTGTACAGATTTATTTCACCATAATGCTTTAATGGCTAAACATTTTCCTCGATCTCTCAAGGATACAACACTAGAGTGGTACTGTTCCTTTCCCGAAGATCCTATATTCTCATTCGATCAATTCGTCAATCACTTTCTCCAAAAATTCTAGGCTAACATCGGTTCGAAGATGACCTTCTCGGATCTCATCCGATGTAAGCAGGGAGAGCACAAGAAGATCACTGATTTCATTGTGTGATACCAAGTGCTCTTTTCAAAAATTCCATACTCGTTGTCTGACTCGAATGTGCAAAAGGTATTCATAGGCAACCTACAATGAGCTTGGGAGGAGAAATTTTCCTTGATGAAATATCCCTCTTTTGCACATCTATGTGTTGCACTGCGAGAGTATCAACAAATGGTTGTTTAGTTTAGGGGATCCTCCTCGCACTCCCATTTTGAAAGATCTATAGTGTCAATTTCAATTTCAAGGAAAGTCTATTGCAAATGTAGTTGCCACAACTAATGATCAATGCCTTAGGCATAATAGGTAGTTTGTGAAATTATCTAAGTCTTATTCTTCTATCCTGCAAAATTTGTTGAAGGATAAGAATATAATATTGGAAAATCCTCGACATTTAAAGGAGCCCTATCTTGACTGGTATGATAGAAACATGTTTTTCTAGTACCATCATTTTCACGGACATGATACTGAATGTAGCATGCACCAACATCATGAGATACAAGATCACATTGATGACAGTACCATCCATCTTGATGGTAAGAAACAAAATGCAAATAAGTCAGTGGTGAAGGAAAATAGTGAGTTGCAGATTTATACGGACCCATTTCCGTCTCACTCTACGAACATAATTATTGATCCTTCTGATACTTCTCCTAAGTCCTCGACATATGTAAATGTGGTCTTGTTTACTCCTAATCCTCCCCCTCAACCTACGACTGGATTGCTAGATGTGATTTTCACCTCGCAGGACTTACCCATGAATAACAAAGCTTCTCCCCTATACATTTATGCTCGCCTCAATGGAAGCATTGTGACAGGAGCCCTAGTTGACCCCATGATTCGTGTGAATGTTATTACATAGGAGACATTGTGGCTAAATCCATTATAGAGGGAGGAATATAAGAAGACGAAAACTACTATATGTACCCATGATGGTCTCTCTCTTACTTTGTATGGCTCTATAACTCTTTCCATCCTAGTAGGACCTAGGGTTGTGGATACTACTTTCAATGTCATTCCAGAATCCGATCTATTTAGGGTGAAGTTGGGCATCCCTTGGCTAGCTTCCATGAACAAAATCACTTTCGTCATTCACAAGTGTCTGAAGTTCTCTCATGAAGGTGTCGTGGACATCATGCATGAAATTGGGTATCAGTCAGTGGTATCTTGTGGGGGTTATTCCTTGGATCATTTTTGGCCTGCCCCGGTTGGTCTGCTTCCTCCTAGAATGGACCTAGTTTACCATAATTACATAAAATACAAAACTAGGGGAAAGGGACAACCGAGAATGACCCACCCTATGGTGTAGTAGCAAGCTACCTCTTCCTCTCTAAAGGGGAGGGGAAAGCCTACCCACACTCAGGGATCTTCGTCTTCCTCTTCCACTATCCCACCTATTGCTTCCTCTTTCCCTATTGTGGTGCCATCAACTTCTAATACTATGCACTTGTTGGGGAGTTTGATGGTTCCCACTTGGAAAAATCTCAAGCATCCAACATTTGAACTTCTTGTCTTACCCACGGTGCCTCAACCTGTTTTGTATGGTAAGGGGAACGGTCCTCAAGAAGCATCCTCTATGTCTTAGCCTTTGTGGTCTCCTACTACTCCTACCTATAAGGTAGTGAATGGAAAGAGGCCCTTCGCTGAGGCACTCAAGCCTAATCCCCCTGTTGTCGTTCCATCATCTGTCCCTTCTCAAGCTGTGGTCTCTATCTCCCAGAGTGGTAGAAACTGCCTTGCACATGAGCGTAAGAATCAAAGGAAGGCTTTAGCCACTGAGCAGGCCACATTGCAGAAGAAGGAAGAGGAGCCAACAACTCCTACTTTGACATCTTCTACTATGTCTTCCCCTTTTGTACTCTCTACTTCAGTTCCCTCAGCTTTAGTCCTACTTTTGACTCCCCCTACGAGTGTAAAAAATCCTCACCTAAAGAGGGTGTAGGTATTCATTGCTCCTTTGGTTGAGCCTCCCCTTCTAATGTCCCTTTCGGACATCCCACCATTTTCAAAACCCATGGACATGTTGAATACCTCGGTGGTGTCCACTGCGATTTTCTCCTCTTCCTTCGTGCCCTCTGCTTCATTCGTGGGGATTTCACATCCTTCGATGAAGTGAAAGATGAAGGATGACCTCACTTGCAATGGGGGTCAGAAGAATATTTTTCCTTCTTCAAAGGGTGGTTATGTATTGGCTTGTGTCATCTTAGTGACGGAGGAAGCCCTAGCATCCCCAGAGTTTGTCACTACTCCTGAATCTTTCGATGAGCATAGTAGTGGATCTCAAGTGCCACCTCCATTGCCCACTGAGTTGATGCATGCCACTCTTGTAAAGTGTATGTTCAACTTTGTAGATGATTTCTTAACCTTATCAATAATTTTCACGAGGTCGTTGACATTTACCTCACAAGAACTGAGTCAAGAATACCTTGAGGGGCCTTCTTCCATGACTCTTGTTGTAGGAGAGTCAGAAGGTACCCATCTTGATATTCCACCCTTGCAAGCTCATCCACCCTCCCCTTATAGTGATCTAGATTGGGAGAACTACAACCTCTTGATTGATGAGGACTAGGGGAGCACCTCTTCTTTATCTATAGATTAGATTGTGTGTGTGTGTGTTGTACATTCCCTTGTGCTTATTTTACATGTTCCTGGATGACCCTTGTTACCCTCGTAGGTGCTTGGATATAGGAGTGTTTTTCTATCATAAAAATTCCTCTATTTTTCACATTGATCATTCTTCTCTTTGTCATGTATTGATTTTTGACAATTGGGGACAATGCAAAGCATTGGGGGCATTTAGACCTCCTTTCCACATTGACCCAATTTTTAATTTTCCCTTTTTCTCCATGTGCCTTCTTCACATGGTCTAATATAGTAGGGGGTTGATGATAGTTCATTTATATTTAATTATTATATCTATTTATCTATATTTATGAGCAACTCTAACCCTAAAATATCAAATCCCCTACCTCTTATTTTTTATGTTATTGTATTTCCTTTCTTTGCATCTTTCTCTCTTCTTGTCTTGCTTTGTGATGTTGTAGTGCTTATGTGTTGTCCCTCACATGCACAACAACATTACTACGGTTACATCTCTTTATGTTCTGCAGGCCACAACATCACTTTTATTCTTGCTTTTCTCTCCTTAGGATGTCACACACCTTTGTGTTCGACACACACCATATTGATGGGGGGCTCTCATACCGCTTCAATTTTCAAAAGGTGTATTAGGTGGCCAATGAATCCCTTCTTGAAACTCTCTATTTTTCAAAAATTGCATTCCTCAACAAGGACCCCTAACAAAATACTTTTCCTTCATCATGGGTTCGTAAAGAAAGAATTTGAGAAACTTTCCTCCAAGGAGGGAGCACATTTTTCCTATGGGAGAGGTCTTGACTTTCTCCTTGCAAGGGGGCTTTCTTCCTTTCAAATTCCTTGATGAAGTGAAATATTTCAAAAGGATCCCTTGGTGTTGAATTTATTTGCAAAAAATATTGTTGCATTTTCAAATAGAGCACATCCCTTGAGTGGATCCCTTTTCTTTTGAAGGGTTCCCGAGGGACCCTTTGAAAGCTCTTCCTTCAAATTTTGACTATCTGTGTGAATGTCTTCTTGTTTGCATGCACATGGATTCTTTTTTACATCTAATATGTTTTTTGTACAGATTAACATGTTGCTTTGCAGGTGCACATGTAAAGTTGTTTTCCAATCCAAATCTATGGAGTCCCCTACATCACGCTTCCTTCAAGACTGAAGACCTGGGGGTGCCTTCTTTGCAAGTCTGAGGACCAGTGATTGTGAGATCTGTTCACCATTTTTTTGTAGACCTTCATTACACTTTATTCAATCCTCCTCAAGAGAGAGTACTTGTGGATCCATTTGCATGCCCTACGCTTTCGAGCATGCTAGATTGCAGTCTAATTCCTTGACAATTTAGGTACATTTTCTTGGAACTCTTTCGACCTACTTTATCAAACACTCATTGGCTCTCATGTTCACTAAAGTGTGGGAAAAATGTATAGGCATGAATTTTCACCCCCCTTACTGTTGGAATATGTGCCTCAATTCTTACTGACATGAAACTCCTGCAGGGCAAAGTCGCTGTGACATTATTCATGTCTGGCCGACTAGCTATTTTGAATCCTTTGAAATGTTCATGTCGCTGAGACAGAGCTAATGTCTTGCCGAATGAAGTCTATCGCTGTGACCTAGAGGTATTCGCTGTGACCTTTTGTCGAGTTGAGACCTCTAACCGATAGTATGCTCTTATCGAGCATCGAGGAAACTCAAGGGTCTCGAGGAGAAGTCCCAGCGACTGATGAAAGTTTCACCGATGGCATATGGCTATCGGGGTAATCACAAGGGCTTCGGTAAGATGTCCCAGTGAGTATGAAATGTCTCACCGACAAAGGTTGCTATTGGGTGTCAAAGCAGATGACGAAGTAGCTCAAGGGTTTTGGGGAGAAGTCCTGGCAGCGACTGGAGAATGTCTCACCGATAGCATATGGCTATCGGGGTAACACAAGGATCTCGGGGAGAAGTCTCAGCGATGAAGAAAGGTCTCGTTGATGGGAGTATTCTCTTTGTGCCTTCACGGTGACAAAAGACTTCGGTGTGAAGTCTTGGCGACTTAGAGAGTCTCACCGATAGTCTTCGGGATTACATGTTGTGTTCGCTGAGATGTCTTGGTGAAGATCAAATGTCTTACCGACTCGGTAAGACATGGGTGCTCGATGTGAGGTCTCGATGAAAGACATAAGTCTTTCCTACTTGGTAAGACTTGGTTGTGCTCGGAGTGAAGTCTCGGTGAAAGACGAATGTCTTGCCGACTGTTAGGTGCTTCGGTGAAACTTGAGGAGACTCAATGAGAACTCTTGGCGAATGGTAAAGTCCTGCAAATGAAAAAGTTGAAATCGATATGACTTGTGAGCATCGGTAAAATGTCTGGCCGATGGAGGAATCTCTTGCTGATAGAAATGTATTGGATGTCGATGGATTCGGTATGACTCATGGCACTCGTTATAACGTCTTGCCAACTGTTTGGACTTACGCCGATATCGATATGAAGACTTTGTGGCATCAGAGAGACATTGTTAGTGTCTCACCGATATGCCAACAAAGTTGAACGCCCTTGACCAGATTGACCATCCTATGTGGAGCCTTGTGGACCAATCAGAGGAAGTGAATTTCAAATGGATGGCAGTTAGATTTTTGCAACAGTTGCGACGCTGGAGCTAAACTACATGCAGGGAAAAATCTACGCTCAAGAGGAAACTTTCTATGATGGGGCAATGGTGGATAAGGATGAACAGAAGACAAAAATCAGAATGTGGTAATATTTAAAAGATAGCATTCTGAGTTGAAGTGTTATGGTGAATATGTGAGAGTATTTTTGTAAGAGATTGAATAGTGAATGAAACTACTGTGAACTAGAACTAGAGAGTTGTGTCTCTGATTTGTATGTAATTTGTTGTTACTGAAATACAAAGAGATTCAGCTTGGTGTGGTGGGTTTTTTCTCGATAGGGTTTTCCCACGTAAATCTCGTGTTCATTTGTCTTTGTGTATTTGTCCTGTTTCTATAAATCTTTCATGTGTGTCTTAATTGGATTGTAATTAGAAAATTAAAGGTACTGTCTGCATTCTTCCCTGTGGTTTTGACGTTAGGAAAGTGTTTCTGCACCTCTGCTTTCCTTACACTTACAAGTTCCCCTTTTACATCCTTCACCTTAGAAAAATCAAACCCAACCATGTAATTCCACATCATCCATCTGTACTCCATCCACTTTGCGCTTGTCTTTAGTTTCAGTGGGGGGAATTTCTATTGGGGATGCGTGCACGGCATGTGGAATTTTGTGTGGGTGCACTGCCATCCTAACAGGATTCTTTCCTCTAGAATCTACATAGGTGTTACGTTCTCCATTGGCGACAAAATGTAAAGCCCCTGTTCCCTTCAATCGACCTTTGAATGGCTCTTTCCCTCCTAAATCACCTTCAAATTCCTATCTTTCACAATCATCTCATCTTCTTCACACTCTCAACACATTTATCTAGTAGTGTCTTCACAATTCTTTCATTCTCTCATGCTCTTGAGCTACTTGCTACACTATCAAAAAATCCAACATCACATAATTCTTCGCATCTACCATAGAAGCTGCAACTTGGTGTCTTGCGAGACTTCCTTCAGTGTCGTTCGGCCATGTTGACTTTGCCACGGTTTTAAGCTTACATTCCTCCCTCATTGGCCTTGAGCACCTCTGGTTGAGGGTGGTATTATTCACTTACTATTGCATTGTTGTTGGATTTGAGTAGCATAGTGTTTCTTGTAGTGTTTGATATTTCCTTTCACGTACTTTCTTTATCACATTTTTGTTTCTTTATCTATCTGGTTGTTTATGGAGGTGGGAACACCAAAATGGGGGTTTGACTATGGCAAGCCCTGAAACAACCCCAAATTTTTTCCTTCTCTTGTTGTGTGTAGGTATTCATTTCTGCAAAGCTTGCGGGAGAACTGGATCTTTTGTGAGTTGAATTGTTATCATCTTTTCTCTTATCATTCTTATATCGTATCTCTCATTATTTTGACTATTCTATTATTTATTGCTTTAATCGTCACTTTAAACCTGAATAGCTAAACTATAGGTAGGCTTTTAGAGGTCTCTTTTTGTACTTCTTCATTATTTTTTCGTACAGATGACAACGCACCTATGAGACACCAGCACACCACGTTTTCATCCCTATCCCGCACTACTTTCCTCTGGCAAAGAGTCGACAAGGCTAAAAATGAGACTTTGAAAACCTCTTCGTTTAGCCCCATTAAGACTCTCAAGTTAATAGAGTGACAGAAGCATTGAGAGTGCTTTTTATTCTCTATCCTTAAACATTAAACAATTCCCTAAACACTTACATGGTTGAGGTAGATTAGGGAAGCCTTCAACTATTGGCTCTCTGTGACCTAGAGTCATTGAGTAGTCAGTCCCCCTCCTCTCATACCACTTTGATTTTCAAAAGGTGTATTCAATGGGCAACAAATCCCTTCTTGAAAATCTCTATTTTTCAAAAATTGCATTCCTCAACAAGGGCCCCTAGCGGAATAATTTTCCTTCATCATGGTTTCATAAAGAAATAATTTGTGAAACTTTCCTCCAAGGAGGGAGCACCTTTTTTTTGTGGGAGAGATCTTGAATTTCCCCTTGCGAGGTGGCTTTCTTCCTTTATAATTCCTTGATTAAGTGAAATATTTGTAAAGGATCCCTTGATGCTGAATTGATTTGTGAAAAATATTGTTGCACTTTCAAATAGAGTGTCCCTTGAGTGGACCCCTTTTCTTTTGAAGGGTTCCTGAGGGACCCCTTTGAAATCTCTTCCTTCAATTTTTGACTCTCTGTGTGACTATCTGCTTTTTTTCCTACATGGCTTCTTTTTTACATCTAACATGTTTTGTCTGCAGATTAACATGTTGCTTTGCAAGTGTGCCTATGAAGTTGCTTTCCAATCTGACTATGTAAAGTCCCCTACATTGATCTTCCTTTAGGACCGAACACCTAGGGGGCGCCTTCCTTGCAATTTCAAGGACTTGTGAAGCACTTACATCCTGCGAGATTTGTTCACCGTTGGTTTGCAAACCTCTAGTGCACTTTATTCAATCCTCCTCAAGAGAGAGTACCTATAGAGCCATTTGACTACCCCACACTTTTGAGAACGCCATACTGCAATCTGCTTCCTTGATGGTTCAAGTATATTTTCTTGGAACTCTTTTGACCTACTTTACCGAACACTCATTGGCAATCATGTTTGTTAAAGTGGGGGAAAAATGTATAAGCATGAATTTGCACCCCCTTGCAAGTTCCCCTTTTGCATCCTTCACCTTAGAAAAATCAAACCCGACCATGTAATTCCAAATCATCTTTACGTACTCCATCCACTTGGCGCTTGTCTTTAGTGTTGGTGGGAGAATTTCTATCAGGGACACGTGTGCCATGCACAGAAATCTACATGGTGCATTATCTTACTGGCAAGATTCCTACCTCTAAAATCTATAGAGGCATTACGTTCTCCATTGGCAACGAAATTAAACACCCCTATGCCCTTCAATTGACCTTTGAATGACTCTTCCCCTCCTAAATCACCTTCAAATGCCTACTTTCACAATCATCTCATCTTCTTCACACTCTCAACACGTTTCTTGAATAGTTTCTTCACAATTCTCACATTCTCTCATGCTCTTGACCTACTTGTTGCACTATCAACTACTCCAACATCACAACATTCTTCACATCTACCATAGAAGCTGCAACTTGGTGTCTTGTGAGACTTCCTTCAGCATCGCTAAAACCACATCAACTTTTCCATGGTTGTAAGCTTGCATTCCTCTCTCATTGGCCTTGAGTTCCTCTGGTTGAGGGTGGTATTGTTCACTTATTATTGCATTATTGTTGTATTTTAGTAGAATAGTGTTTCTTGTAGTGTTTAATATTTCCTTTCACATACGTTCTTTATCGCATTACTATTTCTCTATCTATTTGGTTGTCCATGGAGGGGGGAACATCAAAATGGGGGTTTTACTATGGAAAACCTCAAAATAGCCCCAACATTTTTCCCTTTCTTGTTGTGTGTAGGTATTTGTTCATGTGGAGCTTGTGGGAGAACTGAACCTTCCATGAGTTGAATCTTTATCATCTTTGCTCTTATCATTCTTATATCATGTCTCTTGTTATTTCAATTATTCAGTTATTTGTTGCTTTAGTCATCACTTTAAACCTCAAATAGCTAAACTATCAATGGGCTTCTATAGTTATATGTTTGTACTTCTTCATTGTCTATCCGTACGAACGATAGCGCACCTGTGAGACACCAATGTGGCGCACTGCCATCTCTATCCTGCGTTGCTTTCCTCTAGCAGAGAGTTGATAGGGTTACAAATAGGACTCCAGAAACCTATTTGTTTAGCCCCATTAAGGCTCTCGGGTTAGTAAAGTGATGAAAGAAGCATTGAGAGTGCTCTTCATTCTTTATCCTTAAACATTAAATAATTCCCTAAACACCTATGTTGCTAAGGTAGATTAGGCAAGCCTTCAATTCTCGGCTCTTCGTGACCTGGAGTCATTGAGTGGTTGATCCCCCTCCTCTACACCTTCTCAACTCCTCAGCCTTGTCTATATGCAAGGATTGATCATTGTCTTTACACACTCTTCATATTATATTGATAGACATACTATTGTGTTCATAGTTTCACTTGTGGAAGGTTTTCAAATTTAAGCTCTCTAATGTTGGCATTCTCCAACATGGTATTAGAGCCATCAGAGCATGTTCCTTCTTGCATTGAGGTAAATCCCATACATAGCCCTATCAATGGAGCATCATAGAGCCAAATTGATAGCACTATCACATTCAAAAGGCTCAGGAAATGAAAAAATGCCTTTTGTTTTGTGTAGTTTGAAGGGTTATTCCCTTTCTATGGCTCATGGAGTTTCTACATAGAGATGAAATTTCTTTTCCAGTGTCATCTTTATTCCAAACACCCCATTTTATTCACATATTGAGGTTCGACTGGTGAAGAAAAGAAGCAAGGACTCTCCTTCTAAGCACATACTACTCCATTCACTCTATGTTCGTAGTATTTTACATCTTCAAATACCACATGGCCTTTCCACACACAATAGTTCTCTTTTGTCAAAGGATTTGCATTTGTTGCCAACCCATGACTTGCAATTCAATTACACCATTGAAATTTTATTAATAAGATGATTTTATTTGCATTATGACAACCATGGCCTTGTGAGTGACAATTGGTCTTAGAAAGTGAAGCGGTGTTTTTGAAACCTAACACATCATAAGGCATCTTTGAATAAGGATATGGAGCTCAAATGGAGTGCCAAAGTTGGTGAGTTTATTTTGATAGATTATGACAATCTAAGATAGTCTTTCAATATTAGCTTGTTGACTCATCATGGGAGTTTGACATTGAAATTCCTCATTGGGATCCAGGTACCATTTTGATGGGGTATTCTCCCATGGTTTATGTTTTTCCAATTTGTATCTTCTATATATTGGTGTCTAGGATGAAGATGTAGTATGCTATAATTTTGTAAGGGTTTATGTTGCTAAAATTTCTCCATACTTGTGTTAGTATTTATCCTATGAAATTTTGAACTATTGATTTACTGTAACTAGATTAGTATTGCTAATACATTGGTTCAATATTTGAAAGATAGATAGAGTATGATTATATGGAGTTACATAGTAGACTTAAATTTTGACCAACTTTATGATGCATCATAATACATCTTCAAATGGGGATAATAGAGCCAAAATACAGTGCCCAAGATAGTGAGTTGGTTATGATAAATTATGACAATGTATGAGAATCTTCTAATATTAGAATGTTGACTCATCGTGGGAGTTGGATATTGGAATTCCTCATAAGGATTTGGGTGTCATTTTTAGAAGGGTTTTTTCATTAAATAAGAATTTAAGATATTTGATAATATTTTATCTAAAAATCAAAATTTTAAAAATACAAATTCGCTATAAAATATTATTTATATATTTCATCAAAAAATATTATTAGAAATATGAAATACTTTATTTTTTAGATATTGAATTTCATAATGTATTCTTAAATTTAATTTAATTTTCCTTTGAAATTCTATTATTTTCTCCCTCACTTTTGATTCAATTTATTTTTAAAATGACAATCGAAATAGCCAACAAACATTTTATTATTAACTTATAATCTAAGCAAAATTTATTTTTTTAAATATTTGATGAAAAAATTTATTTTGTTAAATGTCTTTAAATGGATGCATCCTATGAGTATTATTTCTAGCAATTGAATTTGTTTATCACAATGGAATAAATCATTACTAAAAGCACTGAAAAATAATTTTCATATTCGGTATTCCACAATTGAAAATCGATCAGAGAAAAAACAATGATATTAAAATAAATAAATATTGCTTTAACGAAGTTAATACAAATGACTTCAAAGAATAAAACCAATGATTTAGACAGAAAAACTTGTTTGCCCTAATCTGGAATACTTCAAAGTTACAGATACACTCTTTTTCACTGGCAAGCCGAGATAGAAAACATGTCCGATTATTACTCCGAGGGCAGGGAAAAATAAATAACGAGGAGCCTGAGAACATCGATCAACAGGGGGGAAGATCTTTGGGAGGTGGCGGAAGAGATTGAGATTTCCCATTTCCATTGAGAACAACCCACGCCATCTTCAATCCCCAGCTCGTGTGGACCTCCAAATGACAGTGCATGAACCACACTCCTGTACTCTCCCAACTTTAGTCAAATGTATTTACAGTGAAAGAAAACTAATAATATATCGAACAATTCCATACATACCTGGATTATCAGCTTTAAAGCGAAGAGCCACCCACCCTCCGCTAGGAACCCCTACTGTATTTCTCTCCGGAGGATCCACCAGATTGAACTTAGATGGATCGGAGGAGGCATTGTAGTTGCCCACGCCCTGCCCCACGATAAAGAAATTGAAGCCATGGAGATGCAGCGGGTGGCTCTCGGGGCCCACAATGCTGGTGTCCTGCAGGACCAGCTCTACTCTCGTGTTGAAGGGAATGATCTTCACCCTCGTGCCGTTCAGAGTGCGTGTGTTATTGGGAGGCGTGCCCGTGTAATTGAAAGGGAAGGGCGGATTGTCGGGGAAGGTGCGGTTGTAAATTCCCTTGGAGTGGCCAGAGAAGTGGGCTTGAAGAAGAGCCGTGGTGGGCATCACGAAGGAGATGTTGTTAATGGAGGCTGCGAACATGGTGCCGTTGGGGCCTTGGCATGTTTGGCCTACAGGGCAAGGGTTTAGTCCCAGCCCGATTGTGAACAGGAATCGCCTGTCTACCGTTTGAGGAACTGGCGGAGGGGTCAAGCTTCTCATCTTCTTACTGAAGTTGGTGGCAAAGGAGGTGTCATTCAGGGCTGGAAGGACGGGTTTTATCAGTGGGAACTTACCAGCTGTGGAGTTGGGGAAAGCGTACTCTAAAATGCCAGCGACTGTTGAGTTGTCAAAAGTGCCGCTGCCTGTAACGTAAGGGCGAGCATACATGAGAAACCTGGCTGCGGGTGGCTGCGATTTGGTCGTTAACAGCACGTTGGTGGTCTGGCCGGGTGAAATAAGAATGGTATTTGTTTGGAAGGGCTTTACATACACAGCGTCCGTCTCCACTACGGTCACCGAATGGTTGGCGATTGAAAAAAAGAGCTCATCATTCAGAGCAGCGTTGATTATGCGCAGAAGGTATGTTTTTCCTGGGATGACTTTCAGCTTGAATGTATCTGCATTGTATTGCCACACAGGAAATAAATTCATCCATAATTGATTTCTATGACTGACAACCAATACTAGTTCTACAAAATCAAATCAATCCGTTACTTCATACGGTTATTGATGCTTTCATTGGGTATATGAATTTACGTTTAGCAGAGCAGTTATACAGGGGCCCAGGCAGGCCATTTATGGTATACGCATCGGATACATTAGGTCCTCCCCCATTTTGCATTGCTTGGTTGATGACAGTCTCCGTGTCTGCATTCCACCATTCTCCTGCACACCCCGATATTGTTTTTTGTATTTCAAGTTACGGTGTATATACACAATGTGAATGGCAATCATAGAGAAAAAAATTAAGCACTGCAAGTTACCGAAAATAATGGGGACTTCCTGGTGTGGCTTGGGAAACGGGTAAGAGGCATTCTTTTTGGGAAGGATTATAATGGGTCCATACAAACTGGAACGCAGCCATGAAATGTGGGCATGCCACCACAATGTTCCTCTCTGCCCTGTGATGGTGAATTTGTACTTGTAACTCGTTCCATTCTGAATGGGGCATTGTGTTATATATGCAGGACCATCTGCCCAACCGGATCTCAGCTGGCGGATTCCATGCCTGAAAAAGAAGAAAATAATTTAACTTGTTACAAAATTATATATTCAATGCGAATCGATTAAGTATTGAAGTGGGTATTTGCAAAAAAATTCTAGTTGCTGGCCACCTATTCAACATACCAATGAATCGAAATATTGTTGGTAACGTGATTTGTTACTTTGATAATTACACGATCACCTTCACGAGCAACTACTGCAGGCCCAGGGAACTGGCCATTTACAGTGATGAGGCTCTTTGTATGGCAAAGACGAGTCACATTCTTCAGTTTTATCTGCAAACAAACAAAAATATACATAAAAAATTTAACCCAAAACATTCCAAGAACTCTAGATACAGTTAACAAATACTGCTAGAATCTAATAGCATGACGAAAATGGTTGCAAGGATATATGACTCACATTGAATTTGTAGTGTCGAATGAGCCGTGAATGCTTCCCATAAGCAGAATGAGCTAAAAGTAGTACGAATACCAAAACTGGCAAAAGTAGGCCATTCAAAGTGGCTGCCATTGCACTTTACTCTGAGCTCTCCAGACAACGAGAGACAATAATGAGGTTGAGGTACACAGAGCATCTAGGCGATACTTATCATCGTCTGATGTCACCAGATACAACAAATCTGTTGCGCGGTCGTGTTGTAGTTAGGTAGTTCGGTAAGCAATACAAATATATTACTATTTCCGTTCAACCCCATTTCTATTTTGCCGGTCTTTTACTACACTGTAGACTGTAGTGTTGCCGGCATGGAACTTCGTAAGAACTAGAAGCAGATGATGTGGAAGCTCTGAACACCAAGAAAGTAGGAACTTAGCAAATTGTTCAAAACCAACAAGACACCAACTTGATGGGTTAATCTATCTCTGTAAGCATTTATTGGTGCACCAACTGGTCTCTCACATTTTATCTCGATTTATCTCCTTGGAGCGCAAGAATCATGAAATTGTAGTTACAACCAGTGTTGGAGATTTTACTGTTACGCCACAACCAGACTTGAGGAGATGGTAATATTGAAAGTGGTAGTGCTACAGTTAGAATTACCAAAGAAAGAAATTATCCTTTTCATGAATTATTAGCAAGCCAAATGAAATTGACAGTGTAGCCATCAGACATTAAGTGGAACATGAGAAAGATTTGTTACCTTGCTGTCTGATTATGATTAAGCAAAATAATGGAGTTCAACTACTTCTATTTGCTTAAACAAATTTCTTTTGTGTTTGGTGAGGTTTAATTTTCAGTGAAAGTATATGACTTGCTATTCACCTTAAGTTAGGGGAGTTTTAATAGCTGTCGTATTCGGGAATATTTCTACAGTGAGTCCACGCATCTTTGTTTTGCTTTTCATTGGGTAGACGTCGGGGAGGGTTATTTTGACGTGACACCTTAGAACGGGGTCGTGTCTCCCCGGGCCTACGATTGGGTTTTGTAAGGTTCAAGTGAACACTATATATTTTGTCTCAAATATTTTAGTGTATTGTTATTTGTCTAAAATTTACAATTTTAATTATGAATGGAAGGAGGGGTTAGAAATTATGTAGTCATTATCTAATTATAAAATTATTATTATTATTTTTATTTTTAAATCATCTTATAATAAATCTTCAACATACATCTATATGACATTCATCTAATTATTTTATACGTAATATATTTTTTTTGAACTAGATCTATGTTCATTAGGAATGTCATCTTGTTCAATTATATAAGAAAATATCTATTATTCTAAGTAAGTTTTATTAGCTTTCTAATATTTATATATATATTTATTTAATTGTCTTCTTTTTAATATATTAGAAATGTTTACTATCAGTCAAAGTCTTAAAAATGTCAAAACCAACAAAAATAGATTACAAACAATTATTTAATATTTAATTGAATGGTCATATTAATTCAATTTAATTATCATGCACTAATAGAATGTGTGTATACTATTTTTTGATAACATGATGTTATTGTATTTTATGACATGTTTTTAGTCACTCTTTAAGTATCATTGAGCTTCTTCTTTTAAATAATAAAAAGAGAGTCTCATGTGATAGAAGATGTCTAAAGAAACAAAGTGAAAATGATTGATAGTTTTTTATCAATAATCACCACATACCACCTTGTGCTTGACATGTTTGAATTAATGATTAGTAGTTGTTTCTTTTGAACTCTTGCCATCAATGTAGTTTCATGATATCATAGTTTGTTGAATTTAAAATAATGACCTTGACCTTAGAATGTTTTTAGTATGAACCTTATTTAAAGTTTATTATATAACCTTTCTATTGATAATAATATTTTATTTTATTAATTTAAATATCTTTGTTCAAATAGACAATGTTTGTAAATTTAAATTAGAAGAGAGTTATGAAATTAAATATATTTTTTTCATGTTAGTTTTCAAATATAAGTAAAATATAATAAGTTTTAAAAGAAAATAATTTTTTTCTATTTTATTTTCCCAAAAAAAATAGTAAAATTTTGAAACATTCTATCTTAAAAAGTAAATTATTTCAAAAGATAAAACTAACAGTTGGGTTGGAAATATATTGATTACAAAAAATAAAAAATAAAATTTTAACAAATTGAATTGAGAATTAGAAATCAAGAAAAGAAAGGAGTCTATCACGAAGCTCATTGTTTGGGATGCATCCATGATGTGTGGACATTCACATAATGCAATTTTATTTGATTCAAGTGTTGTCATGTAACTTTAATTTTGGTATCTAAAATACTTCAAAAAGAGGTTTTGGGACCATAATTTTATTTACCTATATGTTAGGAGATAAAAAGGCAATTAAAACATCAAAAGAAGTGGCAAAGATATATAGAAATACTAAAATTAATTTTAAATCACTTAAATCAACAACAATGGTGGAAATTAATGAGGAGAGAGAAAGTAAATAACAAGAAGATGAGTCCACTTCTAGTGGAAGTTTTGAACTTAGAAAAAACCTTGAAATCAAGCAAAATGAAATGGGATCCCGTTTCACTTCGGGACCTGACCCAAAAACGGGATCTTGTTTTTTAGAAACGGGTTCCCATTTCATAAAGGCTTAAAATTTTAAAAATAAATCAAGCAAGGTCTCGTTTCTATAAATTTCAATCTTCGGCCCAATTTTTTCTATGAGTATCAAATTGAAAAAAAGGCTTGGGGAGCTGACCCTTAGCTTTGGACCTACTTTGGCCTGCAACTTGAAGGTCATGTCAATGTTAGTAGAAAAGAGTGACTTTGGACATATGTCTGAAGACATTTTTGTAGATTTTTTATGAAATTAAAACCCATTATAGATCAGATTGTGTAGATTCCAAATATGTAATTGTTTTTACAATTGGATAATTTTTCTATTTTTCAGATATTTTTTGATGAAACTTGTACATAAATTTGAAATATTAGGGTTTTTTAGTATTTTAATAACTTTTTATTAAAATAATTAAATAAAATTATATGTGCACATTTTTCAGAGATTCTTTTCAATTTAAAAAAAAAAACAAAAAATGATAAGTTTAGGCCATCTTATGCATAATGTACACGAGGAATTTTCAAAACAACAATTATGGCCAATAAAAAATTAACAAAAAAATATGTTTTAAAAAAATTAGAAAAAAATATCATGTACATTCTTCAGTGTGTTATAGATCTTTTCCCAAAAGGATTAAAAAAAATACAATTATTTATGTCAAAATATGGATGATGTACACGTGCATGTTATGGTAAAAAAGTGACTTTTCAACAGATTTTTAGACATGCCTAATGAAAATCAATTTGTATCATTTGGGTATTAAAGTAAATTACATATTTAGAAACTTGACTCAAAGTATTATATTTCATATTACTAACCTTTTTAAGATTCAATCTTTAAGTGCTTTAAATTTTTAAGTCAAATAAGATAATTTCTAAAAATTGGGGAAAACACTTTCACTTTTTTACTCAACTTCTTGCACACACCCTTCAAGGATGTTGCAAGTATGAAGGTGTTGTCATTGATATCAACTGGTTGTTATTTTCATTGATGTCAACTATGTGATGGAAGTTGGTTATTGATTGTATATGTTGAGGATATTGAGAAAATTGTAATAAAGAAGGTCTACAGGTATTCAGTGTATGCTCTGGGATGTGCTCTGTATTGTTGCTATGCTTGTACAGATCTGAGGTATTGTTCATGGATGTTGGTAGTTGCTATATCCAAAATTTGGGCTTCTAGATTTTTATACAGTGTAAGATATCTTCACCAGTGTGTGAACTATGCATTTCGGTGTGTCTAGCTATGGTCTGGGAGAAATGTAGTTGCTCCAGATTTCTCTGTATTTGGTTTCTTCACTTGCGGTTCTGAGAGTAAGTTGATGAGGTCGTGGTCAAGTGAAATTTGTTATCCAAAAAGATTGGACCGAGTTAAAGATGTGTGTGCTTAATTGTGTTATGTGTTTTACACTGGTGTTGGTCAACCTTGTGTTAAACACTACTTATGAAGTTCATGGAAGCATGTTGAGGCATTTTGGGACTTATTTAGGTCCTTATTAAGTATATGTTTGGGTCGCCCTCATTCTAATTCCACAATAGAATGTTTTGGCACCAACCTAATTTGAATTTGTAAATAAAAATGGTGTATGGTTGACCTTGGATGGGTTTCAAGGTTGAAGGTGGTATAAGTATAAGTTGAGATGTTGATGAAAGATAAGATAGATGAAAGATAGATGCAAGATATGTATGTGAGATATGAATTTGAGTAGTGCAGTGCTAATTTCATGTTAGGGTTTTGAAGGCAGTGAGCTGAAAGCATCCAACATCTTTCATGAGAGACTGCAAGAGTGTGAGAAATTTATGGTGGATTTCCCATTGCATTGAGATAGGTTTCTCTCTATAATAATCCTCTTCTATCTTCTTTGTAATTCTATGGCAGTGAGCCCTCTGACAATGAGCCCTTGTTGGACAGTGTGTCCTATCTTGGTAGTGAGCCTTTCTAGCAGTGATACTTTGTATTTGGTTTTGGAATTATGTATATCGTGAGCTAATCCTCACCATGGTTTTTCCCTCATTGGGTTTTCCACATATTCTAGTGTTATTGTGTGCATGGTTTCATTACTTTCAATTTATGTTTCTACATTTCAATGATAAACACATTAACAAAGCAAACATTTTGTGAATGCTTATTGATCCAACTTCTGGTGAAAGTTTTAAAGGTTCAAAAATGCTACAACTGATTCACCCCCCTCTCAATTATCTTGTTCAATAATTTTTAGATTAGATCTTGGTTCCTTGGAAGAGCTTAACTACTTAAGGAAGGTCTGAGATGGTGAGCAGGATAGTTATTGAGTGCCCTAAGTTCGATGGCACTGACTACACTTTCTAGAAGACAAAGATGGAAGGATATCTGGAATACCATGGATATGATGTTGAGAGAGCTTATAAGACTCCCTACATTGCTACTGCTAATGGTCCAAGTACTGCTGGTGAGATCAAGGCGCATGAAGCAAACAATAGGGAAAAAAATATTTTGAAGAATAGTCTTTCACATTCTAAATTATTTAAAGTTATGAATCTAAAGACTTCTAAAGAGGTTTGGGATACATTGGAAAATATACATGAAGGATATGAAAAGGTTAAAGAAGAAAATTTGTAGAAATTGGAGGCACAATTTGAGATCCTGCAAATGATTGAAGATGAGAACATTAAATCCTAAATACAGAGAGTGGATGATCTAGTACGTGGAATGCGAGGACTTGGTGCACAAGTGGGTGAATCAAGGATAGTAAAGAAGATTCTTAGAACTCTCCCTAACACATATAGTGAAAAGGTATCTAATATTGAGGAATTTGTTGATTATAAAACCTATACTAAAGATCATTTGTTGGGTACTCTAAGCTCATTTGAAATGAGAAAGCCTAGCTTGAGAAATGGATCAAAGACAAAAATTGCTTTCAGAGCTACAAAATTTGAAGATATAGATGAAGAATACTTCAATGAAGTGGAAGCTAACTTTGTAAGAAGAATGAAAAAGGGCTTCGGTAAGTATCAAGGTAAGTTACCTTTCAAATGTTTTAGTTGTGGGCCCGGAATAGGTCATTATGCTTCAAGATGTCCTAAAAGAGCTGAGAGGAATAAACATAGAGAAGGAAAATAAAATAAAGGAAAGATGATCAAGAGAGCATATTATGTAAATGAAGATGTTGGTATTTCTGATGATGAGTCTAATTATGGAGATTTTTATGATAATGAATGCTTTTTCTTGGCTATAAAAGATGAATCTACTTTTGCTAATACTAAAAGATGTGTGAAGGAAAGCACTCTAGAGAAAGTTGAAGGTACTATGGTCTTTTCTCTTCATGCTAAACAAGAAAAGAACTATTGGAGTGTTGATAGTGGTTGTTCACATCACATGACTGGTGACAAAAGTAAGTTTGTTAAACTTGAAAAATATGATGGAGGCTTAGTTATGTTTGGAGATGATACTGGTACTAATATTTTTGGGATAGGTTCAGTTAGTTTTGATGGCAAGCATAATACTGATGATGTCTACTATGTTAAGGGTTTAAGGCATAATCTTTTGAATGTTGGAAAGATGTGTAGTAAAGGATATAATCTTGTGTTCAAGGATGAGAAATGTGAAATAAGGAAAGGATCTGGAACTGTGATTGCTGCTAGAAAGAAGTCTGAAGGAAATATTTATCAACAAAAGGTTACAAATGGAAATTTCTTTATGTATCATATTAATGATAGTTGGTTATGGAACCGAAGGATGTGTCATATGAAATTTGAAAATATGGTGAGAATTAGTGCAGTACAAGCTGTGAGATATTTACCAAAAATCACAAAACCTGTTAATGCTATTTGCAAGAATTGTCAGTTTAGAAAGTAAGCTAGAAATAATTTTATGTCAAAGGAACAATCTACTACCGGACTAATGGATTTGATTCATACATATATTTTTGGTCCTACAAGGGTGAGAAGTCTACAAGGTGATAGGTATTTTATGCTTTTGATTGATGATTACTCTAGAATGAGATGGTGACTTTTCTTAGAGATAAATTTGATGCATTAGACAAATTCAAAGAATTCAAAGCTATGGTTGAAAATGATATAGACATGAAAATAAAATGCTTACGGTCTAACAGAGGTGGTGAATTCATGTCCAATGAGTTTAACTGTAGCATAAAAAAAAGTAACCCTTTTTCACACTTAGTTTGGGAATTAACAATTAATGATAAAATGGACCTAATTGTGCCTTATTTTAGGTGTTGTAAAGTGTTGTCTTACACTTTCACACTAATCTAGGGCTTCATTAATTAATTGAGGTTAATTAGAGCTTAATTATCCCTTTAATTCAAATCTAAGCCTTATTAATTGCATTTTTCAAGGATCTATCCCGACACCCATGAATGATATTGCATGACATTTAATTTGGAAAAGTTGGAGCCCTATAAAATTGTGCTAGGACCCATTTTCCACTTTGGGTGAATGGGTCCTCCTAATGTAGTACACCCCTTTTTTGACATATTTGAGATGGATTTTTGATGCTATTTCATCTCCCTGAAGCTTGGTCCTAGAAAATTGTGCTAGGACCCATTCGCCCAAGGTGGTGAATGGGTCCTCCTTACTTAGGACACCCCTTTTTCTAATTTATTTTTGGTGGTATTTTAATGATTTTGAATCCTAGATCTGATGTCAACTTGGATTATTTGAATTTTGGGGTTAATCCTTAGATCTAGTATAAATATAAGGTTAATTCACATAGTTTCATCTAAGCAACCTAGAAGATTTCATGCAAGCTAAGAGTACTTTCACGAGAGAATTATAGAGCATTTCAAAGGAATTTAAGGACAAATTTCAAATTTTTATTGCAGCAATTCAAGATCATATCATCATGTCAAAGGCATAGTGCATCAAGCATGTAATTGAGCTAATGTTGTTGATGTAGCATTGAAGATCCAAGTTAAGCATTGATTCACATCCAATTCAAGATCAATATCTACATTCTACATGGCCACTTCATGCTAGTTTGCAAATTAATATTCCAAGACATCTTCCAAGGTATCATCATTTCATGTTTCATGTTTCATGTTTCAAGTCCATATTTCATTATTTCATTATAAGTTTTAATTACCTAAACGGGGTTTGACCAAGGAAAACTCCTATTCCCTAACAATTAAGAAGTTTTTCCCCTCTCTGATGTGAAGGTTCATAGGTTGAAGATCAAGTGGAGAACAAGATTGAAGAAAATTGTCAAAGTTGTCAAGTTGCAAAGTGTCCATCCATATTGCAAGAACATGAAAAAAAGGCTATAGGATTTGTTTCAGATTTTCGGGAGTTGAGCACCAAGTTGGAAGTACAGACATCAAGGAACAAAACCCATAAGTCAGTTTTCAGAAACCCTAACAGGGACCCATTCGCCACTTGGGGTGAATGAGTCCTCGGTGACCTAAAAACAGCATTCTTGCATCAAGGTACACACTATTTTAGCCTCTCAAAACTTCCCTCATTGTTGCTATAACAGTTAGGAGTCATTTCTAATTGTTATTTATGCATTTTAGCCCACATAATTGTATGTTTCATAACACAAATTAGTGGTTCATCATCTTTTTGATTCATTTTGGTGAACATCTATCTATCTATTTTTCTATGAAACATAATGGTGAATCCGACCTATTAAATACTGTAATTTTCTAATCTTGGAGTCTTTCTTTTCACCTAGGTTAGATCTTGCATACATTTTCATTGAATTAGATCTCATTTAGGGTGTCCTACTTTGCATTCAAACTCAAGCATCTCATCTAGGGTTTAGAATTGCATTGTTTTATATTCTTTAAATTTGAAAAATACAAAAACAAATCAGTCATATTGCATATCATTTAGATCACATAAATTTGCATTTGAAAATCAAAACAAAGTTGCATTTTAAATTAGTTATTTGTATTCATCATTTCATTACCTTTTCATAGTACATTTCCAAAAATCTGAAATTGAAAGTTACTATTACAAACCTAAAAGTAAAACACATTGAAAAAAGCTTTAAAATTGATCAAAAACAGTTAAAAAAACCCTAATCTAGGACCCATTCACCCCATGTGCCGAATGAGTCCCTTATCAGATCTGAACTGTATTTTTTGGCATCTAAAACTCATTGAAAAACACTTAAAAATTAGTCAAAAACATTTCAAAAAACCTAATCTAAGACCTGGATTCACCCCAAGTGGTGAATGAGTCCCTAATCAGGTGTTAATATGAATTTCTTAGAATCTGAAATCTCTATTTTATGCTTCCATTTTCTATTGTTACATTTATGTTTCATTCTTCTGATTCTCTATTTCATTAAATTCATTGAATCTAGCCTAATTTGCTTCATTGAGTGCATTTTCAAAATTCAAAATTGCATTTACAACATTTCATTTTTAGTTTCTTGCATTACATTGCTTACAATCTAAAAATTGCATTTCATTCTAGGTCATTGCATTGCCTCTTTCCATTTTGGGTTTGCACACTAAGTTTGTAAAACTTGTATGAGATTTACAACTTGGTGTCCTATTAGCAATACTATTGTAAGACGTAGTGTGAGGATCATGTCATCCTGTGATATCTCACTCATCGTGGATCTTGGGTTTTCTAGCTCTCTTTTTTATAGTATTGATAATCAACCCTCTATGGCTCATAGTTTGCATACTTCATTTCCTATGACTTACGCTGATGTGCATGATTTCCATCTCTCGCAAGAAGACATAAAAATATTAGATGAACACATAGAAAACTTACAAGACTTTATCCTTACTAAAAGCATGGAAATTAGTATGATTCCTACTTTACAAAATCTAAGTGCTTAAAATAGGAAACATAACATAAATTGTCAATAGCATTAGTTGCTTCCTCAATGAGAACTTAAACAAACAAGACACTAATCACATCCATGCCTTGGTCAACTTTATTGAAGCTAGAACTTGTAAGGGCTCAACTAAAAAGCCTCTTGATATTGCTATCTCACAAAATGACATACTTAAATGTGCACCTAATGGTCCTCTTTACATAGCCGGTTGAATCAATGATAAGCCCACTAATGGGATATTAATTGATCCTGTCTATGGAGAGAATGTAATCACAAAAGAATTCATATTCGTGTATAAACTATACCAAGATACATATGATAAACTGAAAGCATGGATCAAGATGCATAATGGTTTTGCTTGTCCTACGATTGGCTTGATAGATCTCCCTTTAAAAGGTGGACCAAAAACATTAAATGTCTCATTTACAATCATCCCACAACCAGGCCAATTTCATGTGAAGTTAGGCTACCCGTGGCTTCACTCCATGAATGCAATCCATTCATCTGTGCATAAATTTTTAAAGTTTCCCTTTGGCAATGATATTTTTATTGTGCATCATAGTGGATTTAATCCTACATCTTCCTGATGGAACTTTTCATTAGATTTATTTTGGCTCGAGCCTATCATGGAACCTATTAAACCTTGTGAGGGATTATTTTTCAAATCATATCAAAAATTCAAAGCAAAGTATATAGCAGAATTATCCCTTCAAAACATGCCTCAACCTATAGCTGAACCAACTATCCTTGACAAAATAATGATTGAACCAAAAGCCCTTCCAAACATCCATGAACAACCCATAACAAATCCTCCTACAATTTATTATAAGAGACTAATATATAACCAAAATCCCATTGTCCCTCCTAAAATATACAAATTTACAAAGTAAAAGAGAAAGTGGTTGAACAACCTCCTATTTTTTCTTTTGTTCCTACCAAAGAAGAGAAGAAACCTGTGATTGGCAAACCCACTCTTCACAAACACAAATTGAAAATAGATTGAAATGAAATCACGGTGCTAGAGAGTGTAGATGTAGATGTCGTGATATTGCTTGTATGTTACAGAATAAAGAAGACAAGAACAACATAGAAAATCAAAATCCAAACTTACCTAAAGATGATGACACCAACATTACGAAGATTGATGAACAAGTGCATGATGAATTGAATACATTGTTTTCACTTCTATGAGATTAAATGACAATTCTCCTAAAAAGAGTGTTGAACTTGGTGCTTCCCCTAGTTCAAAACTTGTCATTTTCCCTTTGGATAGTTGTCCACCTTCTATTTATACAGACCAAGATTGGGATACAGGCGACCTATTAATAGGTTGACTTGCATGTGCCTTACTAGTCTTTTGATCTTTCATATTTCTTTATGTGATTGTATGTGTGCAATGTGATCCCTTGTGATGTTTCATTTGATGTATCTCTTTCATTTTATGCATTCCTCTATATGTACCTACATTCTTCTCTATGTCATAAAAGTTTTTCCTTTTATCTTTTCCTTTGTCTTGTGTTTTCCTTTTGGGGATGACACAAGGTGTTGAGACATTTAGGTCTCTTCCATGTTGACCAAAAGGATTTTTCTTTGTTTTCGCTCTCTTTGTGTCATTCTTCTAGTTCTATGAGTATTTGGGGAATGATGATAGTTCCAAGCTCTAAAAAAATATTGTAGCAAAGACATATTGACCCCGAATCCATAGATCCCTTATGTATTTTTGGGGGCAACCCCTCCCTCCTTGATCATGACGTAGCTTTATTCCGGAAACATATGACTTGGCATAGGTTTTTTCCAAGGAAAGCTCTCATGTATTAGGAGAGAAAATTGGCCACTTTAAAGCAGTTGCTCACAATAATGGTGTTAGCAACCGTTTTAAAGTGGGGGCATACATCGATGACATTTTTTGACATTTTACATATTTCATAGCATGATTTTCTTTTTTCTTGTGACGTGTCCTTTTCTTTGTGGTGTCATCGGGTTTGATGTCCTCCAAGAGTGTGATATTTCTAAGCATACAATCTCCCTTGGTGGCATGATGTGAATGAGGTATCCCATAAGTGGCAATATGATACTCTTTGACTCGTCCTCTCTTGGAGACATTAGGCACGATGTTCCCTAAAAAAATACCTTACATGAACAAAGCAAAATCCCCTTTAAAAAAAAATTATAGACATAACATTCAAAATTATAGCATTGTGGTGCCTTATCGAAGTTATCGGGAGGATAACTTCGATATGGTATGGGACGCTTATATGACTCTCATTTGCCACCCCGTTGGGATAACTCACCTAGTGGACAGCCTAAGGTTCCACTACCCTAGAGTGAGCATGCATGTTATATACAAATAGCCTAGACCTAGTCCACATAGTGTTGGATAGACTGTCAAAGCTTGAACCTTTTTCTTGGACAAATAACCACGTTCCACACTGTGTTGGAACGGTTGCACTTGATCCTATGTTTTCCTTTGTTTTTCTTGTTCTTTGATAGGGTATGACTAGGTATCTTTTCTGTTGTTGCATACTTAAGTGTCTTGAATGTCTACTTTAGTGTGAGTTTGACATGGGGGAAAACTCTCACTAAAGTGGGGGGAAATTGTAACATAGAAAAAAGTAACCCTTTTTCATGTTTAGTTTGGGAATTAACAATGGACCTAATTGCACCTTATTTAGGGTGTTGTAAAGTTTTTTATTACACTTTCACACTAATAGGGCTTCTTTAATTAATTGAGATTAATTAGAGCTTCATTAGCCCTTTGATTCAAATCTAAGCCTTATTAATTGCATTTTTCAAGAATCTATCCCAACACCCATTAATGATATTGCATGACATTTAATTTGGAAAAGTTAGAGTCTCAGAAGTTAGGACCCATTTGCCACTTTGGGCGAATGGGTCCTCCTAACCTAGGACACCCCATTTTTTGCATATTTGAGATTGGTTTTTGATGTTATTTCATCTCCCCGAAGCTTGGTCCTAGAAAATTGTGCTAGGACCCATTCGCCCAAGGTGGTGAATGGGTCCCCCTTACTTAGGACACCCATTGTTGAATTTATTTGTGGTGGGATTTTAATGATTTTGAATCCTAGATCTGATGTCAGCTTGGATTATTTGAATTTTGGGGTTAATCCTTAGATTTAGTATAAATATAAGATTAATTCACATAGTTTCATCTAAGCAACCTAGAGAATATTTCATGCAAGATAAGAGTACTTTCAAAAGAGAATTATAGAGCATTTCAAAGGGAATTTAAGGGCAGATTATCAATTTTTTGTTGCAACAATTCAAGATCATATCATCATGTCAAAGGCAATAGTGCATCAAACATGTAGTTGAGCTAATGTTGTTGATGTAGCATTGAAGATCCAAGTTTAGCATTGATTCACATCCAATTCAAGATCAATATCTACATTCTACATGGCCACTTCATGCTATTTTTGCAAATTTATATATTCCAAGACATCTTCCAAGGTATCATCATTTCATGTTTCATGTTTCATGTCCTTATTTCATTGTTTCATCATAAGGTTTAACTACCTAAATGGGGTTTGACCAAGGAAAACCTCTATTCCCTAACAATCAACAAGTTTTTCTCCTCTTTGATGTGTTTTTGCGGGTTCATAGGTTGAAGATCAAGTGGAGAACAAGATTGAAGCAAAATTGTCAAAGTTCTCAAGTTGCAAAGTTGTCATCCATATTGCAAGAACATGAAAACAAGGCTACAAGATTTGTTTCAAATTTTCGGGAGTTGAGCACCGAGGAGCTGGAAGTGTAGACATTAAGGAACATAACCCAAAAGTCAATTTTTAAAAACCCTAATAGGGACTCATTCGCCACTTGGGGCGAATTATTCCTCAGTGACCTAAAAACAACATTCTTGCAGGAAGGTACACATTGTTTTAGCCTCTCAAAACTTCCCTCATTGTTCCTATAACAGTTAGGAGCCATTTTTTATTGTTATTTATGCACTTTAGCCCACATAATTGTATGTTTCATAACACAAATCAGTGGTTCATCATCTTGTTGATTCATTTTGGTGAACCTCTATCTATTTATTTTTATATGAAACATTAACATGTTTTGTGAAGTTCATGGAATAAAAAGGAAATTGTCTGCTCCTAGAACCCCTTAGTAGAATGGAGTTGTTGAAAGAAATAACAAAACGATTCAAGAAGTTGCTAGATCAATGATCACTGAGGCAAGTCTACCAGAAGTCTATTGAAGAGAAGCAATTCACACTATTGTTTATGTGTTTAATCGAGTTCAAGCAAAGGCTAACAACACTAAGACTCCCTATGAGTTGTGGTATGGAAATATTCCTATTGTAAAGTACTTCAAAGTATTTGGAAGTAGATGTTATATCAAAAGAGATGAAGAATATTTAGGAGATTTTGATGTAAGATGTGACGAGAGTATTTTTCTTGGATACTCTACTAGAAGAAGCTTATAGATGTTTCAATAAAAGGCTGAGAAAGGTTGTAGAAAGTACAAATGTTAAGGTTGATGAAGCATTGAAGAATTCAATTGAAGTTGGTGGATATGTATCAGATGAACCTGATTACAGAGAATAATTTGTTCAAGAACAAGAAAAGAAAAATGACAAAGAAGAATCCCTGGAAAGAGTTCCTCAAACCCCTAAATATGTGCAAAAGAATCATTCTAAAGAACAAATCATTGGAGACAAGAGAAAAGGAGTATTGAAAAGAAGTAGAGTTGTTGCTACTGCTGAAATAAATATGTGTTTACTTTCTACAACTTTGAACCTAAGACAGTAAGTGAAGCATGTAAAGATGAGCATTGGATGAGAGAAATGGAAGAAGAACTTATGTAGATTGAGAAAAATAAAACCTTGGAATTGGTTCCTAGACCGATAGATAAACATAATTGGATCAAAATGGATATTAAAAAAACAAGTTGAATGAGAATGGAGAAGTTGTCAAAAATAAAGCAAGGCTTGTGTGAAAGGGTTACTCACAAGTAGAAGGTATAGATTTTCAAGAGACTTTTTCTCTGGGGGATAGAATGGAATTTATCCTAATGTTTTTGGCATTTCCTGATCATGAGGATTTTAAAGTTTACCATATGGATGTTAAGTTATCATTTTTGAATGGTGAGTTAGAAGAAGAAGTCTACATGGAATAACCAGAAGGATTTCAGTTGTCTCAACAATTGGACATGGTCTAAAGATTAAAGAAGGATTTATATGGATTTAAGCAAGCTCCTAGAGCTTGGTATGTAAGGTTGGATAGATATTTGATTCAACAAGGTTTTAGTAAAGGTATTGCAGATAGCAATCTTTATTTCAAAATTGAAAATGACAAAATCTTGATAGTAGTTGTATATGTTGATGATATTATCTTTGGAGGAAATGAAACAATGTGAAAAATGTTTCCTAAAGAAATGCAAAAAGAGTTTGAGATGTCTATGTTTGGTCAGATGAATTTATTTCTTAGGCTGCAAATCAATCAAACAGAAAAATGGATTTTTATCTCATAGTCAAAGTATGTAAAAGAAAAGTTGAAGAATTTTGGGATGGAGGGTTCCAAACCGGTATGCACTCCTATGGTAACTAGATAAAAATTGAATAAAGATGATGATTCACCTAAGGCTAATCAGAGCAAATACAGATCTATGATTGGAGGACTATTGTATTTAATTGCTACTAGATCGAACATCATGCATGTAGTTTGTCTTGTGGCTGGATTTCAAGAGGATCCTAAAGAAACACATGTTGCAGCTGTTAAGAGGATATTCATATATCTAAATGGCACTCTGGATTATGGCTTATAGTATCCTAGGGATATTGATTTTACACTAAGTGCTTATATAGATGTAGATTGGGCAGGTTGTGTTGATGACAATAAAAGTACAACTAGTGGTGCATTCCTTCTTGGTTGCAGATTGGTTTCATGGTTAAGTAAAAAGAAAGATTCAACTTCCTTATTCACTGTAGAAGCTAAGTATATTGTTGCAACATCTTGCTACAGAAGTTTTGTGGATGAGGTAGACATTGTAGGATATCAAAGTAATGCATGATGATCCCATCTCTATTTTTTGTGATAATACAAGTGCAATTAACATTTCAAAGAATCTAGTGATGCACTCAAGGACAAAGCATATATCAATAAGGTATCACTTTTTGAGAGAGAAGGTTATGGAGAATGAAGTAAAGCTTGAGTATGTGCCTACAAAGGATCAAATTTTTGACATATTTACTATGGCTCTTCCTAAAGATACTTTTGAGTATCTCCGGGAGAAGTTAGGGTTTATTTCCCATCCTTTCTTGATCTAGATGCATATGGAGATGCATTGGTGGATCTATGGATCTATCTTCTTTCTAGACTAATGTTAGTGGTTGTACCTCTCAGGGGGAGTAGGTAGTGTCTTGTGTTATCATTGTGGAGTTGATTGGGTGTGCTTCTAAGGGGGAGTATTCAGTACTGGTAACATTCTTAGTGACAAAGGGGGAGAAAAATGTAAAATACATTTTTTCCTTTTCCATTGATGTCAAAGGGGGAGAAAGAATCATGTGAAAAATTTATCTTTGTTGTGTTGAGAAAGTAAAAGAAAATCATAAGAAAAGTGTTCAAAGCGGCTATGTTGTCTTTGATGGTTTTTCACATCATGTGTTGCCATCAATGAGAAAGGGGAGATTGTTGCAAGTATGAAGGTGTTGTCATTGATGCCAACTAGTTGATGTTTTCATTGATGTCAACTATGTCATCGAAGTTGGTTATTGATTGTACATGTAAAGGATATTGAGAAAATTGTAATAAATAAGGTCTACATGTATTTAGTGTATGCTCTGGGATGTGCTCTGTATTGCTACTATGCTTGTACAGATCAGAGGTATCATTCATGGCTATTGGCAGTTGCTATATCCAGAATTTGGGCTTCTGGATTGTTGTATGAGTACGAGATATCTTCACCAGTGTGTGAACTATGCATTTTGGTGTGTCTGGCTATGGTCTAGGAGAAATATAGTTGCTCCAGATTTCTTCATATTTTGGTTTCTTGACTTGTGGTTCTGAGAGTAAGTTGATGAGGTTGTGTTCAAGTGAAATTTTTTGTCTAGAAAGATTGGATTGAGTTAAGGATGTGTGTGCTTAATTTTGTTATGTGTTTTGCACTGTTTTTTTCTGACCTTGTGTTAATCACTACTTATGAAGTTCATGGAAGCATGTTGAGGCATGTTGGGACTTATTTAGGTCCTCATTAAGTATATTCTTAGGTTTCCCTCATTCTAATTCTACCATAGAATGTTTTGGCGCCAACCTAATTTGAATTTGTAAATACAAATGGTGTATGGCCGACCTTGGATGGGTTTCAAGGTTGAAGACAGTATAAGTACAAGTTGAGATGTTGATGAAAGATAAGATAGATGTGAGATATGTATGTGAGATATAAATTTGAGCAGTACAGTGTGAATTTCATGTTAGGGTTCCGAACGTAGTGAGCTGAAGGCATCCGACATCTTTCATGAGAGACTACAAGAGTGTGAGTAATTTATGGTGGATTTCCCATTGCATGGATATAGTTTTTTCTCTGTAACAATCCTCTTCTATCTTCTTTATAATTTTGTGGCAATGAGCGCTATGACAGTGAGCCCTTGTTGGACAGTGTGTCCTATCTTGGCAGTGAGCCTTTCTAGCAATGAGCCTTTGTATTTGATTTTGAAATTCTTTATATTATGAGCTAATCCTCGTCATGGTTTTTCCCTCATTGGGTTTTACACGTAAATCTGGTGTTATTATGTGCATGGTTTCATTACTTTCAGTTTCTATTTCTGCATTTTAGTGATTAAACACATTAACAAAGTAAAGGTTTTGTGAATTCTTATTGATCTAACTTCTGGTGAAAGTTTTAAAGGTTAACAATTGCTACAAATGATTCACCCTCCCTTCTATTGTCTATTTGAACAAAGGAAATCTATTGATTACAAAAAAAAATTAACAAATTGAATTTAGAATTAGAAATCAAGAAAAGAAAGGGGCCTATCATGAAGCTCATTATTTGGGACACATTCATTATGTGTGGACATTCACATAATGTATTCTTATTTGATTCAAGTGTTTTCATGTAATTTTAATTTTGGCATCTAAAATACTTCAAAAAGAGGTTTTGGGACCATAATTTTATTTACCTACATATTATGAGAAAAAAAGGAAACAAAAACATCAAGAGAAGTGGCAAAGATATATAGAAATACTAAAATTATTTAATCACTTAAATCAACAACAGTGGTGGAAATTAATGAAGAGATAGAAAGTAAATAACAAACCCTCATGTGGTTGTGTCTCCAAAAGGACCTATTAGCTAGGACAAGAAAAATAATTATGAATCCTTAATATCTTGCTAAGAATGGTCGAACCCTTATTTTAGCCTTTCAGTTTCCTTGAGTAGTCGAGATAGAAAAATATTGAGAAATTAATGTATTTTTTTAGGCTATATACATCTTAGAATAAGAAAATGATATCAAAATGAAATCTATAAGCATAAAACTATTGGTCTACAAGAAACTACACCGTAGTGTGTGTATTTGATACCTAATAAATGAAAACAACAATAATTTTTTTAAATATAATAAATTGAATGATGCATAAATATAATTGTACAATCGTAAATTGTCACCCTTGAAAATTTCACTTTATGTTTTTCCCCCCCTAAATTATTGAGCCTAATTGACCCCCTAATTTCCTAAATTATGCATTCTAGAGCTCATTTGTACAATTTTTTGAGAAATTGCAAGCATTGAACAAATGCATCCAATTGATATTTTTCCCTTGACACTTAATGCCCTAAAAAATAAGGTCAAGACCCATTTGATCTAGGGTGTATAGGTCCCCCTATTTTGTCGGGGACCAATTTTGGATATGTTAGTGTCAAAATTTTAATATTCAAAATTCAATTTACAAATGTCAGCTTTTGGAATTTAATTTTTGGGAAATTGAATAAATGCTTATAAATACCTAGTCTTTTCACCATTTGAAACTAGAAGGAGAATTTATGAGCAAGAATTATTGTCAAAAACAAGTCAAGAGAAATGTTTCAGAGCATTATTGTAGAAATTCAAGATCCAAGCATAATGTCAAGTCCTATGTGAGTTTATGCATGTTTATGTTATCATTGTTTGTGAAGGCTAGCCCTTGTTGTAGGTCTCCAAGAAATTCAAGTAGTCAAGAAAACAAGATCCATGACCTTGAGGTGACATGTATGATTTTAGTCCTTCAAGGAAGTGATTGAAGGGTGGTGATTTGCATCACTTTGTTGATTCACCATTACTTCCGATTGATTTATCTTTCCTATTATTGGCATTGCCATTGTGGAAGTGGAAACACTAACACAAAGTTTGACTAAAGCAAGCCCCTAAATGGCACAACCCTCCCTCTATCTTTGAATTAGAAAGTTTCAAGTTTGAATAGGATTAAAGGAAGCTTGAAGACATATTGTTCATTGTTGCAATTGAATCCCTACATCTTTCCAAAGCACAGAAACTCACCTACACAATTATCCGACAATGATCTGATGACTCTACAAACAAAAAAAAGACCTTGAAGTTGACATCAAAGGACTGCAAAAGTTGAGCAAGACACCCCTATAAGGATTGGGACATCGTAGGGCTTTGATGTCCCCCTATAGTGGCTAAAAAATTGTTTTTTGGAAGGTACACAATCCTTTGCACTTCCTAGATCTACCTGCAAGTTACTATTTTAGTCTGTTAATTATCAAGATCTTACCATTTTCATATTAGGGCACATAGTTGAATTAGGTTAATCATATAAAATAAATTTCAATGCATTTCTAAGGCTCAAAAAGGATCAGATCACAGTCTGATTGACTCACCTTCATGGTTGAAATTTAATCTAAACACCTTATTGATTTGCATCCTAATGTACCTTTGAAAAAGGAGAAAAAAGTAATCCTTTGTTTAGACATTAAACTTAGGGTTCCCTTTTTTATATGTTAGATTTTGGTGTTCACCCAACATTTTGACATCATATTAACCTTCTAAAATCTAAAATAATTCAACCCTAGATCTAGGATTTACATTTCATTGCATATTGCATTGTTCATTTAGGGTTTCATTTTTCATTTATAAAAGATATAGAAATTCAAAACAAATTCATCTCATATTGCACCATAGGTTGCAAGAAGGTTTGTTTCAATAATATTAGATCAGATCTACATTCACATTGAATTAATTAGGTCTGAAATTGTTCATTACATCCATTTGGGAATATTTCATTTAGGTCAAAAAGGTGAAAGAGTGCATGGTTTAGTTTCAAAATTGCATCAAAATCATCATTTTCAGATTTTGGCATATTAGAATCAATCAATTATTGCATTCTAGCTCTAAAAATTGCATTCAAATTTGTCAAAATAAATTCTATATTGTTGCACACTTGCATGTTGAATCACATTGGCATAAATATAACAAATTCTAGAAAAATACTCACTATTAAACCTTTTTGCAAGGAGACCCAAAATACTTTAGCATCACCTTACCTAGTCAAAATTTAAAATTCCAGACACCTTGTCTAGGATTCAGACGCCCTTGGGTGCCTCTATCCTGCTACTGGTGGCTCCAAAAACTTTTGCACAAGTCTATGTCTATATATTTTTAGTTTGTTTTTGCTTGCAAATGTCTAATTTAAAATTTTGACAAGGTGTTATTGCATGTGCAAGAAAGGTGTCATTTTGCTTAATTTGTTATAAATTTATGAAAAATTGTTGTATTTTAGTGTTAGAAATTATCAAATATGTAGGAAAATTGTTTACATTTTTTAAAGCATTGCATAATTTGGGTAGATTGGTTTCATTTTTGTAAAAAATTAAAAACCCTAATATTGCAACACTTGGAAACTCAACAAACAAAAATAGAATTAATTTTAAATCTAGGTTAGCAAGTTGTCACACAATGAATTTCTATCACTAGTTCCTCTAAAATTGACAATTCAAAAAAATCCCTAATAGGACTTAGACGCCCTAGGGTGTCATAGTCCTCCAAAACCCTGATTTAGATTTCAAGAAAAAACTGATACCTATTGTCAGTTTGCATTTTTGGAGTCTAATTTCCAAATTTGTTTTTGTCATAGGTGTGCAAGTCTATTTTTAATCCTAGTTTTCCTTAACACATGTAAACCTAGATCACAATTGAAATTTAGTGATTAATCTTAGAGAAAGCATAGTCATTTGATCATGTTAGATCCCTTTCCACAAGTGCATTATATACCCACCAATCCCTTTAGTTGTGATGACTTTGAAATGTTAGATGATGCCCTTGGTTACTTCATCTCACCTAGATCATCCACTAAGGCTTCTAACATACAATAAATGCAATCATTGATACTTATGATAATCATGGTAGCTATGATCATACTATCCATTTGTGAGAGTATCTTAGCACAAGAAAATGAAATCATTGACACACTTCTTGATATCACTTTTCCTAATCTTCATTCACCTCCCAACATCTTCCCTACTTGTGAGAACACTTTGGTACAAGAGGATGCCATGATGGAAAATCATGACAATCATAATTGTTCTTCTCTCAATACCTCACCTACTTGTAAATAAGGTATCTTGGTGTTAGAAGAACCAATCATCGAGCGTCATGAGAATTTTTTTTGCTCTCCTAATACCTTTCCTACTTGGAAATATATTTTGGAATAGGAGGATGAAATCATTGATACATTTCTTCCAAAAGATAGTAAGATGTATGGAATAGATGAAGATGCTAAGTTAACATTAGATCCCCCCTCAATAGAAGGTCATCAACAATTAGATAACTTAGTTGAGGTTATGAATGCACAAGTAACAATTGGATCACCTTTCATTATAGGACCTCCTAAGCCATCTAGCCATATCTTGAACTTTGTAAAATAACTCACTAGTAAGCATGTGTCATAGCAACTAAGTTATCACACAATTTCTCACACATGTAGCATTCCTTGAAGCATAGTGGCAAGGAGTATGATCTTGTTTACTCCATCAAAAATATCCCTTTGGAACTTGATTCAAATATCACCTACATACCATATGATGCTCCAAGAGGCTTTGTAGAAGACTGAGGTCCCACCTTCTATTAGACCAAATGATGTAGCTTCCCTATTTGATTTTATACAAGTGATAAAGTTATATATTACATTCCCTCAATATGAATTACCCTCACTTGAGATCCAAAATAAACATTAAGCCTTAATGATAAAATTTATCATTAATGAAACTAGAGTTATCCATACTCTTATGGGTCTTAATGTTTGTAGCATTGACCTCCTAGATAAAATTGGTGTGGAAAAGAATCTTATAGAACCCAATTATTTTAATATTCATGGCTTTGAAAATGTTAATAAGCAATAATTAGTAATGATCACACTACCCATTAAGGTTGGACTCATGGTTTTTCCTACCCTTATCAATATCATGCTAGGACCTCTTTCATACAAACTTCCTCTAGGTAGATCATGGATTCACGCAATGAAGGGAGTCTTGTCTACTCTTCACTGTGAGATGAAGTATGAATATAGTAACAAGATATACATGGTTAAAGTAGATGAAATAAGTTATAATTCACAAGTTCAAAATGATCGTAACACTTCCAATTCTCTTAATACTTTGCTTCCAACTTCAAAGGTAGAACCTATACAAGATGGTGGTTTAATCTTAATTGTTTTTCACCTACAAAAAAAACTCTTTGATGATTGAGGGCCTTTAGATTTTACACCTTGTTTCAAAGGGGAGTCTAAAATCTCATCATCAAGGTCCAAAGTGTCAAATACAAATAATTATCATGCTAATAATTCATCTTCAAACGCCTATTTTGGGGATGATTGGGGTTCATTATATTTTACACCCTCCTTTCTGGGAGAGTATATAAAATCTCACAATCTAAACAAAAATAGTCTTGTGTTTTATTTTCTCAACTTGGTTCTACATCAACAACATCACCCCACATTGGTGGTGATGGGGGCTCTTCAACTCTCGTCCCTCGTGAGAGGAATATGCGTAACTTTTAAAAACTTAAACAGTATTTTTGTGCTCGAGAAGAAGTTAATCTTTCTCAGAAGCATGTAGATAAAATATCTCCATCTGAGTTGGAAGAATGTTATGGTCTTGGATGCAAAATTCTTTCTAAACATGGATGTAATGAAAGCATGAAATAAAATGATAGGGATCAATAGAATTCTATACCATACTTTTCCAAGCAGGGTCTAGGTTTCCAACCTTCATCTCCATCTTCATCTAATGCTTTATCATCTACTATATGTATGACATCTTATGATAAGAAAACACAATTTTCTTTACAAGGGAAATAAATGAAACCTACTATTGATCAAGAGAATATCTTTTCAAGGCTCCTCAAATCCCACTTGATTACTCTTCCTTCAAGAACATGAAAGAAATTCTACAACAAAAATTCATTTTGTGTATATCATCAAGTGCATGGGCATGTTCTACCAATGAATGTCATACCTTGAGTAATAAAATACAACATCTTAAGGATTGTGGTGCTCTTGTGTTGATGCACTTAATTCCTCTAGTCAATAATTATCTTCATCCTATCATCTTTCTCATCACAATGTGGCATTTGTAGTTGTTGAGGTGTAAAATTGCACCCTAGTGAAATTTCCCACAGTAAACCCTTACTTTAGCCTTATAACATTGATAATGCAAAAATCCGCCAGGTTAAAACCTTTTGTCTTATGCGTGCTTTGACATTTTCTTTTAGTGGAGGGAATTTTTTCAAGGATGCTTCCACGACACATAAACATCTACGCATTGTGTGGATGTCCCTGACATATTCTTGGGTCCATGGACATTGAGACATTACGTTTTGTGGCATCTGTGGGTTGCAATCTCTCTTGCAAACACAAACCTACCCAAAAATGTCCCGTTTTCCTCAAAATTACCATTTTGAACTCATTCCTTCATTCTATTCACTCTCTCTCTCTCTCTCTCTCAATCTATCACATTCTACACTTCATTCTTGCAACTCCATCTTCACTTTCTCCATTATTTCTTCTTTCTACATCAATTTCTTCAAAGTTTTAAGCTATTGGCACTACATTCTCGTATGTCCATCTTGCACCCTCAAAAGCTACCACCCTTCCTTTTAGGTTCTCAAGTTTTCCAAAGGGAGGGTAACACTTTATTTTTGTCAATTTCATTTCATTGCCAATATTATAGATATCATATAGATTTCCTTTGCTTTCTATACATTGTGTCTATTTCCTTTCTTTATCATTTTCTTTCTATTGTGGTCTAATGGTTGTTAATGGAGGTGGAAACACCAAAGTGGGGGTTTGACTAAGGAAAACTCCAAAACATAGCCCCAACAATTTTTCATTGTGATGTATGTAGGTACTTCATTCGTCTGGAGCTTGCAAGAGGCTAGACCAACTATAAGTTGGATTTCTACTACCCTTGCTCAACATTTCATTATAATAAATTTATCTTTTAAGTTATAGTATTCTTCTTGGTATAATTAGTCTATTTTATGCATTCTTAGCATTCTATCATTTTCATTAAAACTATCAGATTAAGGTTTTTGGGTCGTTAGCACACCCTGTGAGTTTCAGATTGTAGACTATGTTTTTAGTCCATATAAGACATGTCAACTCGTCACTAAGATGATAGTATGTCATATTGTCATTTGTGTCCCGTTCTGACATCCTCTGGTCGAGAATCAATCAGTCTGTAGTCTGAGACCCCTCTAGTTTGTTCACTTGATTCCTGAAATCCTCCATTCCTGAAAAACCCCAAAAAAATAGATTTGTTTGTCAGCCTATCCCTTTGGCTTTTTCATTGAGGTGACCGAGAGAAATTCACTCCCTTTAGACCTCTTTCATCTTGGAACTTAGGAGTAGTGAATCCCCTCCACATTTTGGTAAACCCAACATGAACCTTCCATCTCCTATTTGCTTTGAAAAAAAAAATATTCTCTTGCATTTAGGACGTGTTGCAGATAGTGTGTTGTGAGGATTTTATGAGTTTTACAACCCAATATACAACCTCTGGAAAAATTGTAAGAAGAACTCTTTGAAACATTATGTACAACAAGATCTAGAAGGTTTAGTCCCCCTCGAAGTGGTCCTAATTTTGAAGATTTTTTTTAAGGAATCTCTATTGGTTTCTCTTCTCCTTTTGGTGAGGTGATGAATCTCATCCCTACCCCCTACCTCACCCTCTATCTCTTTTGTGGAGGATTATACTTCTCTCAGGGTTCCAGTAGAGAAAATCCATTCACTAGATATGAGACTCAAGGAGCTTGAGAGATTCATGGCACATGATGATAATTTTTCCCAAGTGACTCATGTCATTGAGCAATTAAGAAACATGTTTGGTAAGGATTTGAGAGGCATAAAAATTCTTCAAGGAATAAAAAACAATGTATATACCCATGTCACCACCTGCACCTCTAACTTGGTCGTCACTCAAGATCATGGTTCAAAAATCGGTGGAAAATAGATAAATATCTCAATGATTAGAGTGTCAATGTGTATGGTTGACATGAGTCCTACTACTAATACCAACTTTGTACCTAAGAAAAATAATACAATTAAAGTAAATAAGGTTCCTTTAGGTTTCAGGTACTCTACAACTGAGACTCAGAGTGTCCCTATTTTTGGCCCTAGTTTCGATGCCTATATAGGTATCGATGCCAATATGGTTGTTGGTGGTCCTTTTGGAGGTCCCTCTGGTCATACCTTGTCTATTAATCTAGTGCTCAATGCTCTGCTATAAAACATGGGGTGCATGCAAAATCAATTGGCAAGTTTGACCAATTCTTCTTCCTAACCTATGTTCCATCCCTTCCATTGTCATAGTCATATTTATATTTCCATCCTGAACACTCCTATCCCATAGGGGGTGGATATTTCAAAGTTCAAATAGTATAATGGTCGTGGGGATTTGTGGGTGCATGTCTCGTCATTCAATGTGCTATGTATTGATTTCTTTCATAATGATGCTTTGTTGGCCAAGTTATTTCCACATTCTCTCAAGGACGCTACTTTGGAATGGTATTGTGCTTTTCTTGATAATTCTATGTTCTCTTTTGACCAACTATTCAACCAATTTATCCAATAGTTTAGGCTATTTTTGCTTATATTTCCTATTCTTTTCTTGAGTTGGATGCTCAAAAGTTGCTTATCAAGAACTTACATCTTGTACTACAAGAGAAGTTTGTTGTGATTAAGTATCCTTCTTTCATACATTTGTGTGTCACTTTGAGAGAATACCAAGTTAAGCAATTATTTAGTATAGGGATTCATCCTTGTGCTCCCACTAGGATGGTCATTCAATCATGTTGGTTTTAGGTAGGAACAAGACCATGGCTAACGTGGTCTTTATTCCTTCAAATCAAAATAATACAGGACATAACACAAATTTTACTAAATTATCAGAATCATACACTAATGTACTACAAAAACTATTAAAAGATAATGTAATAGCATTACTTGATATTCAACTATTGTCTGAGTCATATACTAAATGGTACGATTCTCAAAAGTTCTGCCAATTCCATCGAGTTGTTGGGCATGATACCGAAATATGTGTTTGTCTATGTCATGTGATTCAAGACCGCATCGATGACAGGACCATCCACCTTGATGGAAGAAACCAAAATGCTAATAAATTTGTATCCAAGCCTAACATCCAACTATAGATATACACAAATTCATTCCTAACACACTTTGCAAACTTGGTCACTCATTCATTTGTGTATGATCCTACCCCATTTGAATATGTGAATGTGGTCTCATTCACTCATACTCCTATAAAATATGTGAATGATGTGCTTGATACTACATTCATGCCTCACACGACCTACCCTTGAACAAGGAACCCTCTTTGTTGTATGTTCACGTGTGAATCAACACCGTAAGATCTTATTGGTGTTATGGTTTACCCATCAAGCTGAGTGAATGTTCTCACAGAGGAGGCCTTATTTATTAATTATTTGCATAAGGAGAAATATGATGAATCGTAGGTCACCCTTCATACTCATGATGGGTTTTCTATCACCCCTATGGGATCTTTTTATTTGTTAGTTTCAATTGGTCCTGAATCTATGAATGTTCCATTTGTTGTGATCATGGAGTTAAACTTATTCAAAACAAGGTTGGGAATTCCTTGGTTGGCCTCTATGAATGAAAATGCTTTTATGATTCATAAATGCTTGAAGTATCCCACAAGGGTACCATGCATGTTGTTTAGTACACTGGATACAAGCCACTATTAGCATGTGGGGGCTTCTCCCTTGACCATTTTTGGCCCACCCCAATCAAACCCCTCCCTCATAGGGGAGATCTCTTATATCAAGCTTCTTACAGGTACAATATTGGGGGATATCCATGGATAATGTGCTCACATTACAAGAATATAAATAAAATAACTCATAAGGATAAGTTTCATATTCCTATTGCCAATGAATTAGAAGAAAATAAAACCTATTAAAAAAATCCAAATGTGTCCTTAGGGTGAAACATGTAGAATACTCAAGAAATTTGGTGTAACTTAAAGGTGTTAAGATGGACCCTAAGTGATGCAATCAGGGGAGGTCCTGCAACCACACTAAACTCAATTCCAACCAGCAAATCATCAGTTCACAATCTCTTAAAAAAACTCATCATTTCATCAAATCAACTCTTTTTCTTATAGCAAGTCATTGGGAATCAACCAAATCGGGTACAACTTCTCAAACACATTCTTTCAGAAAATGACCTGACCATTTTTTAGGGACCCATTTTGAAACTCAACAACATATCATCAAATCACCAATAGTTGTTTTGTACCAGTTTCCTCAAATCTGGGTTTTTACGCATTTTAGGCCTCCAATTATGTCTCTTTTCCAAAGAGACTACTCTCAAAACTTGACCAAACTCAGTAAACTCTTTTGGGCAGCATTTCTCATTTTTAAAACTAAGGAATCCATCACTATTTGTCAGAATTTCAATTAGCCATATGCCTATTCACAAAACCCTTCTTTACATACACAAAACCTAGGGCTTATTGAAAGTTTCACTTCCCCACCTTCCCAAAACATAACACCACCTCAAAAGAGTCTAAAATAGTTTGATCAAACTTAATTCAACATAAAATAACACTTCCCCAACATAAAACTCAATTTGACAAATCAAAACCTCCAAATTCCACTTGGAAAACACAAATTTCAGACCTAGGGCTTCATGCCCAACACATTTCTTGACCTCCATACTCTTTCTCACCATTCTCAAACCTTTTTATTGATGGTTAAGACCCATTCCTCAAGCCACAAAGATCACAATATGAGGAATGGGTCAATTCTCCATTTTTTTTGACTCAAAACCCTTAAATTGACAAACTCAAGCCGGTTGTAGTAAATTAGCAATAAAGTACACCAAACCTAATGAAAACCATTCAAAATAGATTCAAATGAAAGAAGAAACAATTTTCTACACAATACTTAACAAATTTGAATCAAAAAGTTAATGTACAGACTATACAATCTTCTGCAAACTCGTTGTACAATGAAAACTACAGGAAATTGAAGGAAAAACAGAGTATTATTGATTGAATTTCTTTTACAAACTTCTCCACCCAACCTACAATGAGTTCTCCAAATTATTTATACTTATTCCCTCCTAAAACAACTATTTCAACTTCCAAAAACTAACTTTTAAATGATATGACCATTGCTCTTCCTTCAAAATGCACTTTTAAAACTTTTCAATTGACAACTTTTGCAACAAAATGCAATTTTTGCACAATCAACACTAATGACTCCTTAGAAACATAAACATCACCACATATGATTATTTACAATATAAAATGGTCTTCAAGACCTTATTTCATGCAAAAACTCAAAACTCCTAAAGCCTAGCCCTTACCAATGTTGATGGACAAACTTTGATCAATGGTGCCCCTGCACCATACACCCCACTTTTAAAAATTTCCAAGTCTCTTGGAAAGATTAATGTGACTCATCCTCCTTTGTACTCTTCATGCCTCTAACCTTCTTTTTTTCCTTTAACAGGTTCACTTTTCCTTTGTCCTTCACTGCCCTTGTCATTCTTGTCACTATCTTCTTTTGCTTCATGCTTCACTCTTTCATACATTATTGTGGGGTGTTCTTTACCTTTCTCATCATAAAACTGTGACATAGCACCTTCCTTTATATCTGTACTCGTCTCTTTTTCAACTTACATCACTTTATTTTTGGCTTCTAGTTCCATCCTCTACCCAATGCTCTTTCCATCTACATCTTCACCACTGTCCACTATACCTTTACTTTTACCAACCTTTGTCAAACCTGCAACTAACTTGTTCACTATTATATCTTCCTCACAAGCCTTTGTCTTCTTTTCCACTATCCTTTCAACCTTATGAACTACTGTACTAACATCTTTTGTCTGCTCCTCCTTTGTATTCACTACCACAGGGCACATGACTATCCCAATTAATACCCCTTCACTCTTTTCTTTCCTTTTCAAAGGCTCTTCACTCTTTCACTATTATGTCTTAGGCTGAGACACATTACCATTTACTTTTCCCTTCCACTTGTAGACATTCTTCTTTGTCAGTGTCTACAAATCATTTTCATTTCTTCTATCTACTGTCAGCACTCTATCATTCCTAGCACTGACTACCAAACTCATGTTTTTACCTTCATCAACAATAATAAAATCCTTTCTCCCTAACATTATAATCTCACCTTGTTCACTTAATCCCTCATTTAATGGAGTTAAAATAAACTCTCTACCATCTTTCTCAATTATGTATGTGTTTTTCCTTCCATTGTACAAGATCGGCCTGTCAAACTACCAAGGCCTTCCTAACAACATATGGCAACAATTCATGGGTAATATATCACAAAGAACTTCATCTCTATACTGTCCAATCTAAAATTAAATTCTTGCTTATTCACTCACCACCAAAGACTGATTATCACTAACCCATGAAACCTTATATGGCATTTCCCTAGGTATTCTTTGCAAATGCAATTTATCCACCATCTCACTAGACACTATGTTATCTGTACAACATGAATCAACAATCACTTTGCATACCTTATTTTTACATCTACAGGTTGTCCTAGAAACAATGCTCTTCTTTGAAGCAACTCTCTCTCCCTTGTGGTCTTCAAAACTTGTTTCTTCATCATTAGCATCTCTCCAACTTTAGGAGTAGCATGAAGTGTATTGGAGTTTGAACTTTCAACTTCATCTTCATGAACTATTTGTGCTCTCCTATCAGGTTTCCTTTCTTCTCCACTTGAAGTTAAACCAATCTTCTCAAGGCACTTCCAAGCAGGATGTCCATACTCTTGACAATGGTAACATCTACCTGCAAAAATGTTAGAATTTTTGCCACCTCCAAACCTACCCCTTGTACCTCTATAACCTCCTCTAAAGTCTGCAACTTGTTCATCTCTTTTTCTTGGTTTTTCTTTATTTTCATTTGCTTGTCTTGGAGTAGAGAAAGATCCTCTTCCTCTCATGGTGTTGCCTCTTCCCCTTACTATTTTCTCTTGTCTTCTCTTTACTTTATCTTCAGCCTTCAATGCCATTTGATAACATTCCTCCACACTCCTAGGATTTGTCAAAGCCAACTCATCTTGTATATTCATTCTCAAGCCACCCAAGTACCTATCTATCTTCTCATCTTCATTTTCATTATGGTTAGATCTCATACTCAATCTATAAAATTCTTTAATGTATTCCTTTACATCCATTTCCTTTTTCCTTAAACTTTTTAATCTTTTAAACATTTGAATTGAATAATCTGAAGGAATAAACTTACCTTTTAACTTAGCTACCATCTTGTCCCATACCTCAATTTTGGACTTTCCTTGCTTTCTTCTTTTTTACTGCAAATAACCCCGCCATATAAGTGCATGACCCTTAAGCTTTGTTTTTTGCAATCTTGACTCTCTACTCCTCTGGAATCTCTTCACATTCAAAATAATTGTCTAAAGAAGATATCCAATCTAACAACTCTTCTTCATTCAAGTTTCCTCAAAAAAATTGCACATCTATTTTCACCTTGTACTTGTCACTTTTTACTACCTTGAACAACTTGGCCATTCTCTGATCTTCTAGGTCAAGTTCTTCTTCAACATCTTCAAACTCTTCATCATCACCTTCCTCTGATTCATTGCTTTCAACTGCTTATCTTCTCTTATTAGTTTCTAAGGCTAGAAATCTCTCTTTCAATTAGTTGATCTCTCTTATGTACTGACTCTTTGATCCATTCATCTTCTTTGTTGTAATCTTTGCTTTTGGAGGCATCTTCACAATCTTGCCTCTTCACCTTCCAAGCTTTCTTTCACAAACTTCAACTTTTCTCCACAAAGACCTGGTAGGTTTGCTTTGATACCACTTGATGCAATCAGGGGAGGTCCTGCAATCACACTAAACTCAATCCCAACCAACAACAACAATCATCAGTTCACAATCTCTTAAAAAAACTCATCATTTCATCAAATCAACTCTTTTCCTTGTAGCATTGGGAACTGACCAAATCTGGTACAACTTGTCAAACACATTCTTTCAGACAATGAATTGACCATTTTCAGGGACCCATTTTGACACACAACATATCATCAAATCACCAATAGTTGTTTTGTAACAATTTCCTCAAATCTAGGTTTTTACGCCTTTTAGGCATCCAATTAGGTCTCTTTTCCAAAGAGACTACTCTCAAAACTCTACCAAACTCAGTAAAATCTTTTAGGAAGCATTTCTCATGTTTTCAAACTAAGGAATCTATCACTATTTGTCAGAATTTCAATTACCCATATGCCTATTCACAAAACCCTTCTTTACATACACAAAACCTAGGGCTTTTTGAAAGTTTCACTTCCCAACCTTCCCAAAACATAACTGTTACCCATTTTTGTTACTAGCTCAAGTAGGTCGAGCTTAAGTGATTACAAATGAAAAGATAGGTATATTTTTCTGCTATATTACATTCCATGTGCATAAAGAAATAGAAGGTCCTATTCTATCATACTGCATTCACACAGATGCAAATAACATAGAAGAAAGATTGCAAAAATATTTTCAAATGATAGTCTTTATTGATAGTATAAGTGTATAAATCCTCTCACAAGACATGAGTTTAACTTTTTTAACAAAAATTAAATAAAGGATTATACATTTATAGATATTAATTCGAAGGAATGGACATGTAAGGAAGGGTGACTCGTCATTTCCTGACGAGTCTTCAGTTGAGTTGTCATCCGTCTGTCCTTCTATCACTTGTCCTGCAACCCGCTTTTTCCTCCTCATTGCTCCAATTTGCCTGCATCTGAGAAAAGGATTATTGTTAGAGCAATGAAAATTCATTAATCCATACATGTTCATACCTCTATAAACATACAATTTGACCCTCGTTTGCATTAAATAGTTTACATATCATGTCTAGGAAAACAAGAATGATCAAACGCATTTGTCATATGCATATATTTCTAATATGTTTGCATTATGTGCAGATATAGGAAAAGTAATGTTATTTTTTTAATTCATCAAATTACAACATGTGGGTTAAAATGCGGCTCCCACAAGGGTTGAGCCCAGCATGTTGTGTTTATCAAAATAATGAGCTCATTCGAGCTTATTTAAGAGGGAAATGCAATGTTAAAGCCATCATATCAACATGGTCGTCATGTGATAGTGAGCGGGCATACATAAAATGCCTCATTTACATCATGTTTCTCATCATTTATTGTTGCAATGTTTAAACATTCACAATGACCTATAGGAAACTCATACAGAGCCTTTACAGCCATATATCAAACAATATTCATGATAAAGGTAGCATGATGAATGCATGTCATAAGAGGGCATGTGGCACACTCAAATGAATGAATAATTTCTCAAAACAATCATAAAGTGCAGTCACATGGCAGAGAAGCAAGTAAGACATGATGTTCATGATAGAGCATTAATTTCAAAGGATGAAAGACAATCCTAATTGTCCATGTCAATGTGAAAAAGACAACTAATGCATGATTAGAGTTTCTGAGGAATATACAACTATCAATCTTACTATCAAGAGTAAAGAACAAATTCTTCATAAAGAGTCAATGATATCCACAGTTACATGGACTCCAAGGTAGTCCTTTAATGAAATTTTAGTTTACAAGGGGGACAGTCCTAATTTTGTGTCATAGGACAGTATTAGCAATCTAAAGGTGAATCACAAATGGGCAATCATAATGATAGTGCAACCTTTGATAGAATATAAAAATGACACTAAAAGGGGCATATTAGCAATCATAAATAAAAGCTTGACAATGCAAGATTCAGAAAATCACAAATTTGTGACAATAGAGATCCTATCAAGTAATATTGATCAATAAGTACAAAAGAATTGACAGTCCTTGAAGATTACAGTCATGTTATCTCATTTATGGGAATTCATGCTATTATAGAGATGCAAATCTTCAAAATGTAGGGAGGGCAGTCAAGTATGAGTAAAGATTTTTCAATTCATGAACCAAGAATACAAAAGAACAATATTAAGGTAACAGTCCTAGAGCTCATTCAATAGGAGCAACCAATTTGACAATGAGCATAATGAGCAAAATAAGTTTTGTTCTTACTATCAAAAGGTGAAACCCTCAACATTTACAGAAATAGTAATGACTTGCTACAAAGAGGAGAGATACCCAGAAATGCAAAAGAGAGGTCATGGCCTTTATGACAAAAATATGTAGATACTTCCATATTTCCTTATCAAAATGTACAAGGAAACAAAATATCTTCATTATTTTATTCACAATGAGCTCAAATCGAGCTACTTTTTACACAAGAATAAGGAAATGTATAGGTATGGCTGCGGCCATAATGGAGAAATATTCAGAAATTTCACATAATACAAGGAAAAAGTAGCTACATTCATTATTTTGTTCAAACTTAAGCTTCTATCAAAAGAAACAGTTGATAATGACATAGGTTTAAATGGAAGAAATTTACCTTCATATCTTTTTGTGAGAAAATACAGTCAAATCCGCAGTAGATGAAACTTCAAAAAAATCTCATGGCAGCCCCATAGTATGCGGAATATTAACAGAGGGTAAAGCAAGTAGAAATTTCATCAGAAAATGCTCAAGGACGCAGATTGAAAGCCCAAAAATGGTTTTGAAAGTGGAAACGAAATCCAAGTTTTGACTAAGAATAACATTACCTTGTTTTACTGTCAAAAATTCTTCAAAAGAAAGCCACTCAGATTCTACAAAAAATGGTGCAGGTCAAGCTCTTTACCCAGGCATGGCAGCGCTCTAGCTTCTTCAGAAAGATGCAAAGTTACAAAATGAAAGTGTTTTTAGGGTTTGAGTCTCTTGTACTCACCCTAATTCGAATGATGAGTTTTTGACTAATTGTTAAAAATAAAATCATTCCATTTTAATTACCATCATGGTCTATGACTTAAAGTCAAGAGACCTAATGATAGTGAAGAATCACATGAGTTTCTAAGTTATTACTTCAAAAATTATCATTTGATTTTGAAATCATAACTTAGTTTCACTTTTTATTTTGCATAGCTATAGATAAAGTTCATTATTGTAATTAAATAATAATGGTGATAGTCAATAACATTACCTTAATATTTAATATATAATACTCAAAAAGGGGAAAAGGAAAGAATAATTACATACTAAATATTAAAATAATCATATTGATTATGTTTAATATTTGATCAGATATATCCCTTTTCCCAAAATCATGCAAAAAATCAAGTGAAACTAAACTGAAGATAGTAGGTGTCTTTTGGAGTTCTATTTGTGACTTTGATTCAAACTAAGATATTTTTGGGGGGCCTTTTGATCACACACAACTTAACAAGGAGTTTGCAATGTAATGAGTTCAGTTTATTTTAGTTTTGGGTCCTCTTTTAGAGGCTTTCCTTTTATGTTCATGAGAGACTTTCTAAGAAGATTTTTCCACTTTCAGTTCCATCTACATGCACTCAGGAGCTATTTGGAGCTACACTTCAGTTATATGCAATATGAGACAGAGTTTTGAGTTGTTTAAGCTCAATTTGCAGCATTGGTGGGCCCCTTTTTCAGGCATTTTTATTTTTCTCGTGAATAGATTTGAAGACAAATATTTTTTACTTCAGTTATCTCCTCTTGGCTTTGGAGAGCCCATTATGGTATATAGGAAAAAGACTTAGTCTTTTTTCTTTAGTTCTTGCTATTTCATCTTATGTTGTTGTAAATTTCAGAGTTTTGGAGCAAAGGTGAAGAGTTTATAATTCATTTTCAGTGATTAATACTGCATTGAGACACCTATTTTAGAGTAATATGAAGAATTTTACCTTCTCATTCTTTTTGAAACTGTGTACTTAGTGATTGATGTAGTTTTATGTGTTTGATTTTTCCTTATGATTGCATCTCATGGTAGTACCTTTATGCAGAGTTACATATATTTGCAGGTTATAAGTTGTGCTTATAATGCAATCAGTCTTAAGTTGTGGGAAAACATCTTTTCTCCTACTTAGTTTGTGAGTATTGATCCTTCTAATAAATTATTGATGCAAAGTTTTATGGGTTTTTGAGTTGTGCAAAGATAGGTCTTATTACTGGTTTTTCTGTGTGTGGCCATTTGAGTAGAGTTCATTAAGTTATTTGGTGCATCACCTTTAGGATTAGGTTTCATTTTATATGTTTTTCCTCCTTAATCTCTTCTCTGCAAAGACATTAGTAGACCATTTTAGGTGAGATATCAAAGGGATCCAGCCCTTTCTCTGGAGGTTCATTCTCACAACAGGATACCCACAACCTAAAAATGTTCCCATGTGTCACAAACTTGTTGAGTTAATAGCTAAGAAAAAGGGTGCAAGTTTTCGTGACAACAATAACACCACCTCAAACAAGTCTAAAATAGTCTTCTCAAACTTAATTCAACATAAAATAACGTTGCCCCAACACAAAACTCAATTTTACACATGAAAACCTCCAAATTCCACTTGGAAAACACAAATTTCAGACCTAGGGCTTCATGCCCAACACATTTCTTGACCTCCCCTGCTCTTACTCACCATTCTCGCACCTTTTTATTGATGGTTCAGACCCATTCCTCAAGCCACAGAGATCACAGTATGAGGAATGGGTCAATTCTCCATTTTATTGACTCAAAACCCTTAAATTTATAAACTCAGGCTGGTTGTAGTAAATTAGCAATAAAATACACCAAACCTAATGAAAACCCTTCAAAATAGATTCAAATGAAAGAAGAAACAATGTACTATAGAATCCTTAAAAAAATGAATCAAAAAGTTAATGTACAAACTATACAATCTTCTACAAACTAGTTGTACAATGAAAGCTACAGGAAATTGAAGGAAAAACAAAGTATTATTCATTGAATTTCTTTTACAAACTTCTCCACCCAGCCTCCAACGAGTTCTCCAACTTATTTATACTTATTCCCTCCTTAAAAAACTATTTCAACTTCCACAAACTAACTTTTAAATGATATGACCATTGGTCTTCCTTCAAAATGCACTTTTACAACTTTTCAATTAACAACTTTTGCAACAAAATGCATTTTTTGGAAAATAAACACTAATGACTCCTTAGACACCTAAATATCACCACATATGAGTATTTACAATATCAAATGGTCTTCAAGACCTTATTTCATGGAAAAACTCAAAACTCCTAAAGCCTAGCCCTTAACAATGTTGATGGACAAACTTTGATCAATGGTGCCCCTGCACCACTAAGAAGAGATGATTTTTTGGTCTAACAAGATTTGTTCATACCTATTATCCTATAAAAAAAAAATTGTTTTGGGAAGGCATTAAAGTGAATATCTAAAAATTTGTGGTAGAATGTTTGATATACTGGAACAAAATAAATGGGAAACAATAAAGATTCTAGACCTCTTACAAATATTAGGCAATCCAATAAAACAACGGGAAAAAATATTAATGGACTTCATTATGGGGCTGCCAAAGAAAAATAATATTGATGTAATTTGGCTTGTTGTCGATACACTAATTAGGAATGCATATTTTTGTGGACTCTCTCAACTATTTTCCACTAATATTATGGAAAAAATATTTATACAAGATATACAAAAATTTCATGGAATTTCCAAAATCAATTTGGAAAATAGAGTCACCTCAAAATTCCTAATCAAGTGGAATATTTTTTTGGTTGAATGCAACATAAAATTATGAACGATTCATACAAAATATTTTAGAGTTGCTAAGCATTGAGGGAAATGCTTTTCTGAAGGGGAAGGGAATGTTATGATCCTAATATGATATATTTCTAAGTATATATTATATATTCATAAGGATAAGCACTTGTGGCATGCTTAATCATAACATAAATATTAGTTAATATGCCAATACTCCTTAATTAGGATGAAGGGGTATATCCCTACATATTTTATCCTATAAATAAGAAAGAGAACTCTCTCCCATATTAACATATTATCAATTATTCAATTCATATCACATTTCCTAATTATTGGAGGTAACCACCTCGAAGTGGTCTGCTATAATTATAATTTTTTACAAATATTTCTAAGAAATATCATAACAATAATTTTTTTTTGTTCATTGTGTAGCCAAACTAATATTTCCAACACGTCTAAGTTGGTTGGTTTATACTAGGCAAGGTCTTGTTTCGCACCCCAGGATGTTGGATCATTCCAAACTACATTGTGTCGACACTTTCTTTTGATCCCTAAGTGCCAAAAAGTCGCAAATTTTGATGAGATATTTCTTGAAAACCATAGCACTTAGAAAAATTATGTCTAAATTTATAGAGTCATGTAGGATCCTCTACAATAACCTCTCTCATTTTTTCATATCTCCAAACCATTTGGTAGTGGCAACAAGTTTTCGCACGTTTAAAAAAGTACCAAATGCATTGAAGAGAAAGTTGCAAGGTAGCATTATTTTTGTTATGCTTTTCATGCAACCAAACCAATAGTGCTAACATGTCTATGTGGGTGGTTTTATGCTAGGAAGGGTCTTATTTCACACCCAAGCATTCCAAATCATTCCAAGCTACATTGTGTCGACACTCTCTTAAGAGCCCTAAGTGCCAAAAAGTTGCAAAATTTGACAAGCTATTTCTTGTAAATTGTAGCACCTATAAATTTTGTGTCTAAAGCTACAAGTTCACATAGGGTCACTTTACAATAACCTCTCTCAGTTTTTCATATTTCTAATCCATTTGGTCATGGCGACAAGTTTTCACACGTTAAAAAAATTGTCAAATGCATTGAAGAGAAAGTTGCAAGGTAGCATAATTTTCATTGTATTCATCATGAAGCCAAACTGATAGTTCCAACATGTCTAGGTGGGTGGGTTTATGCTAGGCAGGGTCCTGCTTCTCACCCAAACATGTCGAATCATTCCAAGCTACATTGTGTCAACACTTTCTCTTAAGATCCCTAAGTGCCAAAAACTAGCAAACATTGACGAGTTGTTTCTTGGAGATTGCGGCACCTAGAAATGCTCTATATAAAGATACAAGGTCACATAGGGTCCCTCCACAATAACCCCTCTCAATTTTTTATATATCCAAATAGTTTCACCATAGTGGCAATGTTCCATATGTTACAATAAGTGTCAATTGCATTTAGTACAAAGTTTTTGAGAGACATTGTTTACATTCTTCATCTCATGGGCGTAAACCAACAATTCCAACACATTAGGGTGGCTATAGAATAGTTCCACTTTAGGGTTTTTGGTCAGCGTAGGTCTCTTTATACTCTTATGATTGTATTATCTACACCAAAGAACTATTCTCCTCTATGGATTGAATTCAATGTAGTCATAAACATTTTGGTCAATATAGGAATATATTTTTTGAGAGGAAGGAAATTGTGGGCATGGGGAATAGCTCTATAAATGTGAAATAGTGATTGGTAAACTAGAGGATAGGGGTCCATACTATAAATATGTCACATCATTTAATAAAATAGGAAATTCTAGGTTAGTTAGATGATAACATTGATAGAGAATCAAATGTGCAAGCATGGATGGGTACTTGAATATTTTTTAATGTAGATCTACTAACCAACTAGTGGGTATCAACACTATTTTGGAAATATTAATTTCTCATTATCTAGTCCTAACAAGTATGCAACCATAGTATAGTCCAAGTGGAAAAGTGAGCCTTTTTCAATTGTTCAATTAATCTTGATTATAGTGCAAATATGGATAACATTAATCATTTATAGTTATGTCAATTCATTATTATTTTAATTAAATAATCATTTATAATGAAAATATGGACACCATTGATATATATATATATATATATATATATATATATATATATATATATATATATATATAAACCAAATAGCCATATAGACATACATCAATATATGTCAAGATAATTATAATATATATACAAGAAATCCATATAGTCTTACAACAATGCCATATGGACATACAATGTCACATATATGTGATACAAAATGTATGTTCAAAAATTCCATATAGGCATACAAAAAAGGACCCTAATACATATTCATTTCCCTTCATGTGAAGGAAATAGATCATGATTGACCTTTGACTGTCGAGGGGATGGAGATGCATATGATGGTGAACTCCTTTGTACTCGTTCACTTGACCTCTTGTTTAAAGATTCTTGGAGCCCCACCTAATACAATAAAAAGTATAGACATTAATACATAGAAATTACATTATAAAATGATATATAACAAAATAATCACTTATCGCAAATAAATAATCACTCTATTTATCCACAATAGGGGCATGCTCACGATCTAGCATTATAAAGCCCTATGGAAACCATCCAAATAGAAATTAAACTATAAATGAACATCGTTTAATTTTTCAATTTAATAGACAAATAAAACAATAAATATAATGTGAAATTTACTAATCAGCCTGATACCTCTATCAAAGGCATTGAACTCACTATTTGTACAACAACACCATGCTCCACTTTCCTATGAATATTAGGAGGTACTTCTACTTACATCATCTGAAAATGAAACAACATTATTCAAATACCAAAACTACATGAGTACAAGTTCTCTATGTTACTTGATATTGAATTTTTACATAAATATTTAAAGGGTGTAAACCATCTAACAATGATAAAGACCCAACTTAACCATTAACAATTTCTTTAATATATTCAAGCATTACCATGTCAAGTATATCAAGTGACCTAAAGTCGAAGGATTCCTCATGGTTTTCAAGACTAAATACCTCCAATAATCAAATTGTCATAATGTAAAATCAAATATTCTTGTTAAAATGACAAGAGTATTGTGATCATATCCATGTAAGTGAAGAATTCAAATGAAGAAATGAAGTAAATCTAGATATAAGACTCCTCAAACTCATATGACGCTAGAACCTATCAAGTGAATGACAAAACATCAAATTGATCTAAATAACACATTTCATAGCATAGGAAGGCTTCTAAATATGTAAGTCAACTAGGACCCATGAAGATAAAATCAACTCACCAACTAGGATCTATGCCATCTAGAGAAGATGAAAAATTGAAAGACGGTAAAAAATCTCTCAAAATCTCAAGCTAAAAAGGGGGTCTTTGTTTTGATGATAATATAAGGAGAAAATCCTCACCAAAATAAGATAAAAATGAAGAATAAAATAATCAATTAAGTGGCTTAAGAGCCTTGTATGTATAACTACGTTTTCTTAAAGGATACAAATCCACAGTTAGGCACCTACCTTTCCTTTCTATATAAATGTGTATAAGTTAAAAATGATAATTTATAGGTTTGGTTCTAATTTGAGCGGTTATGGAATAAGTTTGAATTAGTAAGAAGAAGCTTTCTATCATAAAAATTAGGATCATATTGCAAATTAGCTTTGGAAGAACTCAAATTGATAAAAACAAATAAATGATAAGAAATTAAAATCACTATAATGACCTTATAACTCACCAATCTTAGCAACACTCTAGTTTCCTTAAGAAGGACCATCAATATTACTTTTTCAAAAATATAGTGGTTGAAGAGACCATTTACTTGATTTATTCACCTTACTAGATATTTTAATCCTAGAGATACAATGGATTGAGATAACTAAATTATACAAATCTAATTGCCTCAAGAATTGAATATATAAAGGAGATATGACTTCCTTGAAGAACGTTAAGTAGCTAATGTTTCTTTAACCAATCAAAAACTCTTAGAATTATGATCTTTAAACCAAATGTCTTCTAGAAAGAATTAATTCAAAGGGAGGAGATGAAGGTAGGAAGTTAGGTTTGGTCGATGAAGGTCCCAAGAGTTAATCCAATAAAGAGGTCTATAGCTAGAAATGATGATCGAGAAGATGTCCCTTTTAACTAGTGAATCACCCTTCTTTATGGTATTCTAAACCATGAAGCCTTTCCCAATCAAAACATTCTTGCAACATTATCAACATTAACACCAACCAAGATGGAGGCCTTGGAAATAAAAGTGAACTTTTTGATCATGGGTTGATTGGAAATGAACTAGAAGAAAACTTGAAAGATTTGGCTATTCACTCAACCAATCAAATAAAAATCTTCTCTTTGATTCAAAAATATAAAATTCTCTATTAGCAACACCAACCACAAGAAGGTGAAAAATTAATTGACACCACTAGCCTATATTTTTAGAGGGCAACAACTTGATGAAATGAAATTTATAGATTATGAAGTACATAGCAACCTAAAACCAAATTAATTAAAAAGTACAAAGCATACTTACAAACTATGTAGAACCTTCAAGTCATTAAACATTATTCAATTATAAAATACAATTTTTTTAATTTCAAATTAAAAAATTTCTGTATCACTTGAGTGAAAGTTCGATGACCATCTCCACTACCAGTTGTTGATGTTGAAGGCCCATCATTAACCTATTCATCATCTAAAGCAAGATGTAAGAATACCATTCATATAATGTTTAACTATTCACATGTAATATTTATAATTCTTTATTAGTTACATACCTCTATAGTAGACATCATTGTATAATAGGGAGGTAGAGGATTGCTGGAAGTAGAGTGAACATTATTACCCTCAAATTTTATTATAATCATTCAACTAATTTAGTTAATCTTACATTTCAAAATGAAATTTAATCAATTGAATTAAATGAACTTGTTGACATTTACTTGACTATCTAAGTTGAATTTATCACTCAAGAGAGCATCTATTATCACCATCTGATTTGTTACAAATGTAGTTTGGGCACATGAATCTTGACTATCCTCAGGATCATAAACACAAAGTGACCCACAAGACCGACATAAATGAGGTGGGACAGGAAGCCTAGAAGAATCACCGGCCTCACCCTATGCTAGAGGCCTAGTATGTTGTATTAGGCTCTGAGTGAGTAAGCTAATTGACTGTAAGGTATCCACCTCAACACTCTCCTTCACAATAGAAGGGATAGTCACATGTTCATAGTTTGGTCTAGCAAGTGGTCTTGTTGGCCACTATGGGTCAAGATGTGCCCCCACTCTATCTTTTGTGGAGCCCCTACATCTACCTTGGAACTCCTGCATGTCAAAATGGTTTTGGATTTCATTAAGGACAAACTCATAATAGTTTCCTCAAAAAACAATTGTGGCAACTCATTGTTTTTACATGAAGGATGGTCAAAAACCATCCACCACCTATCCCAAAAATTATTCTTTATCCCTTGGTGGTGGCACTAATGGATAGGGAACCTCTTGCATGCACTATGTAAGGATTGATTCATTCTTGGGTTGGTAAATAGTGCACACAAGTTAGATTTTTAAAAAATATATCTTTAATTTGTTTTCATAAAAAAAAATTAGCTCTTGCCTCTTGTTGAACCAGCTATTTATTTGCTTGCTAACTAAATCTACGTGAGATATTATAGATTGTAATGATTGAGTAAGGGTGATCCTATGCAAGTTTCTTCCTAGATAGGATCTCTCAACCTTTCAGTTAACTCCTCAATTTCATTTTTGTTATTTTCAATTTTCCCCAATATATATTTTTGTGTTCTTAGAGCGTGATGGGGAATTCTAGGAGGTATTTGTTGAGGTTGTTCTTTAGGAGGGACTTCATCATGAGATGAATTAGGATTTTTAAGATTTTTGGGTGTATTGACAATTCTTGAAAATTAAATAAATTTTTATCAAAAAACATATTCAATATACCTATTTAATACAAAACTCACACTAAAAAACTAAAAAACTTACTCCTTTGACCTCCTCGACCTCTTGGTGGAATTTCGGCAAAGAATCAATGAAGATTTGGAAAAAAAACAAGGCTTCCTAGAATGCAAGTGTGCTATGGAGGGTTTGAAGGCTACGAGGAAACTCATTTCAAAAACAATGAGCAAATGAAATGAATTTTTTTATTTTTATTAGTTTAATTTACAATAACACAAGAGCGTTATAATGCACTCGCATTATTGCTTGACTTAGCAATAATGCAAGCATGTTATATTGTGTGCTTGTGTTATTTCTCGACTTATTAATAATGTGAGCACATTATAATGCACTCACGTTATTGATTGACTTAGAAATAACATGAGCACATTATAACATGATCCCATTATTGATTGACTTAGCAATAACATGAGTGCATTATAATGTGCTCACATTATGGATTTAATGGGGCCAAAAAGTGGGGTGGCCGCATTTTGGTCCCCCATCTTTATGCACCTTCCCAAATTCCTCTCATTTAGATATATGCAAGTATCTTGGATGACTAGATGAATGTGTGTTACATATGTGTGGATTCTTGTTCCAAATGAATGGATCCTTATCCTATATGTATGGATTCCTACCCCATATAGATAGATTCTTGAGTATGAAAATGAATGAATACTAAATAACTAAATCAAAATAAATTTAACAAAAAAATGGTAATATTTAACATACATGAATCTAGTTGTCACATAAGTAAGAAAATAAATCTTAACATAAAATAAAAATGAGAGAAAATAAGATAATTCAAGGTAGAGACTTTTACCTTTGAGAAATTGAATTATGGGAGAAAAATCAACAAAAAATATGAAGAGGATGAAGACTTGATGATTCATTTGATATAATAATGCAAAGAATTTATACAAGGAGCGGGAGCGGTTAAGCAGTTGGTTGCAAAACAACTTAACTACATACTCAAACACCTGACCATACAATGTAATATAACCATATTACTATTAACGCTAACATTCCCCCCCTTATTACATTGTTCCTACAAATGTATCCCCTAAAATCTCTTATTCACTTTGCCAAGGGACCCTTCCTTAAGGCTTGCATAACAAAACTTGTTGATTAAAAAATATATATAGATCTTTGTGAAGATCTCCCTTGAAGAAACAAATCCTGAATTAGGTGGAACTCCATCAAGCTGTCTTGTGACCCTCAGAAAGGTGTAGCCCCTAGCTAAATTCCCGAGTTCTTCCTCCCATGAACTCCCGAATCATATATTCCCAAATTATTTGACAACAATCCATACTGAGCTCTCCAAACACATGGCTCTGTCAAGTTGTCTGATGACCCTCAAAAGGGTATTATAATTCTCAATCACAACCTCATAAGCTGGCTGGACAAACATCCATATTGAACTCTACACCAAACCCCTTACCTATCTCCAAAAACCAAACTTCACAATATATGTATTCTTCAAATATGTCAACAACAACAAGGAAAAGCAAGAAATTAAAGCCAACAATGCTTCTCATTCAAAGCATCATGTCAAAGTGAGAAGCTGACTTGAGATGATGGAAATTCGTTCATCCTCCAGTGCTACCAGCCTCCAATACGATCTTGTTACACCTTATCCATTTAATATCTTAGACGAATCTTTGGAGGCCTCATTAGGAATAGCAAAGATGTCCCCGAAAGTCCAAGCTTAACTATTTGAAGATCCTTTGGCAACATTGATAAACTCATCTACAAGATACTAAGCAATTGTTTTAATGTTTTGAAATGCACTTTGCCAAGCATTGGTAGTAAGAAGATGGATTAATTACTTGATTGGCATAACTCAAGGAATATATATCAACTGCTTGGTGTCTTACAATTCTCATAAAACTAATTCGAGTTGCATCTTCTCTTACAAAGAAACATACCTCCAAGTTACAACTAATAAGTAATGCATGCAAACGACCATGAATCCTTATATATTTCAAACAAATGATTTCCCCACTCTTGATTGAATCATCTAACACACACAATACTTGTTCTACTTTAATGAAGAAGTTAACATGATTAGGTGTGTCAATAATATTAACCTAATGACCATCCCAAACACAGTAAGTGGCAAAAGATGGAAAGGTAATTCCTTTTATATGCTCCCAATTCATAGATTCCAACTTAGAGCCCACACCATCTTTTCCATAGATTTCAAGACTAGATTATTAAATTTTAAGCACCATACCATCAATAACAGATTACAAATCAATTTCAAAAAGAGAAAGTTTTATAAGGCACTTCTAGATCACCAAGAAAATGTAATTTGAAGACTCCTATTAAGAAATGCATGCCATTGAAAGGTTTCCGAAGTGTTCACAATAACCATCTCATAACATATTATACGCATAAATTCTTGAAGGTCAACCCACAGTCTAAATAACATACCTTCAATGCGACCGGTTGCAAAGGAAACCAATTTCTTTATGTCAACACATCAAATGACCTTAGTTGGGGGACTTGGCAGCAAAGATAACATGTGTGCACACAAGTGATTCACTTCGCTACGACAAAGTCTTTCTGAAACAAAACCGTAACCTCCACAAGCTGGTTTACCTTTGATGGATCCTTCTATCAAACTCTATTATGCCATGTACTTGTCACCTTTTTTTCTCTACCATGATGGTACACCTATCAAATGCAAGGTTTCTACACCACTACGGATTCAAATACCATGGCGACGTCTCTAAATAGGCTAGGATTTGATCTGCATCCTCACTCTTGTTTTCTAAGCAGAAATGTGGCAGATTGGAGGCCTCTTTCACATGCCTATCTGTATTTAGATGCCTTTACACACATCAGCGTCAACATTCTTATATGCAAGAGAAAACACTTAAATGTGAAGAAAAATGTCTACAACTTCACCTCATGTCTCTACCATACACAAACACCAACGCCTGCAATGAATCACCATAAAAAAAGAGCGTCTATGATACCATATGAAGGGGATGAAGACTTGATGATTCATTCGATATAATAATGCAAAGCATTTATACAAGGAGCGGGAGTGGTTAAGCAGTTGGTTGCAAAATAGTTTAACCACATACAAACACCCGACCATACAATGTAATGTAACCATATTACTATTAATGCTAACAAAATAATCAAATGACCATACCCATAATCTCATTTTAAAAAACTATCTTAGGCCTCTCTCAACACAAGCAACCTAAAACAATAATATTTAGTACCAGAGATAACTCCAAGCTCTCTATCACACTCTCTTCTAGTTATGTTTCACTATTAAAATTTTCTTCTTCACTTGGAATATGTTAGTCCTCTTGGAATTCACTTTAATTTCCTCTAATATTTGCTAGAATTCATCTAAAATGTATGTATTTTATTTTTTTTCTGATATAAAAAGAACATGAAATATCAAAAAGTGTATAAATTGAAATGACTCCAAATATTGTTTGACACAAAGAAATCATCTCTTCATTTAGATTGGTAGTTGCATAATTGCCCCAATAGTTGTGAAGCTGTCACTTTTTGAAACTATTGATTTCACATAGCGAAAAACTTACTTTTGATCTCTTAGAAATGCCTACTCCCTTCATTAAAGTGTTCTATAATTCATTCTCTTCTTTGCCTATATAAATAGTATAACTAACTAATTTTCTAAATATTTGTATATAAAGCCTCCCTAATATGGAGGCTTTCAATCCTTAAAAGTTGTGTACTTAGAAAATGAGGATCTTCTCAATAGATGACATGGCTATAAATGAAACCTATATAACTCCAATCAAGAGTCAAATTTTTATATCTAAAAGTTCTTTAAAGGGATAAAGCACTTGGATTAGGTAAATGAACCACACCAATACTCTTAAATTTCCATTAAAAGGGAATGACACTAGTGCTTTCATTCAAGGTTCTTGCTTCAAAATTCATGAATTTAGGCTAGGGATTTGACTTTCATGATCAACACAAAGATAACTCCCATAATTCTACTAAATTATAGGAGGATATAGTCCTTTTTACTTCCCATATCTATTATAGTTGTTACTCATCCACATCTATTAAATAAAATTAATATTCTATCATCTAATTATTTTATACTAGTTAACATATATTATTATTGGGTTTTGGCATAATTTGGATAGGTAATGGATTTTGAGGAGTTGATGATGATCATAAACATGGTTGATTATCAAGAGGTGGAAAATCTCTTAAATTGGTTAATGGTGTGGACTTTTTTGTTATTGGTGGTACTAATATTTTGGTTGCAATAATGGGTTTAGAACTACCACACCATAGAGATTTTCATTGCTAAAACTATTACTATTGATATTGGTTGGTCCATTATTGAACATAGGGGGTTGTGGTGATGCATGTTACCACACCCACACCAATTAAGATGATGATAGTAGTAATTTATAGCCCCATATTGGTTATAAGAATTAAATTAAAAGTTATAAGACATAGTTATGTTTTTTCCTAGGTTACAATGGTTTCTAACATGCCATGTGATAACCTTATACCTCAATCTCTTCATCTTATGCTAGCAACTTCAGTGAAGTGGTCTTACTTACCTCTTCAAGACTATAAATATTAGTCTAATTAAGTGGTTGTTGATCATTAGAATTTGATTCCTAAAAAACATTCAATAAAAGGCAGCCAAGTTTTGTTTAGCCTTAAATAGTGTGTATTTTGAACATAGAGTGTGTCTAACTAGGTAGCTATAGAGTTGATAAAATGATTAAGTGCACCAATATGAGGGATAAAATGTTTCCAAATTGGATACTTTAAGTAAAAAATGTTTACAAATATGTTATGGATTGTATCTTTTAAGCTTTTAAATAATGGAGAATATAATGTATGCATCTTATAATGTTTAAGTGTTTTGAAAATATTCAATCTTTTAAAAATCTCTGCCATTAGGCTTGGATTTTCAAGCCTAGGGGTTGGCCGCCCTTGTTGGCTCGTAAATATGTGTTTTAAACATGCAACAATGAATATAAACTTCAACCTCATTAACTTTACACATTTTACAATGATATTTCATGAAATCCCCACCACAATAACAAGCAATTTATTAGACTTCTAGCCTTTTTTTTTTTAATATTTTAAATGTATTAAGGTATTTGGATTTATTTTATTTTAATGGTGTCTTCATATTCCTCGAATACATATCTATTTATTTATCTTCACAAATTCTAATCCATTTATCCAAATTAAAAATATTATTCTACACTTTATTATATGCTCTAAGATAAGTTTACATTTTTAATTATATTTGTGAAAGTTGTATGATGAGCACTCTTAGTGATAATATTTTCATGATGCATTCACTTTGAAAAATCACCACAAATAAATATTCAATATATATAGTTGTAGTGCTAGTACTCATCTATCTTTCCACCAATCAACTTCTAAAAATAATTAGTACAACAAGAAAATGAGGTGCACACCAAATGGTCTATTATATTGTAGCTATAAAAATATGAACCCTTTCATGTGAACTCAAAAAAAAATATCCTCCTAATATTAGCCACATCTCATAGATATTCAAGTCTAATTGATGTCAAAAAAAAAAGTGGCTACCTTTGATATCTTTTTTGTCCCCCATTCCCATGCGTTTACCAAAAGTAGTCATGATATCATCTAGGACATTCTCAATCTTTTTCTAAGTGATTCCTCTAGTAGAGTGCAATGCTTTAGACCTAATTATAATTATTACATTGAAGAATGACTTATTATATGAGCCAAAGAATTAAACAAAATCATCATACGAATTTAGGAACAAACTCCCAACAACCTACAACCTACTTAAAATAGCTTATGATAATGTGCTAATGATAGAACAATAAAAAAAAAAAATTAAACCTAAAACTCTATCATGATAACATACATCCCATGATGTTAACATTATTATTACAAATATTATAAAAATTTAATACCTTCCTTTAATGGCTTAACTAGATATAATTCCAAGTGCATCTCTAAATTTGAGAAATTTATATATTTACTAAGTGGTTTAGCCATTATCTCTACAATCTGCCTAGTTATGAGACAACAATAAAGATATTTAATTATTCATTATCAACCTACTAATGAATGTAATGGTGATGATATTTAATATGCTTGGTTCTATCATGATAGACTAAATACTCCATGATGGTAAGAACATTTTGGTTGTCATAGAAAAGTGAGGTCGATGTCATATAATCTAGTTGAATAACTTTGTCAATACCCTTTGTAACCACATTGTCTCACAACCTATGCTAACTATTTCTAATCAAAATAGAGTTAGCATGACTTGTTAGCATAAAGTTATATATTATTGATATAGAATGCCAAATCTGAAAGAACTTTTCATATATCAAATAACTCATTTTGTATCTTGCTTAGACACGAATAAAGAAAGATAATTGGCTTCAAAAAATAGCTATCATCTAATGGTAGTAAGATAAATAAAACTATAGACCAAATGTTGATACATTATTTCATTTACTAGTGATACACCAATGTTAGTTGAGAGAAATAAATAAAATTCCATAGGTGTAGATGTATAATTATATTTAATCATTCTAAATTTGTGCAAAAGAGATTTGGTAGACTTTGTTTGTGATAAAAAAAATTGTGATCAATTTGTGAATATTTTACATTGAAATAATAGTGAAAGTAGGTTTAGATCTGTCATTTTAAAAATTGAACATACATCATGTTTCACATATTTAATTAAAATAGTATTGCTTCTAGTGATGCAAGATCATCAACATAAAAAATTAAGATCACTATGTCACCACCACTAAATTTGACATAGAGTGTGGGTTTGAAACATTTTCTCTAAAATCGAAACCTCTAAGATATCAATCAATTTTAAGATACCAAACTTTAGGAAATTGATTGAGTCCATACAAGGATTTTTCCAACCTACAAACTCAATGTTATTCTATTGGAACCTAGAAACATTGTGCTTGATTCATGTTAGACATGTCCCTCCAAGTCTCCTTTCAAGAAGAAAATTTTGACATCCATTTAAAACACCTTTCATTCAAATTGGGTAGCAATGGAGATACCCAATTGAAAGATTACCATCTCTATAGTAGTAGCAAAGATATCTTCATACTCTACCCCTTCCTCTTGTGCATATCCCTTGGTGAAAAGATGAGCTTTATGCTTGTCTAAAGATCCATTTGATTTATAAATTCATTTGCAAGCAACATATTTCTTCTTGGGGGCAATGTCAACAACACCCGAGCCTGATTTTTATTATGAAGGCATCATACTCCAATTTCATGAAAGCTTCCCATTCATACTTCTCATTGGCTTCTACAAGTGTTCTAGGCTTCAAGATTTAAGAAATGATAGAAGTTAGAGATAAAATTACTTGCTCACCACATTGCACAAGGTATTTTCCTAAATATGTAGATCAACCTTCCATTGCTTATGGAAAATCATCTTCTTAAAAATCCCTCGACATGGTATAATACCACTTTAATCTCTTTTGTTGACTCTCTTGATTTTGTTTTGAGTTAATTACTATAGCTATCATCCTTATATGATATTTCGGTTCTCTTAACTAGGGAGGATGCATTTAGCTCTAAAGGAGGGTCTAATAAAATTTCTATATTGGGTGACTCATTCAAGTCTTTTGCATGCTTAGATGAGAACCATGATTTTTTCAATGGGACTTCAATAGTAAAATGATGGGGAAGAACATCTTTCCACCATGAAGCCTAGCAAGCTAAGTTGCATTTGGAACTAGGGCCTTCTATAACAAAATGACTTGTTCCATAACACCTGTGACAAAAAAAAAAAAAAAGGTCATCATAATCCAGAGGCTAACTCCCACTATGATTATCAAGTTTTAGAGTAGTGTTTATAGTAAGATCTTTTGAAATGTCTAAGTCAACCAAAATGTGAGCAAAGATTGTTTGAGGAAAATTAGAAGTGTTTATATTTGTCATCAAGAAGCTTCACAAAGAGAACACAAGTGGGAATTTTAGAGGCAAACCCAAATAGACAAAACCTTGAAAGATGCAATAAAGAGATTAAAAATAAGATGTCATAATTTGGGTAAGAATGAGTGTCATCCCCAAAATCAGAAATGATCACATGAAATAACATTTTAATTTGTAACACGATAAAAAAAACAATAAAAAAACCATGCACAAGGGCAAATCTCTAGGTTACCCTACATGATGGGCTCCCAAGTATCGCAGATCTATTTTTGTAATCATGAAGACCAGGCCAAAAGTAATTGACAGGCGCAATTAAATTATTTGTAACCAAAAAAAACTCCTCACCTTCAATCACTTTTGCTCCCACTTCTCCAAACAACAGAACAAGGGACCTTTTAGTGTAGGTGAGAGACTTAACCTTCCCCTCGGAGGAATCTTGCAATCTTTTTTGAAAGGCTCACAGATCGAAACAGGATCAGTGTTCTGCATCAAAGTAGGGTCTACCATGGCAGAGCGCCTATCATAGTTTTAACACCTGAATCATTACATGAAGGCGTAGATCTAGGTGACAGACTGTGTGAAGAAGAGGCATCCTTACACTTTGCCGACAAATTTGTTAAAGAATCCTTGAAGGAATGCCTTACTTCCCATGGAGGGATCTATGAAACCATTGATTTCACATATTATCCCATCTGATTCTCTTACACAAGCCCGGTGTTTTTTCCTCATTTATAATCCATATAAGATCTAGATTTGGACGAAAAGCCATCCCAAACAGAAGCCCTAGGAACGACCACACCATTTTGAAGCTTGGTGCCATCACCAGTATGAATTGCAAGAGGACCCACATCACTTTCGTACAATTTTAAAACTCTTGTATCTTTATTCAGATCCCACCGTAGATCTTTAGCTCCATTAACAACCATACAAAAGTTTCCATCTCTCTTCGCTGCTTTGGAGATAAAAATAGTAATTCGAACCCTCAACAGGATAATATCCAGCGCTCAGCCTATTTGCAGAGGCCCTGATCAGGAGGTTTCGGAAACGCCTTTAATGTATATATATATATATGGGAAATCTTTTATATTCAAAATTATCTTTCAATTGTTAAAACATATCTTATTTAACTGGAGTTGTATCTAAAAGAGGTTCAAGGATTACGTCAATAGAAAATTATGTATGTTAATCTATTAGAGAGTATGTGTTTGTGGACGGATGCACTCCAAATTCTAGTGGCATGTAGTTAGATTAAACAATTAATAATAAGTACTAAATAATGGAATGAAATAAACTTGGACAAATCTAGATTTTTTCCATGAAGAAATTAAGTATTATCTGAATATGAAATATTCGTATATAGATTTAAAATATAAAACAATGTAAATGAGAAAAGAAAGTTGTCATCAAATTGACAAAAAAACAATTGCAAATGGAAATAGAATGTTCCCATCCAATTGTCAAATCAATATTTATCTGGTTTTTATGTGATAAGTGAGATTTTGGAGACTTTTACCTAATATTTTGGAGGTTTTTACCATTAAACGGTAGTTGATTTACTATAGTTGCTATGAGTTTTCCACAACCCATCAGTAAGAATTGTGTGCTTTTGATTTCAATTGTGTATATTTTATGCAACACATTTTGGATCACACCCAGCGATTCACCATCAAGAAGAGGAAAAAGATGATGGATCACTGGGTGTGATCCAAAACGTTGAGCAAAAATTATACAAAATTTAAACCAGAAGTACACAATTCTAATTGGTTTACTATTAAACGGCAACTAAAACTTGTTTTCTGATGACTCAACACTGACATGGAGATGTGAGACTTGTTTCAGATGTCACATTTATGTAACCTATGACTAAAAATATATATCTTAAATTAAATATTATAGTACTATATAATTTTTGAAAAGTTGTATAAAATCTTGGCCAACAATCAAATAGTCTTCCAGAAAAGATAATTATTATATTTTATGGAAAATACTCTAAATACGACTAACAAATTTTACTTCTTGGTGGAGACAATTAACCCCCATTCTCAAATGTCTAGTCAAACAAACTCTAATCTTGAGAAATTTATATTTACTAAGTGGTTTAGTCATTATCTCTACAATCTACTTGGTTATGAGACAACAGTAAAGATAAAATTATTCATTATCAACCTACTAATAAATGCAATGGTGATGATATTTAATATGCTCGGTTCTATCATGATAGACTAAATACTCCATGATGGTAAGAAAACTTTGGTTGGCATAGAAAAGTGAGGTCGATGTCATTTAATCTGGTTGAATAGTTGTCAATACCCTTTGTAACCACATTGTCTCACAACCTATGCTAACTATTGCCAATCAAACTAGAGTTAGCATATCTTGTTAGCATAAAGTTGGATATTGTTGATATAGAAAGCCAAATCTTAGAGAAATTTACATATATCAAAGAACTCATTTTACAACTTGCTTAGACACGAATAAAGAAAGATAATTGGCTTCAAAAAATAGCTATCATCTAATGCTAGTAAGATAAATAAAACTATAGACCAAATTTTGATACATTATTTCATTTACTAGTGATACAACAATGTTAGTTGAGAGATTTAAACAAACTTCCATAGGTGTAGATGTATAATTATATTTAATCATTCTAAATTTTTTCAAAAGAGATTTGGCATACTTTGTTTGTGATAAAAAGAATTGTGATCAATTTGTGAACATTCTACATTGAAATAATAGTGAAAGTAGGTTTAGATCTATCATTTTAAAAATTGAACATACATCATGTTTCACGTAGGGTGAAGCCACAATAGTGGTTTACAATTGAAGTGAGGAAGGAAAACTCACAAAAAATGAATGCATGGCAAAAAAATTGATTTTAGGGGTTCGTACGAACCTATTGGTTTGATCAAACCCATTAGGGGTTCACTAGAACCTAGGTTTGGGCGAACCCTCCTAATACTTTCCCACCAAAAAAATCCATCAAAACCCCTTATAGAAGGGGGGTTCGAATGAACCCTAGTTCGAATGAACCCCTAGGGGTTCACTCGAACCCCCTTTATTCCTCATGCCCTCCCTGAGACACAAAAAAAGCCTAAATTTTGGCACTTCGGAGGTCGGGTTGAGGATGAAAATGGAGGAATCTTCACAAACCCAACTTGAATCAAGTAATCCTCAGAACGAGCTATCCAACGAATATAATTTTAATATGTTTTGGTTTTATTATGTATTTGTTTTTTTAATTTTATTAAACATAGGTTTTTCATTGAAAATGAAGGTCTTTGTTCTGCACATGTGGAAAAATAGAGATTATCAAAAAAAATTGAAAAATATGAGTGCACCGGATATTGAAGTCCTTGATCCAACAAAAAAAAAATTGAATTTCAATATATATAAAAGTTATGTTATGCCGCTTATGCGAATTGTAATTGGTTTGACTTGAAACTTGATTAAAGAAAAATATTCAATAAAAATTGTCTCTAACCAAGTGTAAGCACTAGATATCAAAGGTATGAATCTAAATTTGAAAGAATTAGAATTTTATCCTTCATGGAAAAAAAGTTATGCTATAATGTGTGTCACTTTTAAAATGTTGTTTTTGAAAAAAACCAGTTTTCATGGGAGATGGAAAAAGAAGTGCAATCTGATTCCAAAAATTTTGAAAAAAAATATTTTTAGAATCTACAGACAAAATGTGACGAGACTCTAGTTTTCATGATCTTCAAATTCTTCACGGTTTAGCCGCTATAGGTGCCCGAATGTGAAGATATAGTTTAAAAAAATAATTTCAATGTCCAGTTTGGCCAAAAATTGTAAACCACTATTGTGGGATCACCCTTTATTTAATTAAAATAGTATTGCTTCTAGTGATGTGAGATCATCAACATAAAAAAATTAAGATCACTATGTCACCACCACTAAATTTGGCATAGAGTGTGGGTTTGAAACATTTTCTCCAAAATCAAAACCTCTAAGATATCAATCAATTTTAGAATACCAAACTTTAGGAAATTGCTTGAGTCCTTACAAAGACTTTGCCAACCTACAAACTCAATGTTCTCCTATTGGAACCTAGAAACATTGTGGTTGATTCATGTAGACATGTGCCTCCAAGTCTCCTTTCGAGAAGAAAATTTTGGCATCCATTTAAAACACCTTCCATTCAAATTGGGTAGCAATGGAGATACCCAACTGAAAGATTACCATCTCCTTAGTAGGGGAAAAGGTTTCTTCAAACTCTACCCCTTCCTCTTGTGCATATCCCTTGGTGAAAAGATGGGCTTTATGCTTGTTTAAAGATCCATTTTATTTACACTTTAATTTATAGATTCATTTGCACCCAACATATTTCTTCTTGCGGGCAATGTCAACAACACCCAAGTCTGATTTTTTATCAAGGCATCATACTCCAATTTCATGAAAACTTCACATTCATACTTCTCGCTGGCTTCTACGAGTGTACTAGGCTTCAAGATTTAAGAAATAATAGAAAGAGATAAAATTACTTGCTCACCACATTGCACAAGGTATTTTCCTAAATATGTAGATCAACCTTCCATTGCTTAATGAAAATCGTCTTAAAAATTCTTCAACATGGTATAACACCACTTTAGTCTCTTTTGTTGACTCTCTTGATTTTGTTTCAAGTTAATTACTATAGCTATCATCCTTATATGATATTTTGGTTTTCTCTTAAAACTAGGGAGGATACATTTAGCTCTAAAGGAGGGTCTAATAAAATTTCTATATTGGGTGACTCATTCAAGCCTTTTGCATGCTTAGATGAGAACCATGATTCTCTCGATGGGCCTTCAATAGTAAAATGATGGGGAAGAACATCTTTCCACCATGAAGCCTAGCAAGCTAAGTTGCATTTGGAACTAGAGCCTTTTATAACAAAATGACTTGTTCCATAACAGATATGACCAAAAAAAAAATAGGTCGTCATAATTCAAAGGCTGACTCCCACTATGATTACCAAGTTTTAGAGTAATGTTTATAGTAAGATCTTTTGAAATGTCTAAGTCAACCAAAATATGAGCAAAGATTGTATGAGTAAAATTAGTAGTGTTTATATTTGTCATCAAGAAGCTTCACAAAGAGAACACAAGTGGGAATTTTTAGAGGAAAACCCAAATAAAAAAAAACCTTGAAAGATGCAATAGAGGGATTGCAAATAAGATGATGTAATTTGAATAAGAGTGAGTTTCATCTCCAAAATCAGAAATGATCACATGAAATAACATTCTAATTTGTGACACAATAAAAAAACCCCATACACAAAGGTAAATCTCTAGGTTACCCTACATGATGGGCTCCCAAGTATCACAGATCCATTTATGTAATCATGAAGACCAGGCCAAAAGCATGCATCAATAGAGAACACAAGTGGGAATTTTAGAGGCAAACCCAAACAAAATCTTGAAAGATGCAATAGAGGGATTGAAAATAAGATGCCATAATTTGAATAAGAGTGGGTGTCATCCCCAAAATCAGAAATGATCACAAATGATCACATGAAATAACATTCTAATTTGTGAAACAATAAAAAAACCCATACACAAGGGTAAATCTCAGGTTACCATGATGGGTTCCCAAGTATCACAGATCCATTTATGTAATCATGAAGACCAGGCCAAAAGTAATTGACAGGCGCAATTAAATTATTTGTAACAAAGAAAAACTCCTCACCTTCAATCACTTCTTCTCCAAACACCAGAACAAGGGACCTTTTAGTGTAGGTCCACTCGGAGGAAGCTTGCAATCTTTTTTGAAAGGATCACAGATCGAAACAGGATCAGTGTTCTGCATCAAAGTAGGGTCTACCATGGCAGAGCGCCTATCATAGTTTTAACACCTGAACCTGAATCATTACATGAAGGCCCAGATCTGGGTGACAGACTGTGTAAAGAAGAGGCATCCTTACTCTTTGCCGACAAATTTGTTAAAGCATTCATGAAGCAAGCCTTACTTCCCATGGAGGGATCTATGGAACTCTTGACTTCACATATTCTCCCATCTGATTCTCTTGAACAAGCCCAGATTTTTTTCTTCATTTATGATCCATATAAGATCTAGATTTGGACGAAAATCCATCCCAAACAGAAGCCCTAGGAACAACCACGCCATTTTGAATCTTGGTGCCATCACCAGTATGAATTGCAAGGGGACCCACATCACTTTCGTACAATTTTAAAACTCCTGCATCTTTATTCAGATCCCTCCGTAGATCTTTAGCTCCACTAACAACTATACAAAAGTTTCCATCTCTCTTCACTGATTTGGAGATAAAAATGTGGTCATTCGAACCCTCAACAGGATAATATCCAGCGCTCAGTCTATTTGCAAGGCCCTAAGATCCGGAAGTTTCGGAAACGCTTACTTGAACCTTGCAAAGCTAAATAGTAGACCTTGGGAGTAAAGCCTAAATTTCATTATCAACCCTGCTTTCATGTTAAAACATATCTTATTTAACTAGCACTTGCATATAAAGGAGGTTCAAGTATTACTTCAATAGAAAACTATATGTATGTTAATATGTTAGAGAGTATGTGTTTGTGGATGGATGCACTGTAAATTCTAGTGACATATGACTAGATTAAACAATTAATAATAAGTGCTAAATAATAGAATGAAATAAACTTAGACAAAACTTGATTTTTTACTTAAAGAAATTAAGTATTATTATGATTTTTTTTTTTTTTATGCAGTAGGGGTGTCCCCTTGACTCAGCCCAGCGGCCCAGCAGCCCATACTTTGGGTACCTAGGGCGAGCTGGGGCGAGACTAGCCCCCTACATATGGATGCCATAGTCCACATACAGGCCCACCGGTCAACCACGAGAGCACAGAGTTGAACCCGAGACCTATGGGGAGCAAACCCATGGCCCAAGCCAACTCCGCTACCTAGGCGGGCTATTATTATGAAATATTTGTATATAGATTTAAAATGTAAAGCAATGTAGATGAGAAAATAAAGTTGACATCAAATTGACAAAAAAACAACTGCAAATGGAAATAGAATGTTCCCATCCAGTTGCCAAATCAATATTTATCTATCTTTTATGTGATAAGTGAGATTTTCGAGACTTTTACCTGATATTTTGAAGGCTTTTGGCAGCTGATTTACTATTAAACGACAACTGAAACTTGTTTTCTGATGACTCAACAGTGACTTCAAATGTGAGACTTGTTTCATACTTAAATCTCACACTATATATAGCCTATGACTAAAAATATATATCTTAAATTAAATATTATAGTACTATATAATTTTTGAAAAGTATAATATCTTGGCCAACCATCGAATAGTCTTCCGGAAATGATAATTATTATATTTGATGGTAAATACTCTAAATACGGCTAACAAATTTTACTTCTTGGTGGGGACGATTAACCCCCATTCTCAGATGTCTAGTCAAACAAACTCTCCCTGCTGTGGACCACTGTCCACCTAAAAAAACAAAACACAACTACAAAACAAAAATAAGATGCGTGGACTAAATGTAAAAATATTCCAGAACAGGACAGCTATTAAACTCCTCTTTAACTTAAGGTGAATAGCAAGTCATATGCTTTCAATGAAAATTAAACCTCACCAGACACATGAAAATTTTATGTCAATGAAAGTTGCTGAACTGCATGATTTTACTTGATAATAAGTACGGCTGTTAGATAAAAAATATTTGTCATGTTTACTTAATGCTTGTGGCTACACAGTCAATCTCATTCAGCATGCGAACAAGCTATGGAAAGGACAATTATTCGATCATTTCTTTCTAATAATTCTAACTGTAGCAGTAGCGCTTTCAACCCACAAAATCTATATGTGACGTAATAGCAAAATCTAGAACACTTGTTGTAACTACAATTGGATGATTCTTACGCTCGAAGGAGATAATTTGTGGAAAAACATATGACAACCTAGTTGGTGCACCAATAAATGCTTACAGAGATGAATTAGCCCACCAGTTTGGTGTCTTGTTGGGTTTGGAAAAAGTGCTAAATTCTTACTTCTTAGGGAGTTCCAGGCCGGCTACACTACAGTGAAGTACAAGAACGGCAAGTAGAAACGGAGTTGAATGTAATAGTAATATATTTGTATTGCTTACCGAACTACCTAACGATAACATGACCGCGCAACAGATTTGTTGTATCTGGTGACAATAGACGATGATAAGTACCGCGTAGATGCTCTCTGCCCTTCAACCTCATCATTTTCTCTCATTGTCAGGAAAGCTCAGAGTAAAGTGCAATGGCAGCCACTTTGAAGACATTCGGTAGTAGCCTACTTTTGCTATTTTTTGTATTCGTACTATTTTTGGCTAATTCTGCTTCCGGGAAGCATTCGCGGCTCATTCGACACTACAAGTTCGATGTGAGTCACACATCGTTGAAACCATTTTCTTCATGCATTTAGATTATAGCAGTATTTATTAACTGTATCTTAAGTTCTTTGAATGTCTGGGTTAAATTTGTTACGTATATTTTTGTTTGTTTACAGATAAAACTGAAGAATGTGACTCGTCTTTGCCATACAAAGAGCCTCATCACTGTGAATGGCCAGTTCCCTGGGCCTGCAATAGTTGCTCGCGAAGGTGATCGTATAATTGTCAAAGTAACAAATCACGTTACCAACAACATTTCGATTCATTGGTATGTTGAATAGGTGGCCAGCAACTAGAACTCTTCTGCAAATACCCACTTCATTCCTTAATCGATTCGCATTGAATATATAATTTTGCAAGAAGTTAAATTATTTTCTTCTTTTGCAGGCATGGAATCCGCCAGCTGAGATCCGCTTGGGCAGATGGTCCTGCATATATAACACAATGCCCCATTCAGAATGGGCAGAGCTACAAGTACAAATTCACCATCACAGGGCAGAGAGGAACACTCTGGTGGCATGCCCACATTTCATGGCTGCGTTCCAGTTTGTATGGACCCATTATAATCCTTCCCAAAAAGAATACCTCTTACCCGTTTCCCAAGCCACACCAGGAAGTTCCCATTATTTTCGGTAACTTACAGTGATTAAAAAAAAAATTTATGATTACCATTCACATTGTGTATATACATCGTAACTTGAAATAAACAACAATGTTGGTGTTTGCAGGAGAATGGTGGAATGCAGACACGGAGACTGTCATCAACCAAGCCATGCAAAATGGAGGGGGGCCTAATGTATCCGATGCTTATACCATAAATGGCCTGCCTGGGCCCCTGTATAATTGCTCTGCTAAAGGTAAATTCATTTACCCAGTGAAAGCATCAATATCACTACGAAGTAACGGATTGATTTGATTTTGTAGAACTACTATTGATAGTCAGTCACAAAGATCAATTATGGATGATAGTCATGAATTTATTTCCTGTGTGGCAATGCAATGCAGATACATTCAAGCTGAAAGTCATCCCAGGAAAAACATATCTTCTGCGCATAATCAATGCTGCTCTGAATGATGAGCTCTTCTTTGCAATCGCCAACCACACGATGACCGTAGTGGAGACAGACGCTGTGTATGTAAAGCCCTTCCAAACAAATACCATTCTTATTTCACCGGGCCAGACCACCAACGTGCTGTTAACGACCAAATCGCAGCCACCCGCAGCCAGGTTCCTCATGTATGCTCGCCCTTACGTTACGGGCGGCGGCACTTTTGACAACTCCACAGTGGCTGGCATTTTAGAGTACGCTTTCCCCAACTCCACAGCTGGTAAGTTCCCACTCATGAAACCCGTCCTTCCAGCCCTGAATGACACCTCCTTTGCCACCAACTTCAGCAAAAAGATGAGAAGCTTGACCCCTCCGCCAGTTCCTCAAACGGTGGACAAGCGATTCCTGTTCACAGTGGGGTTGGGACTAAACCCTTGCCCTGTAGGACAGACATGCCAAGGCCCCAACGGCACCATGTTCGCAGCCTCCATTAACAACATCTCGTTCGCGATGCCCAGCACGGCTCTTCTTCAAGCCCACTTCTTTGGCCACGCCAAGGGAGTTTACAACCGCACCTTCCCCGACAATCCGCTCCTCCCTTTCAATTACACGGGCACGCCTCCCAATAACACACGCCCTCTGAACGACACGAGGGTGAAGATCATTCCCTTCAACACGAGAGTAGAGCTGGTCCTGCAGGACACCAGCATTGTGGGCCCCGAGAGCCACCCGCTGCATCTCCATGGCTTCAATTTCTTCATCGTGGGGCAGGGCGTGGGCAACTACAATGCCTCCTCCGACCCATCTAAGTTCAATCTGGTGGATCCTCCGGAGAGAAATACAGTAGGGGTTCCTAGCGGAGGGTGGGTGGCTCTTCGCTTTAAAGCTGATAATCCAGGTACGTATGGAATTGCTCGATACATTATTATTTTTCTTTCACTGTAAATACATTTGACTGATATTGGGAGAGTACAGGAGTGTGGTTCATGCACTGTCATTTGGAGGCCCACACGAGCTGGGGATTGAAGATGGCGTGGGTTGTTCTCAATGGAAATGGGAAATCTCAGTCTCTTCCGCCGCCTCCCAAAGATCTTCCCTCGTGTTGATCGATGCTCTCAGGCTCCTCGCTGTTTATTTTTCCCTGCCCTCGGCGTAATAATCGGACATGTTTTCAATCTCGGCTTGCCAGTTAAAAAGAGTGTATCTGTAACTTTGAAGTATTCCAGACTAGGGCAAAAAAGTTTCTGTCTAAATCAACGAAGAAAATTGTTAGTTGGATTTATTCTTTGAAGTCATTTGTATTAACTTCGTCAAAGGAATATTTATTTATTTTAATACCATTCTTTTTGTTCTAAGCTATTTTCAATTGTGAAATACCTATACATCATATGAAAATTATTTTTTTTTAATAAAATAAAACTATTTTTAACAAATGTCTTAAGAAATAAATTTTCTTTAGATACACATTCATCATCAAATGTTTTTTTGTTTTATTGTAATGTTGAATTGTAAAAAAAATCTGAACTCAAAATAATAAAAGTTAGGGGAAAAAAATTAAAGAATGTATTATAATATTTAAAAATAAATGTTTTTATATATTTTAAATCATATTTTTGATTAAATATATGTGAATGATATCTTTATAACAAACTTTTTATTTTAAAATAAAAGATTATCAAATATTCTAAATTTTCATTTAATGAAAATATCTTTCCAAAAATGACATTCAATTTCATATGAGGAATTTCAATGTCCAATCCCTATGATGAGTTTCTAATATTAGAAGATTCCCTTACATTGTCATAGTTTATCATAACCAACTCACCATCTCAAGCACTCAATTTTGGCTATGTTATTGTCATTTAAAGATGTATTATGGTGCATCATAAAGTTGGTCAAAAGTTAAGTCTATGTGTAACTCTCTATAATCATGTTTTGTCTAGCCTTCAAATCTCGAAGGTCAATGGATTGATTTCTATATATTGGTTTCTAGGAATACCAATGAGGAATTCCAATGCCCAACTCTCATGACGAGTCAACATGCTAATATTAGAAGATTCTCTTATATTGTCATATTTATTTATAAAACTCACCAACTTGGGCACTCCATATGGGATCCATTATCCGCATTCAAATATGCCTTATGATGCATCATAAATTTGGTCAAAAGTTAAGTCTACTATATGACTTCATATATTCATAACAACACTCTCACATGTGTTATAGAACCTACCATAAGTAACCCCCACATCTTGCAATGTAATAATGACATTAGATAGTCTTACAACCTCTTATGCACATGATAAAGTATTTGACACATGGTCAAAAGTTCCACCTCAAAGTGGGATAAAATAATAAAATAAAGAACATTAAGATGCAAGGTTGAGACATATTTTTCAACATTTTCCCACTTATTGAACACCTTGTAAGAGAAAAAAATCTCCAAAAATTGGTAGAGTGACTATTAGGAGCCTCAAATCTCATAGAATTGCCACACAACTTGAACTTATTCATGCTCATAGGTTTTTCCAATGATTATGTAACATTCATTAAAGCTTAAACCTTTTAAAGCATCAACCTTAATCCATCCATTGCTATATTAGGAATAAAATGATATTGGACATATATATCCCTTATCTATGCATAAAAAGTTAAGTTCTTTGCTAATTTGATAGCACTCTAACTGCTACATCCAATCTAAATTATTCCCTAACTTAGCCCAACATTTGAACACAAAATTTGAAGCTATATTACCTCTTTATAGGCATGAGGTAAGTGCAAATTGACTAAAAAAAATTTCCTAAATTTGTATTGCCACTTAAGGCCTAGTTTGGACCGCCATGATCCTACACTAACCCTTGATTGTAGAAGGTTTCTTACAAGAAAGAATAATTTTGTAAGCAGAAATAAATTTCCTCCTTTATTTGATTTCAATATCATTTATTTCAACTACAATAATTTTGGACATATTGCAAGACATTGAAGAATTAATTTTGAGAATCACCCAAGGCAAGACAAGAAAGTAGATATCTTTGTTGATAAGAAGAAAGAGTCTGAGAAGGTGTGGAAAATGAAGAAAAGTGATTAGAAATAAGGAAAGATTAGTCTATGCATGAGATGAGGAAACGTCGGTATGGGTCAATTACGCTTGATCCATGATGAATCGAAGCACAATTTTCCCAATTAAACCTGCATCTACCAAACAAGATCATTCAAATTGAAAAGTTAAACTAAGCATGTTTTAATTGAAACTAAAAGTTACAAACTACAAAAATAGTTGAATTCCTACTCTAACCCATTTGAAACTTATCATGTTTTGGAATTGGTGTCGTGTCGATGTGAAACAACAACCCTTTCCCAATCCCATGATTAGTGAGTCTGTTTCAATTGATTCTATGGAAGAGAATCGATGAAACCATTGTGATTGATGTATGAAAACCTAGTTTATGCTAAAAATGAACATGATGCAAGCTAAGTTACCATGATTTTATGCTAAAAATGAACTAATTACACTATTGGTAAGCTAATTTAAGCTAATTCTAAGCTAAAAGATGAAAACCCTAATTCATATACAAACTAAGATGGATGCATGGAAGCCATTAATGGATGCTCTAAGCTATTATGCAATTAGAATTAACTAAAACAAGCTAAAAGTGAGTGAAAGATGAGTGTGGATGCAAGTAAGTTCAACAGCATAAGTTTGCAATTGAAAGATGGATCCATTTGTCTCCAAATAGTGTTCTATTTATAGGAGAACAAATGAGAAATGGAGGGTTGAGATTGAAAAAATTAATCAACAGTCCAAGATGAAGGAGATGAGAGGCATGGATCATGGGTTCTCATCAATGGATGAGAATGCATGATGGGATTTAATCAAGGGTTCACAATTGCCTCAAACAAGCACACTTTTAACCTACTCACATAGGTCAAAGGTGACTTGTTCAAAAGGTTAAAGGTTAAAACTTGCTCAAGAAGCTAAGTGAAAATATCCCTTTTTCAAATGATGGAGGAATAAGAATATTCTTTTTGGAATATTCATTTGGGTGAGGATAAAAGGCATTTTGCAAATTAAAAGAAATTCTTAATTGTGAAAAAAGGGATAAGGAATATTCCATGGGAATATTCCCCTTAGAGGAAAATTAGTTTAATTGCTAATTAAACAAGGTTTAATCATGCAATTAAGGGATTTGGAAGAATTAAAGTGATATTCATTAAATTAAATAATTTAATGACTGGGGGAAAGATGGAATGATATTTAATTAAATAAGATGACTTAGGAAATTAAATTAAATATTTTGATTTATTTAATTTAATGAGATGAAATGTTAGTATGAAAGGGGGTGAATTAACCCGATTAAATGAATTAGGTTAATAGATGCAATTAATTAAATAGCTAGACTAATTTAATCAATTAAACGAAAAGATTATGGGTTTAAAGAGGAATGATGTTAGTTAGCCAATGTGATCCATCGAGACATTTTTTAGTGTCTACATTTTGCCCCTTTTTGAAGCAATGTACTCGTTGCATTGGTTCAAAGACTGATGTTGATTTCGATGTTGATTTTGATGTTGATGGCGATGTAGAAACAAATATTGATGATCTCTTTGAGATGTTGATAGCCAAGCTAAAGTTGATTGATTGATTGATTGATGACATTGTTGAAGATTCACAACAATGCAAGGATTGTGTTAAATAACACGAGCATTCGTAGGGAAAGATATATACCCACAATGTTTGATTTGATAGTTTGATCAAGATTTGATAGCAAGGCTAGGAACAAAATTCATTAGATGATTTGGCATCAATATGATCGAAAGATGGTTGGTTTCCCCCTCGAGAGATCGATCAGAAAATAAAGTGTTTCGATCGAGCTCACAATAGGTGAAAATCAAACTTATGCTTGATCTTCTTAAGATTTCAAGTTGCTTTTGAATCAAAGAGATGCAACGTTTCAAATTATTGAGCTGAAGATGATATAGATGCCCCACTGTGCCCCAGTGGAAGAGGGATTGCTAGTGTGCTAGCTCAGATATTAATGTAGAAAAATTTTATGATGTATAGACAGTCATTGGCTATGGGTAGCCTCATGTATATTTTGATGTAGATCACATAGATTTGATGCTTGGATAGAAATGTTAGTAAAGATAGAAGAATAAGAAGAATAAGATGAATGGATTGACCATTGATTTCAAGATTGATTCAAAAATTCCAACAAATTGTTCATGATCCACCGAGACTTTATTGGAGATGGTGACGAGACATGGAAAATGAGGATGAATGCAGGATGATGAGTTGCTCACATTTTAGGATTGGGATTTTTTGTCATTCCTTATTGTTTGATATAACACATAGATACGATGCATCAAGGTATTCATAACTAGGATGGCGTTGCATCTAGTGTAATAGACTTTGACTCAACAAGCAGATAAGATAGTTCTTGTTCACATCTTGACATATAGAAACCTTGTTGGAATGCACGTTAGAAGCTTAAAATGTATAGGACCAAAGCATATGCAATAGTCAACAATGTACTCCAAACGACCTTTCTACACACAACTAAGCAAGTATGTGCCAAGATTATTTTACATGAGTACCCACAAGCACAACAAACAAAAGAGAATGATTGATTCCCCATTCCTTTCTCTATAAATCATTTTGATAGACATCATCAAGAGGTCGTTGGAATGGGTCATTAAGATAAATCATAAGAAAAGATCAAAGACAAACAGTCAGTGTTATCTATATCTCTTACCTAGTGTAAGTTTAGCTAAGGTGATATCTGAAACTGATGTCCATTGCAGGAAGGATACATCCTAAGACATGTTGATCAGAGGTTGTTTGATGTTGGGACGATGATGCTAAGATGAGCTATTGATATACACTTCACTGACGCATTTACCTATGATTTAGACTTTAGATTTTCACACTTAGCTTCACACTTTACGACTTTCTATACTTGCTTTCTATTCATTTCACCAAAGGTTGAAGGTGACAACCAATTTATTATGGTTGAAAGTTATTTCAAGTGAAAGCGAAATGGGATGGATGGTTTTTGAATTTTCTGGAATATTTTAATGTTTTCGGTATTTTGAAAATGTTTTGAGGCTATTTTTGGTCTTTTTGAAAGTTTATGCGAATTTTTAGGATTTTTAGATTATTTCAGGCTATTTAGGGCTTTCTTGAAATATTTAAGGCTTTTTTAGGTCTTTTAAATGTTTTCTATTATTTTCTAATTTTCAATTTTCAAATTTTTGTGTTTTTTGAATATTTGGATGTTTTAGGCTTTTATCTTTTTTTGAATATGTCAATGTTTAGGGATTTTCTAAATTATCTAGATTTTTTTGGTATTTTTCAAGGGTTTTACAAATGTTTAGGGGTTTTCAAAGAATTTCTAAGTAAGAACCTAACCTAAAGACCCATCCTAGGGGCCTCGGGAGCTGATCAAAGATAAGCCTTACCTATGTTATACACACAGAGACCACATAGTTCGACTAACTTGGCCTATTTACAAGATGAAGATATGAATAGATGAAAGACGTCAGTTGATTATGACAGACTAAAGGACTGACCTAGGGTGTCTCGGGGGCACATCAATGATGGCCTTGCCTACGTTAAAGCTTAGAGACGAAGTAGTTCGACTAACTCAACCTATTTACAAGACGAAGATATGAACAGATGAAAGACATCAGTTTATTATGACAAACAACTAAAGGTCTGACCTAGGGTATCTCGAGGGCACATCAATGATGGCCTTGCCTACGTTCAAGATTAGAGACGACATAGTTCGACAAGGGCTTTGTTTTTTAGATTTTTGATGTTCAAACTTTTTAGGGTTTTTGATGTTTTTTGGATGTTTTGGATTTTAGCTATACATGATTTTGCAAATGTTTTTGGATTTTTTTATGAACGTTTTACAAATGTTTTTTGAAATTTTGAGATAAGATTTTATGAATGTTTTGGATTTTTTGAGATAAGATTGATGAGGGCGCAGCCCGAGACTTAGAAAATAACCCACAAACAAGAGAATAATTTTATTATTCAAAAAATGGAGCTTCTTACATGTAGAGGATCTTAAATCCCCAAGTTCTACGACACATGCAAGTTATAGAAAGCTACAAAATCACCCTTTCGCAATATGTGAGCTTGTCCCCAAAAAGTTACCCAAAAATTAGAAACCCACCCATAAATAGAGCTCCTCTTTAGTTTGGAGCCAAAACAATATTCAAATTTGAGTTTAGGCGGTTTGGCGCCAAAAATTACAACTTGAAGTTCAAATTTCAAAAGAACATTTGCAATTGTATCTTCTAGAAAGTGTGCCAACTTCCTGAGCCATAACTTTTGATCCGGGACTCCGATTCACGAACCGTTTGAACCGTTGGAAAAGTCTCAAAGTCAATAATGTGTTTGAAATGAGCTACACCAATTTTGGCCAGTTTTGGGGCCATTCCGGGAACTCTAAGTGCCTCAAATCTAACTCAGAAGATTTTTCGGGTGCAAATCTGGGAAACTAAACCTAACATCTTCTTCAACCCGTGAATAGAAAAATAAAACTCGTGAAATTGGGAATTTTACTATGACAAAAGGCATCCAAAAATGTAAAATATCTTAAAAATCAGAAACTCTTAGGAACAAATTTAACTATT